>CM061098.1:18050000-18630000 GCA_030770545.1 Macropodus opercularis | reverse complement strand
GACCTGGGCACCGGCTTGTTGTTCTTAACCTGACCAGGTCGTGATGTGTTTCAGACAGTACAGTGTGTGTCTGTGGGGGCGACTCATTCATTTTCATCTTGATCTCAAAAACGCCCACGGTTCAAATGTCGGCGGTTTCAACATCAACGCATTCTTGCAGTGGCTGAAACGGACGTGAGACGTCGCCCCATCCCGGCGTTAGCCACATTAGCCCCCAGCCTGACCGTGACACCGCCACTCCAGCACATTAATGTCGTCCTGCTACGTCTGTACTACAACCCACCTGCTGTGGCTTCATAGGGTCACAGCTGCTAGAATGGAGGCGGCTACACTGGTATGGTCACACCTCCGCTGGTAAGAGGACAAAAAAGCTCCGTCGGCTCCATCTGCATATCACTATACATGATTTCCTTTGAAGATAAAGGTCTTAAACAGAGTGAGGTTTGTGGGTAGTGGACAGGTCTAAATCCTGTGTCACTTGTTCCACAGCCACTTCCTGCATTGTCACCTTCAGACAGGACACATCAACTGATTGAACTCCAATTTAACTGTAGTCTAATCTAAGGTATGTGCCAAACACAAGAAAACAAAGTGTGAGATGAGTGAAACTGGAATGAAGAGAGTATTGATACATCATCAATTCCTTTAGTGTTTCAACAGTCTGCTGGTCTGGATACCTGCCACCATTCCCCACAGTTCAACTCAGAATACACCACATTGTTCTCCTCAGTTCAGGGAAACATGTTGAATCTTACAGATTCAAATCTTGTTCACCCCCTGTAGCAGATGCTGTTTCGTCTTCGTGGAGCATCCCTCTGCCGTTACGTCAGTGTTCCAGGGTTTCCACTGGACAGGGATGAGTCAGGGAAACACTGACAGTCAGTGGCAACAGATAATAAAAGTAAACGACTTTGCTGCAGGATTAGTGGAAGAAAGAAGGAAACTAATTGCAGAACTAAATTCTGAACACTAAGGTAAGTCACTATGATGAAAAGGGATGAATCTAATGCATAATAATATTTAGTCTATCATTTTATTATTATTATTATTACTCACTAAGGGGAAACTGTTCATCGTGCTGCTGCAGGTTTTTGACATCTCGTCCAATAAATCTGAACATGTGGCCAGAAAGAAGCAGAAACTGGATTAGGAGTCATTTCTCAGTCCTGTCTAAACACTTCCAGAGTCCGTCCTCTACCCACCTCCATCTGTCACCACATAATAGCGTGTCCTTTAGTTTAAGTGTTGCAGTTGTTGATGCTAAACCAGAAAAAATACAGCTCCATGAAATATCAAACAGAAAATCTTCAAAATGCTACTTTTACCCAACAGAGAGTCTATCGTCAGGTAAAAACCCAAAGCAATAAACAATATATCTCCTGAAATCATCTTGGGAGCCAGACACACTGAGTTCCTCCATCTCTCCACTCTCCCATGTCTAATAAATTAAGAAATAAGCGGGGTTAGGGAAGTCAGATCAGCAAGTGCATTAGATTTGATTATTGCCTTTGCCTCAGATGCTGTATTATTGCTTTGGGATCCCCAGAGAAGGGCTGTCTGCACCAAAGGTGGAACTCAGAGACTCAGGTTGGGAAAATTGGGCGGCCACACGGAAGCCGTGGGAGCAGAGAGGGCAAAGTGGAGGCAGGAGTAAAAATATACGGTGGCCTTGGAGGAGTTCATCCTCAATAAGAAGGTCTGCTCTGTAGCAGATGAGGGAGAATGAGAAGACGAATGGGTTGCAAGGGAGGGAGACAGTTGTGTTGAAGCGGCAGAATTTGTAGAAATGAACAGAAAATATTATCAGGATATATAATAATAACCAGGACAGTTTTACTGTCAAAGGGGAAATAAGACAGTGCAGCTACTCTTGACGAGGTGAAGACGATCGTTACCACTGTGAATTTGATATAGCAGCACATTATGAATCCCAATCGATCATAATATGATGTGGCAGGGTAGCAGCCTATTAGTTGTCAAAGTAACTGAAGCCAGTTCAGGCTGCTGGTCGGAGCTGCAGCCTCCCGCGGAGAGTTAATGTGTGACGGGAGCTGGATGCCTCCTTAACTCCATCACCATTGATTGTGTCAGTGATCCTCTTCATCATGCCCGTAAGCAGTGGCCCTTAGTACGCGTACCGTAAGCACAGTCAATAACACGGAACCGAAGCCACGTTAAACATGTTAGGACAGACGTTCACAACATGCAAACACTTTTCATTTCCTCCAGTCTGGGGTGAGTTTGCTGTTTTTGTGTTAGTCCGGTTATAATGTAACAGCCCTAATCGAAAGTAGGACTATTAATCTGCTGAGGTCAGAGAAGGCCAATGAGTCAATAAAGAAGCCTCCTAAAGAGGAGGAGTCACGACGACGATGTGTCCTGATGAAGCAGCAGCCAGAATGGAGCAGTGGGTGTTTAAATGTGAACCGACAGATAATGTAGGGAGAGGAGGAGCACGTGACACCGGAGGTCGGAGGGGAAGGGGCTGAGCGTGACCTGAGACCAAGCCAAGCAAAACTCCCACAGAGGCAAAAACCAGGGTTCACAATGAGACCACGACTGTGCCGCTGCATGGTCACATGACAGAAGCGGCATAGCTGCGTCAGCACACGCTTAAAGATGCCGCGTGGCCTTAATAGCAGGATAGACGGCCAACACAAAACCCTCCGAAACGCGAGCAGCCACCAAGCAGAGGTAAGTGATGGCTCCCCGCCTCACACTGCAGGTTTCTGGGACTCTGCTTGGTCAACAACCTGTGCGGGATGACACACTCAGCAGAAAACCTCCAGAACCAGCTGCATTTCCTGGGCTGGGCTGGTTCTTTTCGGGTTCTTAACAGAGAGCAACAGTAACAAGACGAAGCTATTTCCCTGTGGGATGAATGTCCGATACAGAATAATGAATGTTCGCCGGAGTTGACTGCGTGACTCCAGCTGAAACAGAGTGAGCTGAGTGCGTTTCTGCAGCCTGTGGTAGACGCCACAGAGGAAACTCAGGGCAACCGGAGCTTTGATAACAAAGCACAGGTGTTTATTACATGAATCCAATTTAGACCTCAGCACCAATCAATACGCTGTTTGTGGCTCAGTCCAATTATCCCATCGCCTCTAACAATACGATATCAAGTCTTTCCTAAGGTGTTTGGAAGTAATTATGAATTGCTTGGTTCATTTACGAAGGAAATAACTGTGATATCATCAAGGGAAGCTAATGACACTGTTATTCATGCTTTCATTCTCCAAAAGAACACGTTGAAATACCAGATGTAATGTCACCACGTCGGCGAGTGTCCATCCCATAAAATCAAAATCAAATCATTTTCCCACCTCAATAGGCAGAAGGAAGGAAATCAGCGTCTCTGCTAAATGTGGGGAACACACACACTAAGACAAACAGAGGAGAATGAAATGATTTGAAATATAATTATTTCTGGTCCAGTGCACTAAGTAAAAATCAATTCCTCATTATAGAAATAGGATACAGAAAGGAATTAAAACTTAATGAGGTTTTCCAGCTAGAGTCCACCCACTTTTTAACCCTGCACTTGGCAGCAGAGCAGGGCACAGCGTGTGGAGGCCAGATTACACGGCTCTTGAAATATCGCACAGCAGGCGACAAAATGACAGTAATGCCGCCGCATCCTGTAAAGCTCCCTTTCCCCGCAGGTATTCAGAGTCATTTGTCTCTTCGTTCCCCACACACACGCACCTCGCGCTCTGCTGGCAGGATTGATCTCAGCGCCACGGTGACAAAAGACAAAGCTTTTTATGTGACAGGCTGTTAGATGGTGGTGAAGCCTGGGGTCCAGCCAGAGCACAGGGTAAGTAAACACCACACCAGTCCAGGTGGAACTGGGAGGACTGGAGGCAGCGCGTCCTCCTAAGTCATCTACATCGTGTCAAGCAGTTTCTAGTTTGCAGCACATATTGATTTTGGTATTATTAGCGTTCAAACACACACACAGTTGGATATCATCACTCTCTCGATGTGACATTCTGTACAAGACGTGTACGTGTATGTCATGACGGTCAAACAAAGGGAAACTCAAACACTAAGTCCACATTGTGTGAAGTACACATTCTTCATTCATATGAGCTTCACTATCCTCATCACATTTAGTTACGAACCACCAACAATCCAGGCTCGTAAAGAGAAAGCAGCACCTGTCAGCGGCCACTGTGCTGTTTAAGGGACGTGTTGGTGGCAGCTCTGAATGGCTGCGTTCGAGGAGCCTGCTGTGTGCAGCCGTCTGCCGAGCTCGCGCCAACAATTGCATCTTTTGTGCATCTTTTTATTCTTGGCATAAATAGAGATAATGATGCACACTCGCTCTTTTCATGGTGTTGCACTTGGACGTACAAAAGAAGTTGCATGATACATGAAAGAAAGCTCTGAGGGGGTTCAAGCCGTGTTCCTGTCTCAGCGCACCTAGTAAATCACAGACTGAAACGGGCGTGATTTCAGCAATTACCAGCACAAAGCACATGATGTTGATATGGCAAAAAGCATTTATGAGGCACGTAGGTTTAGACTTTAACAGATATTTTTCATATATATATATATATACAGGCGAAAAATGCTGTAAACACAGAATATTTTTAGAAATGGAAACGTTCAACATTTATTTTCAGAATTGAACAGAATGCAGTGAATGAACAGCAGAGGAATCTAAACCACATCAATAGTTGGTGCAACCACCCTTTGCCTTCAAACAGCAGCAGTTCTTCCAGGTGGAGCTCGGTTGTAGGTTTTCTATGCTGTTTTCATGTTTTCTATTTTAGATGCTCACTCTCTGCCTTCTCTACATGAGCTTCATCTGAAATGGTTTTCACTTCACAGCTGTCAGGGTTCATCTGTGGAACTTCTTGCCTTAATGATGTTGGACCATCAGTTGTGATCAGACGTCAGGTTCACAGCTGACAAACCGATTTTAAAAGTGGTAGAATTGATATTATGGCGAGAACCAATCAGCGAAGTGAAGAGAAGCGACAGACCATCATTACTCGTGTCCCCAAGTGCAGTTGCAAACATCATCAAACCATGAATCTGGCTCAACTGAGGAAATGAAGACCAAGAGTCAGCTCAGCTGCTGAGGATGAGTTCATCCGAGCCACCAGCCTCAGAAAGTTAACGGCAGCTCAGATTATTGTGTGTTGCGATGTGAGTTTTAGCTGATCGCCACCTACAGGTCATTAAGGTGCAACACATGCTGCGTGTCTCAGGTTGAATTAAGTTTAGCACAATCCTACTATACACTGATACATTGTTGGTGCTAAATACCTTCACTTACTTTTTTCATATCGGTCACTGTGGCTGCTGATGCAGAATATATTTGACAACCAGTTCATGCAGAAAACCAGGTCATTTCATCTTAACCAGCCTCCACTGATAACTAGGAGGCGCCAAAGCTCAAACACACACCAGGGTTGGATCAAACAGCCTTGGTGGGTGATACATCCAAGCAATGAACACGTGTGGGTCTATGATGAACACGTTCATCTAGATGAAGCGTCTGTCTGCGGCTGTTTCATCCAACCCTTGCGTGGTTTTGTTTTGTCTGTTTTCATTCGGACCCATTGAAGGCTGCACCAGGGTTAACATGGTTTTATTGCTCTATACTGTAACTGTGTATCTGACATCAGACAGGCATATTAGTGCTGGTTTTATTACTCACGCATTTGCGGCTGACACCCAAAGCGTGAAATCATTAGTGACTCTTTATTTTTTCTGTCTGTTGCACCTCATGACACCAAGCTGAAAAGTTGGGAATTCTATTCTTTCCCCTTGTTCAAAACACACATTTACACTGATACGCATGTGTGGGGAATACAGTCCCAACAATCCCACACACACACAACAAAAATGAGTTCACAACTACGAAGAATGACGTGCTCAGAGATACAACTTGAGATGAGACCCTTTAGCCCCAGAGGCAAAGCCTCATCCACGAACCGAGACATAACACAATCTGACTTAACCTGACAGCAGCTTCAAGTTCAGCCACTACGCTCATGGCATCTGACAGGAGGCAATTTACAGGCCTGTCACTAGTCCAGGACAAGACAAGACCATTTACACATAAAAACGTTCTCAAGGTAATCACAGCAACTGGCAGCATAATCAGCAATTACTGATTATCCGAGTCCTTTGTAACGCTAACAACAAAGCATTTTTCAGATATTCAGAGCTCAATGTTCGAATCATATTTTGTAGTTTTGAGCTGTGTTCAAACATTCCAGCTTTGACGTACGGTGTAGGGCCACGTATGAGTCAGACTAGTAGAATGCATTTCTATAGAGAGAATTCGGGCTTTTAATATGAAACGTTGCTTTGTCTATGAAAAACATTTGAACTTTTAACAGAAAATATAAGCATCTGTTTGCGACAGTGAGGCCACTGGAACATCCTTTGTCCTGTGAATTCTGAAGAACTTTGTGTATCAATAGATTTAGGCCCAAAATGTCTGATCAGTGGTGATGCCTCCAGTTTAGACAGTGAGACACATTACGTCAACTGCTTTGCTGACATGCCAGAAGTCTGCTGCCAGCGACGGCATCCTCACAGTCATTTCTCTCAGGGAGGGTCTGATTTTGGATGCTTGCAGCGATCGTGCTTGAGTCCTCTAGACAGAGTCGGTGCTGGCGCTCAGTGGGGTCATTATTCCTTCCTCGGACCACTTGATAGATTGACTGACGCCTGCTTCTAACATATCAACATTGTCAACAGGAGCCATGAAGTGAGGAACAGCGTTGTTCAAGCTGTCAGTGCAGTGATGTTACATTTGATCCGTGTATTGATTCGAGTAGTGACATGAAGGCCTGAAAAGGAAATGAACGTATGCGAGTCTCCTGCGCTGACTTAATGTGTGGATTTATTGTTCCTGTCTAAAAGGGGGAGTGTTTTCTTAACGCTGTCTGTAGCTTCCTCATTTGCCTCTAACATGGTCAGAAAGAGTCGACTCTGAGAGGCAGCAAAGCATCTGCAGCACTGAAAGTGCTCAGCCCATATGTCAGCTTCCAGATCATGTCACTATTTTTACAACTGTGCTGAAAATGTCGTTTAAGAAGGTAAAAGACACACAAATCAAAGGTGTGTGAGCCATTTGCATACATGTCCCTCGACTGACACACTTCACTAGTTCTGTGATGGACACGTGTGGCCTCGTCTCAGCTGTCTACACCAGCTTTTCTTAGCTGCTTCGTCTTACCCTCGTCTGGAAGACTTGTAGAATAGGTGAAGCCAGGATGTTTGACTCGTCCTCTACATCTTCTTTCTGCCTTTTGGCAACATCCCTCTGGTCTGCAACGAGCATGTACCACAAGCAGAACAACCAGGAGACCTTCCCTTTCAGCCAGAGGCCTCAGTTTGTGACACATGCTAAGCTTAATTATATGAACTGAATAAAATCTGGGTGTTTGTGCTGCTTTTAGATTTAGTGTCTATGTTGTGAGCTGCAAACAAACATTTTACACCATAGGACTTAATGAAACTCCACCATCCGCACATGACTGTTATCTGCTGCTGCATCCGTGACACCAGTGTGTTTTCTGTTCATGTGCTTCTTCAATCACAATATTTGAAAATGATATTACGTAACTCATAACCACAATTATTACTGTGATGGAGGCTACACTCATTAGAATGTAATCTAAGAGGACAGAACACATCACACAATATGTTTTTACACACGTCACTTAAACTACTGTGAGGTACTGACCGGAAGTTGCCAGCGGTTCGGTCCGACACTTCCATGGTCATTATAGGCAACGAGATAAAATTAAAAACACTTGACTTAACTTCACAACAGTCCAACACATTTTGTCAACTAGTGATGACTGAAACAGGAAACAAACCTGAAAGTGACGTCACACAAAGCCACAGCGCCTCCAAAAGGTTGGAAGGCTGGACTGGGAGGAAACAACACAACCACAATGACATAGACGAGACTCGGGACAGAACCAACAAACTGGACCAACAAGACAGAACAGAGAACCAAAACAAGCCAACAAGACCTGATGACAACACAAACACAACTAAGCCAGAAGAGTCGGTGAAAGTCCACACGGCCCCTTCGTGGAGGGTGGAGGTGAGAAAAGGCCTTTTCCAGCAGCAGCTGGATCCCTTCCGGCTCCAGGGGGTGGAACAAAACCGGGAACCTCGCCGTCGGCCACCATGGTCGGCCGGACCTGGAACTGGCTGGAACGTCAGAAATTGAAGCTTGTGGCCAGAAGTGACGTCGCACAGACACGTCTCCAAAAGGCTGAAGGGCTGGACTGACGTGATATTTGTGATAATTCAGTAAAACACAGAAAGTCTATTGTGCGTAATATGGCTTCTTTAAACATGTTTCTATGACCAGAGGGAAAGATGCTTCACCCCTGATATCACCACTGTTAAGCAGACGTAGCCACAATGTGCTTCAATTACACAAATGCAGGGTACGGGACTGGTTGAATACCTTGAGGCCACACTGACCACGTCTTCTTTAATTTATATCTAAGAACACACAAGAATAATTTGTTGTCCGTTTCTAGAAATATTGAACGCACCACCAGTAGACAGACGCAGGCTCCAGGAGACTAAGTATATATGTTACTGACCTTTCTAGAAGGAAATATCTAGTGAGAAACATCTGCCACAGAGGAGGTGACATTTTATTACCCTGCCACAGTGTTTCCTAAAAACTCGTTCTGTCAAATCAACTGCAAACCCCAGCACATGCTGGTAAGTACTGAGAACGAACATGGACGCTGCATAGTCACAAAGTAATTATATGTTGTCATAAGCAACCAGAGGTTCAAAAAGCTCCCGAAATTATTCCACAGTTTAGTGCGAGTCTCTGCATCTAAGTGTTATTATCATGCGCTGCAGTGCAAACCTCTCGGCTGCACAAAGGAAATAATCGTCTCTGACATCGTAAACATATTTGTTTCCATCTATATTCACTGGTTATTGTAATACTCAATATTAGTGAGTAAACCAAATGCTTCTCATTATTTTGCAGACATCACCCAGAGAACAGGACGGATGCCCTCATATCAACGTGTAAGGTTTCCTTGTAATAAAGACACATTCTCTCATTACATCTGTTCTCATGAGACCTTTACCTTTTATTACCCCTGCTGTCGGGATCTTTCCCTCATTGATCTTTACTTATACTCAAATCTTTGTTATTATATTGCATTATTTGCTCATCAGGCGTCTGCAGTGTGGAGAAAAGATTAGAAAATAATGGGAAGGAGATCAACATCAGAACCCAAGCGTTGTCTTGAAGGAATAAAGGGTGAGCTTTCCATTGTGAATGCCCAACGTTCCCATCTGGAGCAAGACTGTGTCACAATCCGCCGCAACATGGTGGAATGAGTCCGTGGTGAGGCTGTTAAGACCCCAAGGAGGACACAGCGTGATCGGCAACAATTCACACTTATACTGAATACTGAAACCCTTACTGTGAAAAATCTGCTCTGAACAAAAGAGCATCAACAAGAGCGAGGGAGGCCAGAAACCTCAGCTCAGACACGAAACATCATTACATGAAACTTACAACACAGTCTGCAGGCAAACGCCTTCACTATGGACGCTCAACACAACAAGGTCCCCGAAACATGCTTATGTGATGGAGATGGGCAGAGAGGAAAGTCAGAAGGTGGCAGTCACGTTGGGATGGACCTGCCTTGTGGTGGGAGGTCCGGCGGCAGAGGAAGCCCCACAAATGAATGACCACACACACACAAACACACATCGACCTACAGGCAGAGCCGTTAATTCAATGCTACGGTTTGGTTGCACGGAAAACAACCAGATGCAATAGATGGTTTGTGTTGGAAGAACTTCTGCGCACAACCACAATACTACACTACTTCACAAGGCTCCACTGAAACTAGGCTTTAACTTCGGCCACATTCAAACCAGTCCTGACACCAGCAGCTTTACTGTCAGTAACAGCTTCTAAGTGGTAACTTCCTGAACCCAGATATGAACTTTGAAGTTAAATTAACTTCACTGATTTATGTTCAAGCATTAAGTGAATAATATGCTGATACATCGGCTCCTCCAGTGAAAAATTTGTTTTCAAATAAAGTAATTTTGTAGATGTAATTGATTTTTTTCCTGTGCAGCATATTTTCTATATTTTTACAAACACTTCTGTGACCCAGAGTAAACATTGAAAGCTCCTCTAACGAGCCGAGGTTAATCCGCTCTAAGCTCTCAGTCTAGTGATGCCCCTGGACACAACAGGCACACTTTAATAATTGGCAGCCCTTGATTAATGCATGACTGGACTCTGCCTGAAGAGACGCTCGGCCGATCTATAAAAATATTCTTTCAGTTCTGTTCAAGCCACTATCACACAGGCTGCACCGTAGCCCATTGTTGCCTACGTGTGTTATGGTAGCGTGTTGCTGTGTGGCAGCTGCAGATTAAAATCTGAAGGTGCAGCAAGAACAGAAAATGCTCTGATGACAAAGTAACCGTGTTACTTGGGTTGTTGCAGACAAATAAACGTTTCTTTTAATTTCTCTCACCATAACCCAAATGTCACATAAGTAGGTCGGCCTACTTATGTGACACATATATCCAACAGACTCCGTGGTTGGAGGAGACATAACCATGTGTTTGTTTGTCTGCAACAACCCAAGTACAGGTCAAAGTACGCACGCAGCCAGGTTCAGATCCAAAACCCGGTGACTATCCTGTGGTGTACGTCACCTCTGACCCTCTGACATCCGCCAGAACCCAAGCACTGAGGCGAGGTGACAGCGAGGCCCCAGCCTGCTGGCCCTTACAAGGACGAAGCAGGAGAAAGTAAGAGGACAGAGGTGGACATCAGCGGGAGCACATGCCCTGCAGTGACCGGTGGTGAGTGCACAGCGGAGGGTCCACACAAATCTCTGCCACCACCCGAACGTTTCCTAGAAGCAAATTCTTCCAGCAGACGACTTTCAGCAGCAGCAGTAGATCAGTAATTTACCACAGACCAGAAAGGAGCAGGAGTCTTGGTCAGGAGAGTCAGGAGAGGTGCAGGTCATCAGAAAACAAGGTTCAGAGGTCCGGGTTGATCCAGGGTTCAGCAGCAGGTGCAGAATGCAGGTGGAGGTGGTGCAGGTAAAAAGGTGACCAACCAGCCAAGACAGACCCGAAAGGAAAGATCCAGAACCCGAACGCACTGTTAGGACGGCGCCGCCTCCCTTGCGAACTGAGCATCCTGTGTCCACGTGTCCAGGACTTTAAAGTTCAGTTCTATACTTTGTATCGAGAACGTGTCCGATGGCAGGGAGGCTCCGTGGTCCGGCCGAGAACGATCACACGGGTGAACGACGAGTGAACGTCCAGGCAGGAAATGAACGCACGACTAGAAGAAGAAGAACAGCTGAGCAGCAAAAGTATTATTGCTGAATGTGTGTGTTTGCGTGTTATGTAAAACCATAATCTCAAACATCCCTATGCAGGGACTGAAGCCAAGCGCCTGAAGTGCCTCCTCTCATGTTCAGTAAATGTGGGTCTGCTTCTTGGAATATGCTTTTTATTGTCATACATAAATCAACTTTTTCTCTTCCTAGTTCACTGACCAAAAATCACATCAAGCAAAACAGCATAAAAGCTGAAAACCTGTTTCTGGTTTCAGATAACAGAAATCTGCTATTGTTGATCCTTCCTGCGTCTGAGCACAAAGTGGGCCTGAAAGATGTGTCTGCTTGTGTGGGAGTGTGGGTCCTGATGGATGGATGATGGCAGGGTGACAGTGAACAGATGGAGGCTGTGATGGATTGCAGCAACATTAAATGTGAACGCGGAGCAGCGCCCTTGGTCAGAATGCAGGAGACGCAGCCGCGTGGACTCCTTGTCACTTTTTGCCTTTTATTGCATTTTGGCTCTGCTGCTGCATTGGCGTGACTGTTTGTCAGCGAGGCAGGTTCCTACAGTCTCAGCCCTCAGTCTCTGTCTCATCGCCTTAGACTCGCGGTGACTCTGGTTTGTTTGTTGGGGGTGTAATTGGTTTCCATTCTGCTTGTTGGAGTCTGACCCTGGTTATGTCAGGTCCTGGCAGAAGGAAAACTCAGTTACGCATATTTGGTGCTTATGGTCTCACCGGGGTTGTCGACCCTGAACAATCACACATTACACGTGTTTGTTACAAGCAGTTCAGGTTCAAATATTCACAGAAATACACGTAGGACACATCCATCCCGTCATCAAGCTGCTGTTTCACTGCTTGACCTGCGAGGACACGGTGACTTCAAATACTACGCTGGTAGAAACAGGCTTAGTTGAACTGTCCCTCACAGACTCACATCATACCGGCAGACATTGGTCAGACTCACTAGAGGCCACTCAAGGTTCAACAGGGTGGTTATAAGGATGTGCTGTGTAAGAACCTGCGCTGAACTTCCTGTTTTAGATGTTGGAACATCATTTGAGATGAAATGAAATGTGTCCTTCCGACTGTTCGCAGGTTAAGATGAGCTGTATGTAAATCCGGCCTCTGATTGGTGGATCGATCTAACGCCGTCTTCAGCCAACCACCAGAGGGTCCAGGCACCCAGTCACCTCTTAGGAACAGCTACAGGCTGCCTGTAGAGAGCAGCGCCTCTGGGGTTAGTTAGATGAATTGATTGATTGATGCTTGTGTGTAGTTAGAGCTGGTCGTTCGGTTTTGTGTTTCCTTAGGGTTTGCTCGTGTTCTTTGTGCCAAACAGTATCAGTATGTTTCTTTGTTTCATTCTTGCTCGGTACCCAAACCTGTTTCTATTAATTATTTTATTTTGCTTACATTAAATTATTAAGGTTATTACATATTTAGTTTTCCTGTTATGTTAATACCAATTAATTAATAATAATTCAATATTATTGTTATTGTTTATCATGTTGAGACTACTGTAATAAAGAACCCATTATCCCATATAATGAAAATGCAGGACTGTAAGCATGAGTATGGTCACATATGTTGTGTGTGTGTCCATCATCTCTCCATCTGCTGACAGATACGCTAACTCCCACACTGATCACCTGCCTCGTAATCACCTCATCAGTCACAGTTCCTCAGCGTCAAACACTGCCAACGTGCACACACACACACTACGAGAGAGAAAAATGTTTATGCATGTTTATGAGTCACTTCTGTCCCTGAACAGGTTTTACATACTGTAACAGTCTCTGCCAGCTCGCTGCGCTGGCACATTAGACGGTGGATGAGCTGCGTTTGGTAATCAAAGCACTAATTCTTTGTCCCTCATTTTAAGTGATGTCATTAATTATTGCTCCCTAGATAAAAGTACCTGTTTCGTGTAGCAGCGACAGTCTGTGGCAAGAGACGTTTGGCTGCGTTTGAACAAGCAGGATCAATCTGCTGACGCTGACTTACTGCGGCTGTAAATCCTCTGGCATCGCTCTGTTGCCCCGAGCGAACGATGGTCTGCTTGTTGAAACGGGTCGTGACCCCCGTTCTAAACGCTTGGGTACAGTCGTGGTTTGTTTGGGTCGGGGCGGGAGGTCGCATGTCTGGGTTGAACTCCTGTGCTTCATACTGATGTTGAAACATGGCCATAAACTATCACAGCAGGACCCTAACACAAAGTTAATACGGTGGGCGACCGACATCCCTGCACGTCTGCCACAGGAGGAGCTTCAGCGCCAGGACGAGACTCGGAGATTCGACATGCATCCATATGTAATGAGCTGTCACATGTCATGTTACACTGCTGGTTTGTATATACCTGTAATTTGTCATTGTTCCTGTATCTGTCCTCTGTAAAATTCAGGTCTCCAGGCAACACACTTTCCCAGTCACTGCATCTAATCTAGCAAAGGCCCTAAACTGACACGAAATCACCATAACATTTGTTATTGACTTTGACTCTGAAGACTCTGAAAGGAATTGAAAAAATGCTCAACCAAGACAACACAGGTGACACTGCTTCAAATCCAAAAGCCAGACGAAAGCAGTTGAGCTCTGCCTGAACCCTGGGCCCGTTCTCTGTTCTTCCATCAGGATGACAGCAGCTCCTCAGTTTGTGCCAAAACACCTTTTAACAGTGGTTGAAAAACATTAAAGCGAAACATTTAATTGAACCTGCTCAGATTGAATTAAGCTGGTTTGCTTGAAGTCAATATTTGCTCAGCTGCTTGGCAAAGACGTCTTTATTTCCTTTCATTCGCCTCGTGAGCTGATGAAATAATGGGAAAGTGAAAGAGTTGGCATCAATGGGAGAGTGATGCTCCATCCTCTCATCATAGTGAAGCTGACTGTTTCTCTTTGCTCTTTGGCCTGAGCACTGACTCCTGACCCGCCGCAGCCTAATGAGAGACGGAGGACGAGGAAATGGACGGAGAGGTGAGACTAGGTCACGGCAGACAAAGCCTGTGTCTGCAGCTTCTCCCCGTTCTCCAGACTGAGATCAGATCTGGGCCAGACTGATCCTCGTTCACTGGCTGCGTTGCATCCTAACAGAGCGGACACATAATGAATTCACAGTAATGACTTGGTGCCAGATGTTGAGACGTCTTTGTTTTGAGACACAATTTCTAATTGCACTGTCAACACACAGCACATCTTACTGTACGACACACACTAACCCCTTGAGATGCAGAAAATGATCTATACTTTAAACTAGGCTCAGACCAAGCGCACATTTTTAGAAGCACAAACAGTCATTAAAGTTGTACAACACTAGAAAAAACCCTTTTGTGTGACCAACAGAAAAGACGAACTGGAGAGAATACAAAACTTTGCTGGTACAGGTAAAAGCGAACAAGGCAATATGACAAGTAAACATCTTGTTCTGTGTGCTGTTGTGGAAAAAAGCGATTTCTATCCGTGATGAGAGTGAAAAGAAAGCCCACAGAAACAAACATGTCTGTGTGAGGCGTATTCTTTGCCTCAGAGAGCTGGAGCAGCGCAAAGCGGAAAACACGAGAGTTACACATGCAAACGTACATGTAATGAAATGAGTTTAGCATCTAACTAACGAGTAGAAAGATGCAGATTATACAGAGCAAACAAGTGAAACACGCAATAAGCATTTTCTGTGAAGGTCCTGGAAGCAGAGTCCCTGTGATGACGGTAGAAGGTCACCGAGACGCCTGAAGACACGTGGTCCTCCTCATGCTGACCAGGCTGGAGGTGCCGTGGTCCAGGACGGGTCCTCAGAGATGCAGCCCTCGTTGCTGTGGTCGTCTGCCTCCACGTCTGGTTCGGAGCAGGCTGTGGTTGCAGCCACGTACAGGTGTGCAGTCGTAACAGGTACACACAGATAGTGAATAGACAGATTCACATGAATATTTAGCTAAATGACATGTTACCCTGGTTTTCCTTCAGCGTCACAGTAGCTTTAGTTGGTCTGAAGCTGCTTAGCAGCATTGTCATATGGTGAAGTGTAATTCATTACCTGGGTAACAGCTTGGTTTGGAGTAATTGTCTTGTGTCGCTGATTCAAATATGAAAGCGGATCCACGGCCTCCGCGCCAGCAGAGACCGAGGCTGAGGCAGCTGTGAGCAGCATCGCGTTCTAATGGGAAAGTGATTCATCTGCTCTCAAACTCAATAACAGCCATTCTGCTGCCTCAGCTAAACTGTAAACACGGACGCTGGAAGCTTTATGTGAGCTAATGTGTGAAATGCTCTGACAACACAGGACTGTAGTGTTGTCTTAGGGCGTGGTTGAGTGGAGTCGATCACCTGCACAAAGACGCAGCATGTCCGTGTGACATGGAGCCAAACGTCGCTGGACCTCGCTGTGGGACAGGAGACGTGTGGACGTTACGGACCAACACCTGCTCCGTGTGGCAGAGGTCAGTCGGTGTCTCCAGGCAACAGGCAGAGAACGCTGGGCCACAAACAACGGTGGACGACGTGCGTCTGCTCAGACATCAGGCCATTAAAATGCTGAATGATGAATAAAGTTTTCTTTCTTTTGAGATTTCTAACCACTTATTAAAAATGCATTAGAACATACAGCAACTTAAAACCTAACTAGAAATTACACAAGCCACCATATGGAAACGTTCATTTGATGTGTACTTGATTTTTAATGCGTTCCATCTGTTACCTATCATGAAGGCAGCAGCTTCCTAGTAGCTGGTTGAAGTACAGCCAGTGGGGGGCTATGTCATCCATCTGTTCAGATCCCATCTACAGCCGCCTGAGATCCAGTTCCAGGTTTAACCAGTCGGCCCAGGACGTGCACGACGGGAGGAGACTAAACTACAGCCAACGTCATGTGGATCATGGATGATGGACGACTTAGACTACTGGAATGGAAAACTGTAACTTGACCATCACCCTTATTACATTTCCTGACTGTCTTGCTGTGCTCTTATATTTCCTTGTCATGTTACACCACACACACACACACACACACACACACACACACACACACACACACACACACACACACACACACCTCTTAAAACTCTTTATCAGGCCACTTTGAAATCTAATACATTACAGCTACCACTTTATTTTAAGTGTTGTGTTGTGTGGCTGCATCCATTTCTGTCATATTTGAGTTCTGTGCCTGTGGAATCCATAAAATGGTTACAGATAATCTAGAACAATTTGCTGGAAAGGATTTGTCATTATTACATGATACAGCAGTAAGTAAAGACAGGACACTAAAAGCACAACAGAGTCACTGACAGCGATGATTAATGTTAAAGGACAGAGGGATTTAAAGGGGCTGTGAAGTCGTAGATGGATGAAAGGTTGGGGTGAATCTTTGCTAGATACACAAGAGCAGTACCAGGTGCCACAGAATGGCGAGTAATGACGATGAAGGCATTTCCACGGGAATCCTGTCACACGTGGAGACCGCTACCAGCACCACTACGGCGGAGGATGTGCAGCTGGATAAATGACTGGAGAAACAGAAACGCTGTGAGATATAAAAGCATTTTACAGAAACGCTGTGAGATATAAAAGCATTTTACAGAAACGCTGTGAGATATAAAAGCATTTCATAGAAACGCTGTGAGACATGAAATGCTTTTGTATCTCACAGCGTTTCTGTTTGTCCAGAATAACATTCCGCCCCATTGTGTGTCATGTATAAAAGCAGGCGTTGTTGCTTCGCACATTCACAACGCTGGAACGTGAAAACAGGAAGGAAGCTGTCTGACCTTTACCGTCACATCTGCTCACCAGATATCTCCTGCATAGGAGACGTCACAGCGTCAAACTCCTTTTTTATCACATTAACACCAACACGAGACTAGTTGGTTACATGGGACGTGCATTCTGACGTAAAAACGCTTTGTGTAATAATAACTTTCTAATTACAGACTATGTCTGGAGCAGCTTAGTGAACGGCTGGTGGGCTTCGAACCGTAGGTTTACTGAACTAAGCTGCCTACTCACAACTCCTCTGCGTCCTGTTGGGCTATGGTGCTTTTAACTTATGCCCATGAGACAAGACTCAGCTAAACCTGCTGAACCCTTTGCAGAGTTGCAGGCCCAGGAAGCAGCCTGACAAGACAAAGCCCGAGTGCTGGCTCATAGGAAAATGTACAGGTGACTAGAAAGGGCTGCACAGTAGCACGACTACAGGAACTAGATCACTAGAGGCTTCTTTTCCGTAGAAACGTTTCTCCATCTGTCCAGGAAGCTTCTTCAGTCTGAGGGAAGTTGGTAGAGACACAGATTTATCCTCCAGGTTTCACTTCACCTGTAGACAACGGGCTGGTTGTGAGAACAGAGGACTGAGGGCAGTGAGCAGGTGTGAACTCTCCTCCTCCACCACTACAGGGTGGTCAGTGTGTCCTTCATGGTGAATCTGGATCTTCCTCCATAGTTGACAGGGCAGGTTGTGTCTGAGCCTCCACCTGTAGAGAGAGGAGCTGTTTACCTGGACGTGACGCTGCTCTAACGCTCAAACCTTCTGTCTGCTTCGTCTTCAGTGGCCTTTGTCTTTTAAGTGGAGACTGATACTGGTCCTGACGTGTTGTTCCTCCTGTGCTGGTTCATCCTTGAGACTCCTCACTGCGTTGAACTGCAGACACTGTTGTTCCTCTTGTGTCTCGGTGCTGGTTCCTTTGGGTGGATGAGCTTCTGTCTGGTGGGTTTGAAGTAGACGAGTATGTTGTAGTTTCCAAATATCCTTCGTAGCGTTTCTGAAACTCCAGCCACATAACAGCGGACATTTGCTTTCTCCTCTTGATAAGCAGCTAAATGTCTTTTGTCATCAAATCTCTGGAGATTATCTCAATTCTCAACAGGTTTATTGACATGAACTACAACAAACGATCAAATATATGTAGTGAAATTCCCTTTTAGCTGTCGCTTACTTGTATTTGTCCAAATGATAAATGATGATGACATTAGTGCACTAAGCATGTAGCTGCACTTCATTAGCTAGAGTCACACCTTCAGAGCTGTCCCTGGTCCAAATCAACATATGCTCAACTACCAGACCACCAACGTTCTCGTTTATAGGCTGACTCATTCACATCACACTGCTCCAGACTTTGTCCCCATTGCACCTTTGAACCATCTCTTTTATTAATGGTGCATATTTGCAAATGGATGACTTGGCCCCGTTTCCATCCGCATTTCAATCACGACTCACTTATATACTCACACTCACTGATGTTTATTTTAAGTGCACTCTGTGTAACTTTGTCTGGTCTTTGTATTGACTATAGTCGCAGGCTTTTCTGCCGTTTATTCATTGTACACAACCTTGATGAGCACATTACCTGGAAAGTACAGCATGTTGACACACTCTCTAGTCCACACAGGTTTGTCACATTGAGTATTGAAGCTCCTAATAGGAGGGGCCATGATGTGGTTGTAGCTCAGAGCTGGACAAGCTAAGCACAGCGTTGACGCACACGTGTTTCCCCTTCATTTGACCACTCACACGCCCATGTCTTAAATCGAGACGTCTCTGCTTTATCTGAACAAACCTTGTGTCTGGTTCCGTCCACCTGTTAGAAGTTGGAGTCAGGAAACTATGAACCTGAAGAAAACAGTGAAGGATGAAGCGTATTAGTCTGGTCATGCGTGTGTTCGGTAATGAAAGCTGTGTCCGATGCGCTTTATCGCCACGTCACTTCTTTCCC
Organism: Macropodus opercularis; assembly: GCA_030770545.1. Taxonomy (NCBI): domain Eukaryota; kingdom Metazoa; phylum Chordata; class Actinopteri; order Anabantiformes; family Osphronemidae; genus Macropodus; species Macropodus opercularis. The sequence goes on along the minus strand of CM061098.1, from coordinate 18,610,944 downwards.
GTTAGAAACATTCTTACCAAGCCTCCACAGATCACAGCCAGCACGGCCTCCCCCCCTTCTAAGAGTAGAGACACAGAGGGGCAGCAGTGTCAACCACAGCATCGACACTAACTTAACCTGACAAATGAAGCAGTGTTTGAAAGCACAAATCAACACAACCACTTGACAGCGATCGCGGCTCCACCTCGTTGCCCAATACGACGATGCAACAGGCTTCTCAGGAGCAAGGCAGCTACGCCTTCACGGCATCATTTCAGGGGCTTCACAGTTCAGCCCGTCTGATTCACAAGCTGCTCCAGGTCCGTCTACTACAAACCCCTTCAGACTGAAGACAGGACACTGCAAAGAAGCAGCTCGGTGCAAAAGCATAGGAGGAAACAGCAGCAACACGCCAGCAGCGTCTCGCTTCTTAATGGATGATGGTCCCTCCTTTGAGGACAAATGTCCACATGGAGACCTCACACAACCCGTCTGTTCTGCTCCCATGAAGGACACTCTCTATCAACGCTGCTCTAACATGACGACGACGATGGACCACGTGTGGCAGCGTAGAGAATAAATCCTAGATCAGCACCAGTTTGATGTCAAATGTTGCCACACTAATATTGCAACGTAGCGGTAGTGGTATATCATATAACATGTCTTAAGCCCAACGCAGTCCTTCTTCTCACACTAGTTCCCATGTTCTCACTGTGTTCGTGTGGCTTCCTCCCACAGTCCAGAGACATCAGTCAGGTTAATTGGTGTCTCTAAGTTGCCTGTAGGTGAGAGTGTGTGGGATTGTCTGCGTGTCTCTTGTTATATCTTCAACCAAAATATGCAAAATAGCCCAGTTACTTCATAGAGATGTAGATTAAATAACGGGGACAATTTCCTTAATTGCAGCACTATTACAAGTATCTGAAATCTTTTCTGACAACCTCATTCATATGAGAGAGAATTGTTTCAGATTCAACACAATGATTGCTGGAGAAATGCTGGAACTTTAAAATCACCTTTTCCCCATAATTGCTAGATTGAAGCCTGCTTTCTAAATTGCAGTGGTAATTCTTATCCGCTAAATGGCTCCCAGAGATGAGTTTTAGTGTCACCTTGTGTAATTGCAAATCACATCACTTGAAGAAACAGAACAATGAATATGACAGTTTAGATCCACATTGTGTATTTGTACCATAAGCACTGGAGTCAAAGGGAAGAAGAAGCAAAGCGAAAAGCAGCTCTCATCAGGTGGAGCAACCACATCTACTGAGATAGACGACAGATGTACAATAGTCAGCGATCGCACAGCGACCAAACATCGTTGTCTGTAATCGTCCTACCTGTGCACAGTAATCACGAGATTTTTGTAATATACTTAGATAAAAACTATGCTGTGATAATCTGCCTCAGATGGCTGCAATGAACTTGTTCCAGTATTTCAATACAGTACGGCACTACTATCTGCCTACTCTGTGTCCTCGCAGGTCACTCTGCCAGACAGGTCTGCTCAACTAATGTGGATCCAGCAAACGGCGGGAACAGAACCTGATGAACTGGTTAGACTGCAGGTAAGCGTGGCTCGTTTTCAGACCCCTGATTGATGCGGTTATGCTGTTTTATCCTAGAGGTTCTGTTAACTGGATTATTACAGTAAGTAATTTCACACAACGTTGAACCTGGAATCACTTCAGCTCAAGGCCGAGGAAGCTGAGCAACGAGAGCAGACCACACCCAGTAGTGAAGCGATTCCTCATCCTGTACCTGTCTCTCACTAAATGTATGTATTAAACTTCATGTCAAAAAGCGTAAAGCTCAGTTCTCTTAAGCCGGCGCCGTAGCTCTCACTCCGTCTGTTCAGGTCGTACTGGTGGACAACAGATTGTGTGGCTCCGTGCTCCTCTGATAGTATTTGGATCCTCAGTTGGCTCCTCGTGCTCCAGCAGAACGCTTGGTTGTGAGAGCGCTGGTCTACTGGTGGCTCTAGCTTCTACGCGTAGAATGGGAGGCAGTCAGTCATGTTTCGCTTCCTATCACTCAAGTGGACAAACCTTGATAAACCAGTGCAATGTGAGCCGTTCCTCAGGGATCCTGGGACGTCTGTGCGATGCTACTTGCACATCCCAGTTAGTAAATGTATCTAAGCTGAAGCTGATCTGTTTGTGATGATCGGCAGCTTGACGTGCGTGTTTGATGTTTTATTCTGAAATGTTTTGATAAGCTTGTGTCATTATCGGAAAAAGTGGGAAGGAAACTGAGCTTTGTAACATTCGTTTCAAACGGGACCAGGAGCAAAGTGAAGCTGCTGCTACGTGTCACCTGCTTATTTAAAGTTATTTTGACTGGGAAACATCCTGCTGATTTTGAATTGTGGTCATTTTACAAGCCAGTATAAAAAAAGCTCCCATTATTAATCCGCCCATAATAATGAAATGGTTGGACCTTTACAGTGTATGTTAGTAACTTCCATGTCTTTTATTATGCTGATTCCTCATCCATCTGTTTTTGCCCACTGGCTTCAGTGACGTTTTCTTACTTAGTGGAAAATAGTAAATTAAGATTTACTTCACAACAAAAGACAGAAGACAAAAGTGCAGATACTCAATATAGGTAGACTCTCACAATTACAATAGTCTGGAAGTGAGAGGAAGCTCTTTTTTCTGTACCTGAGCCATGAGCACGGTTGTACTGATGTACTTTATCATCGTTGTGTATACTGACTGCATTATGTGACTGGATAATTCCACCTGTTCTCAAATATTGGCAGAGAATTCTCTTAAACTTGGAAGAAGATTTATGATCTGATATTCAAATATAACCATACTTGAAAGTTTGGGAGCCTTTGGTGTTTGCTTCTATAAATATAAGGGAAGTGAGATGCAAAGAAAACATTTGTATGGTACCAGCAAGTAGCTAATATAGTTTGGCCCAAGGACAGGATGAAGTAGATGATGTCACAGATGTTGCGTGATGTCACCTTGGTCCTGTCTTGTTCCTGTGTGCTCCATGGTCCGGTCTGGACTGGTCATATTCTGTTTGTAGGGACTTGTTTTAAAGTATTAAATACATTATTTTCAGTAAAGTCCTGTCCAACGGCTCATGTATTTGGGTCCTAAATCTGTCCCAAGCAATTCGTAACATTCTCTGTTTAACCCCTTCATCAACCATCATATCTAGAGAGACGCTTCATTTCAACCATTTTTTGTTATTATTGCACTTTTTATGCTGACTTCATATATCACCTGCATTTCCATTTTAGGTTATTTTTATGGTTGAGACATGAGACAGCAAAACAATATTAGAAAACAAAGAAGTTAAAAACATTTAAAAACTCCACATGGTCCAACATGAATCCTCTCCTCAAAAACTTTCTTTGGTATAAAACAAAAACTAAAATCCCGGTTTCTCTATTAACGTAAGTAAAACTGAAAACGTGGTATTTATATGTATATCCGTGTGCAAAACCCATCTCAGTTACTCAGTATTAACACTAAATTGTTTAAAAAGATCTATCGATCTGTCTGTCTGACTGAGTGATGATGAGTTCATATATACATATACACCCCCCCCACACACACACACACACACAATATGTATTTAGATGAACTCAGTCACTCACCATCTAAACTTATTCCCTCCATGTAATGTCAGTGGCTTTTCGGTTGGGAGTCTTATTTTGAAGGGTGGTTTCTGTTCTGTTCTCATCCTTGCTTTGTCTCGCTGTCTGATCCCTAAACCAGGATGAGTTGAGTAGAGAAGGTCAAGCTGAGACGTTTCCCCGACCCTGAATACCTTCATGCTACTTTTCACTCCTACAAACCTTATATCATCATATAATAACCTCCGTATACATTGTAACCTACACATACAGTACATACTGATGAATAGTGAATAGATGAGTGAGTGGGCCACAGAGACTCTAACAATTTGAAAAAAGGCTTTTTATCTGCACATGGATTTGTTCAGCATTTTATTATAGTAAGAAAAGAAGAAATTAAGTAAAGCTTGTAGGACGATTGATGAAATAACACAGAACAGCTCTCAAATGTCTCCAGGTACAGGCCTGGGATAGAGCAGAGACCATCTGAAGTTCTGACCCAGGACGTTGCAGGGTTGGTTCTGGATGTGCTAGAGAGCCACTACCGTAAATTAAAATGATGACAATTATATAAATGACTGCAATGGTGGAGTGGCTGTAACGGCATGGAGGCTCGAGTACATGACACCATTAAGTCCCCGAGGCCTCCTTGAAGCTTTGTTATGCTCCTAGTCAGGTCCAAGAGAGCAACAATAAAAAGGAAAGCTAAAGATCTGCAGCTAGTTGGATTTTCTATATTTTCCTATTCTCCCAAATGCATTAAGTTACTGAACTACTGAATTGTTAGCGATAAGAGACTTTAACACTGGGCTGATGTGCGTTGTCCACCACACGGACACTGCGTTGCTTTTAGCTGAATTCAGCTTCGGTGGCCTGTTACAGCGTTTGTCTCTCTCTCTGTGAGCTCTGGGACGTGATGCATGTCCTGCAGCCAGGCCTGGTGGATGATTGGCCTTGACACTGCTGTGTTTTTGTGTTGTACTGCTGCGTGTTTTTCCAGTAGTAGCTTGTTGTTTGAACCTTACTAACCTCACTTTTACTTCATTTTAACTTTCTGATGTTGCTTCCTTTGCCTGTACACTTGTGGACTCAGCCCAGGTTAACCCACGCTTTTAAAGTTCAGGCAATGTTTTACTCTGGCAACCCTGTCGCCTTTATAGTGTTTAACCCTGGTGCAGCCTTCGAAGGGTCAGAACGAAAACAGGAGGCTCTAAGCTCAAAAACCACACAAGGGTTGGATGAAACAGCCGCAGACAGACGATGAATCACAACACGCTTCATCTAGATGAACGGTTGGATGAACGTGTTCATCATAGACCCACACGTGTTCATTGCTGGGATGTAACACCCACCAAGGCTGTTTGATCCAACCCTGGTGTGTGTTTGAGCTTTGGCTATTTTACAGTGGGGTCGCTTTGGTTAAACCAACAACTTTTTCCTAATTCCTTTAAACCTGTAAGTGGCAAGACGTTAGAGCTTGTAGCTCTCATGAAGTTAAAATCCATAGGATCTGTACATGTAACCAGATTACAGTCCTGGGTAAATAAAGACAATCATCAATGCAAAAGTCTGTAGAAGAGTTGTGTTTATGCCTTTAGTCCATTTGAAAAGTAAAATGCTGTGTCTTTGACATTTGTGATGCTGACTTAGACAAACCGTGTGTATGTTGTTGCTTAAGTAGAGTCAGTTAGATCCAGTATTGCTCCTGTGCTTCTTGACCATTTTCAGTCAGCTCAGATCTGCTTAAACTAGTTTACCCTGCTCTCAATGCCTCACATGCCTGTATTGTGTAGGACTGATCATATTATCTGTACTAGCTTTGTAATGGAGGTAACTGGCTGCGTTGATGGCTTAGCATCAGAGAATCTTATCCAGCTTGTCCAAGTTCTAATCAGTCTGAAGATGAAGGCTCTTCATGATCTGGTTCCAGAATATATTTTAATATGAAACATGTTTGTCTCTGTTTACGATTCGTATGTATGTATGAGCAAACATATGTATGTGCTTTAATATTCCTGTTGTACACATATTGTGGCTTGCGTGTGATGATGAGCTATATTATGGCTTATGTACATGGTTTTTGATGTCTACAGAACATGATGGATTTCCAGCGTTTGGACATTTTGTGGCTGTAGTAAAGACGTGAATGTGCTCTGTGACACGTACATGTTGACAAGACACATTGCTGATCTACATCTGTACAGCTCGACCATATCGACCTGCTGATTCCATGGTGTAGAACATAAAGCGCTTATTCACACACAGTATGGCTGCGGACGCTGTAACTTGTGTGTCTGTGGTTTACAGTCTCTACTAAAAGCTTTGACTGAAACTGATGTTGCATAATTGTCAAATACAAATCCTCTGTCCTGTGCGGAGGAAGATGTCTTCCTTCGTTTTATTGATGCTCGTGGATGAAGAAAACAAAGCAGTACAGTGCTGAGATGGATGATGAAACCCAGCACAGAGGGAGGAAGAAGAATGAGAGACAAGGGAGGTAGGAGAGAAATGATCCATGGACGTTAGGAATGGGGAGTGTGATATGTATGGGCCATCTTAATGAAAGGGCATTTATCACCGGTGATGGACAGTGGCACAACGGTCCCCTACACAGCCACAAGTCAGTAAGGCTGCAGAGAAATCAAAGAGAGAGGAAGGCAATAATTACAGAAATGATTCCTATTATTATTTAAAGAAATACTACCTAGTGCAGTGGCACCATACGTGTCTATAAACACTCAACACACGGTGACACACAAACAGTGAGCCGCAAAAATATCAGGACACCAGATGGAAATATTGCTTAAAATATGCAGCACTGTGCCAAGACGTGGAGGGGTGAAAACAGCACTCAGAGGGGGAAAGATGACTGGATGGGAGTGATGATGGCTTCTGAAGGAGTGGATGAGAGAGTAAGTAGGATCTGTCTGCACAAATCACTCTCAGCACATCCCTCTGGGATAAGAACACACTCACATTTACATTTTATGGCAGAGTTCAGAGGATGTGAGGTGAGCTGTGACCAGCCACAGCGAAGTGTAAGATACAAAAATAGCCAGAAATTATGTTCAGCATTAGCAAAAATGCTGCTTTTGGGTGAAATATATGGGTTGTGTGTAAATGCACTGAAAATCTTAGGTAGAACAAATGTTGCCTGTCTCACTAGTCACTGCAGCAGCTACAGTCAAAGCTCAATGTGTGTTTTGAATGCAAACCCAACATAATTGTCAGGAGGAAAAAATGCATTTATTTCTTTTTAAAAGTAAGTAAGTACTGGGAAAGCGCCAGGGACTGGAGTCAACGTGGATCCCAAAGTCCTGGAGTAATATTTAAGACCGAGGTGTTTTATGCTGGAATTCACAGAGGATGTGGTCTGGTGAAGACGAGAACCGTAGATGGGAACAAGTCTCGTGCCCTGAGACTCTGGGAAGTGGGACTTTCACTTCACAAGGGAAACAATACATGAAAGAAACGCTACAAGGTCCCTCAAGAAGATGTACACTGACATTTTCCCTGGGTCATGACCCTTGAGCCACAATAACAGGGGATGTGGTACAAAAATCTCCTTAGACAAGGTAAGTTAATTACCTTCTGCATGAAGAAGCGAAGCCTCGGTGTATAATGTTGATGTTCTGGACGGAGAAGACGAGTGATTTGAACAGGGAGTCAGAGAAGCTGTGCAGGTGCAAACAAATACAGACGGAGGCCTCAGAAACACACTGTCTCTCATTTGTCATGCTGCTCTTTGATCTGTCCCCAGAAAGATCAAGGCCACTTCACAAGTCCCCAGGAAGACGGTGGAGGAGGAGTCACAGTAGCTGGCTCCTCTTCCTTTGTCCATCTAATGAGTGTTTCTACAGGTGTGAAGTGAAACCAACCTGGAGGATGTATTTGTAGACTCCAGCCAACTGATGAAATGGTGAAATGGTTCGACCTAGAGGGAAGGAGTCCAGATACCACGACTCAACCTCCAGACAACTTCATCTGGCCGAGAGAATCTTCACCGTTATTGTTGTTCAGTCACGGCTTTCATAGGTGTGATCAGCTACAGTCTAACATTCCCTCTTTTAATTCTGTATTTGTGGCTGGTCACAGACCGAGTGGCTGTGCAGGAAGGAGACTAGTGGGAGAAGACTGATGCCTGTGACCGAGTGAGTAACCAGATCCAGCAGCTGAGACTGTGCTTAGCAACTGTTGCACCTGGGGATGAATTGGGAGTTAATGCAATGCATCCAATGCATCCAAACATCAACACACTTAGAAACCAAACTTGTAATTTTGAGAGACTAAGTTATAATTATTCTTCTATAATCATGGTAAAATATCCAAAGTGAAATGTTTTTATAGATACTACAATAATAATAAAAAACCAAGTGAAAGACATACACTCACTGGCCACTTTATTAGACCTGTAAAGTCTAATTCGGTCCAATTATAGCAACTCTGCAAACAGTTTTACTAAGTACTAATGTCTAATTAGAGGCATGTTTATTAAGTGAAAAGCTTCGCCTTGGACCAAATTGTAGCGATTATGGGTAGATACTGTGAGTTTTAGTGTGTAGTTGTTCAGAGGTGTATGAAACGTGGGGTTATTGTAGTTGCATGGCACCGTGGGTGATGCGTGTGGGAGGGTTGCGTGTTCATGCGTGTGGGCTGTGGGTGATCTCAGTGCCACCAGCACTCACTGAGTTGTGTGTAGCTGCTAGCACGTTTCTTGTGGTAGCATTAGCTTCGTCTAGTTCCACTTTGCCCAAGTTAGCATCCCAAGCCTGTATTGAGACCCGGCCAGAGGTCTAATATGTGGACGTGTTTATCTTCTCTGTGGTGTGATGACTGGTAGTAGTGCTAATAATTGATACTGCAAAATGAGTGGAATGCTGTTGTAAGGCCCACAAAGACTAACCTTCAATACGTGAGAACTTTCTTCCCCAGTCCCACCGACTGCATCCACACCATCCTCCTCTATAAACAGCCCGTCGTTGCTGGAAGCCGTAGGTCCAGACGGCATCAGTCCTGCTGAGAAACTGTGCTGAACACGTACATATTTAACCTGAGCCTGAGTCTGGAGACGGCCCCTGTCCTGGAAGACCTCCTGTGTGGTTCTGGTCCCTAAGACTACGCTAAGGAGCCAAACCACTACTGACTCACCTGGAGGCCACCGGAACCGCTGTCAGGGGACGGTTCTCTCACTGTTCCTCTACACGTCACACACAACACCAGCAGCTGTCACCTCCAGAAGTTCTGCTGTGAGTTTGAGGGGAACGAGCGGGATGCAGGTCGTCATCAGGGACTGTGTGGACTGGTGTGAGAGCTTTGGCCCTGTACTGGTTATACTGGAGTCTACTGTTCTGGCCACCATATTTAAAATGAACAGGTCAAGACTTTAAACGCTGCATGTGTGAAACCTCTGTGATGTCCTGCACCAACATCAAACAGACTCTCCAAAAAGGTCTCTAGTCCCACATTTGTTTGATGTCTGAGTGTGTAGAGTTTTCCTCAGAGCGAGTGTGTTGATGGCATTTATATCATGCAACTAGTGCCTTTGGGATTACAAACATATATATTTTTACTTTTTGTAGCAAAAATCAAAGAAATGTAATGAAAACACACAAATTGGCGTGGAAGCATAACTTAGTGCGTGTCTTTCATTACTACGCAGATGACACATATAAACAACAGAATTCGAACAGTCAAACTTGTCCTGACTTGACAAGACTTGTCCTGGATGTCTCATGACTTTCTTCAACTAAACGGACGTTGTTGTATTCGGATGTGTGTGTGTGTGTGTGTTTGTGTGTGCAAATGGGTGAATGTGACACAGTGTCAAAGCGCATTGAGTACCAATAGGTAGAAAAAAAAAGGGCTATACAAATGCAGACCATTTACCATTATTAAGTCAGGTGCTCTAGATCAGAGGTCATCAGCCACCATTGGTACTAGGTCGTCATGTTTGACATGTTTCAAACATTAGTAACAGCTTGTGCAGCTAGAACTCTTTTAAAAGCAGAGTCAGGTGACCACCCGGCACTTTCTACCACAAAAGACCTCGAACTTTGAAACAATGTATACGCAACCCATTTGTGAACAAACTAAGTGAATGGAGCCTGAAGAATATCAGCTGCTCACAAATGACGTTGGCCATAAAAGTATGCTTCAGAACATCTCTGCTGGTGTTCTGGGTTAAGATCAACGCAGAATATCCAGAGATGCCAAATAAGCCTTGCTTTCATTTCCACCATTGTATCTTTGTGAAACGAGATTTTCTGCAGTGACGAAGACCAAAACAAAATTACGGAGCAGACTGGACATAAGTAAGACTTCAGGTGTCGTCGTCTCCATCAACCCAGATGAGACAGACTCGTAGGAGGGAAACACTAATTCAGGAGGACGGTGAGCTGAATTTTTTCCAAACTGCGTTTTTTGTTGTTTATATTGATTTGTTAAAATATTGTTTTACATAAAACTGGTCTGTGGTGCAAAAAAGGTTGGGGTCTACATGACTAGCCTCAGGTCCTACTGTGGGGACCTTCAACCTTCTTCCATTTTAGAAATGTTGCTAAAATTAGAAGCATCCTTTCTCAAATCCTCAATGCTCCTAAATTGAATCCATGCATTTGGTACTTCTTGACTGAACTTGGCTTCTTTACTGTAACTCCCTACAATAAGGATGGTAAATGCTCTGCACTTATATATTGCATTCATATTATACTGGTAAACTGCTTTTCATTCAAGCACACACACTGACACAGTGATGACAGAGCTGCTATGCTCACTTGGGCTTGTGTGTTGTCCAAGGACACGACAAGGGCAAGAGAGGAGGCAAGACTGGGAAAAACAGATGACCTTAGAGGGATGGCCTTGGCAGCACATGCCGAGCCTTAGCGCAAACTCTCTGTCCTCGTCTCCAGGTATCGTCAGGCTCTGAACCGTGCGTCTCCAGGGTTCAGTTGTGGTCCAACCGTCTATCCCCTCACCCCAACTCAGCAGCAGGCGGCCCACATTGAGCCTTGGGGTTTCTCTGGGGGTTTCTCATTAGAGGGAGTTTTTTCTCTCCATTGTCACTATTAAGATTTAATTATATTTAAAAATTAAATAAACAACTGTTTCTTGCTTTGTGAATTAAAAAGAACACTTGGGATTGGAATATTAATTCATGATTATTATTTTACCCTGCACACTTGATGACTCAGAATAGCAATTAAGGTGTTTCCAGTTCAAATTTGTTTTGATTTCTGTCTGAGTGACAGTCAGTGTGTTGTGTCACTTCCTGTTACTGAGGTTTGTTGCTGGTTGCAGCGACATTTTTGTCAACAACTTATCTCTTCGCTTTTGTCTGGTTTCTAACTGGTTGCTGTTACGATTTACGTGTCGGGCATGAGAAGGTGATGGAACAGGCTGAAACAGGATGGGATATGTGAGAACGAGAGGTTTATTGATACAAAATGACAATGATGGGGATATGGTGTGGGGAAGTGGCAGTCCGGGCTCCAGGTTCTTCCGGGTTTGGTTTGCAGCGCGGCAGCTGACGAGACGGTTACTTTCTGCGGCTAGAGAGTGGAGAGAGGAGAAAACAGAATCCAGGCGACAGCGAGAAATCCAAACAAATGATAACAAAAAGCGAGCCGAACCGGCCGACAGTACTTGACAGACGTGCTGTGAGGATACGGCGCACCACAGGCGCTCGTAGCAGGCTCTAGCGAGCAGTGTTCAGACAAACAGTTACCAGTTCGGTCAGGGCGGCGTGAGCCACCGGGGCATAAAGCAGAGAGGATCAGGTTCCAGGCAAGCAGGGACAAAACGAGGAGTCCACAGTTCCGTGAGCGTCAAGACGAGGCACGAGGTAAACCCAGAGGTACGGGAACTCACGGATGTGGCGAGAGACGAGGTCCTAGGCAGGTCATCAGGTCATGAGTCCAGAGAGTAGCGACGAGAAGGGCCGAGTTCGGGGTCTTGAGTCCGGGATGAACATCGACGATCCAACAGGGAGGCGACTGAGAAACGGGCTTAAGACGGCAGGGGAACAGGTGCAGATAATCAGGCAGGTGTAGCTAATGACCGGGGTGTGGTGAGCATCTCCGCTGGGTGGAGTTTCACCCAGTGAGGGTCCGATCGGCAGCCTTGCCGATCGTGACAGAGCCCCCCCCTCAAGGGCCGGATTCCAGACGGCCCAACCTTGTGCAGGCCATCCACACAAGGTCGGGCGGGAGGAGGGGGACCCGGAGGAGGGACCAAATGCAGCGCGCGGTCCTCCCACCACTGCGTTGCCGGGACAAGGACAGACGGCGAACGACCCCCCCCTGGAGTCGCCCGAGCCGGGAACGAGAAGGCGGGCCCCTCCTGGGGTCGCCAGAGCCAGAAGGCGGGCCCCTCCTGGGGTCGCCAGAGCCAGAAGGCGGGCCCCTCCTGGGGTCGCCAGAGCCAGAAGGCGGGCCCCTCCTGGGGTCGCCAGAGCCAGAAGGCGGACCCCTCCTGGGGTCGCCAGAACCAGAAGGCGGACCCCTCCTGGGGTCGCCAGAACCAGAAGGCGGACCCCTCCTGGGGTCGCCCCTGACGAGAAACAGGAGCCTGTGCGGGCCCTCCAGGCCGCACAATACCAGGACCCCTGGGACGAGGCAAGAGCAAGGAGCGAGCCCCTCCGAAGGGCCGCACATTGCGAGGAACAGGGGCAGGAGCCTGTGTGGACCCTCCAGGCCGCACAATACCAGGACACCTGGAACATGGCGAGGACAAGAACGAACCCTCCTTGGGACCGCTGGAAACTGGAACAGGAACCTGTGTGGGCCCTCCAGACCGCACAACACCAGGACACCTGTGGAACATGGCGAGGACAAGAACACAGTCGAGAAACACATGGCGAGGACAAGAATGGACCCTTCCTGGGACCGCTGGAAACTGGAACAGGAACCTGTGTGGGCCCTCCAGGCCGCACAACACCAGGACCCCTGTGGAACATGGCGAGAACAGAACATGGTCGGAAAACGTTTGAGGCGGAAAGCTCGTGGTGTGAGAGCCTGGGTGGTCGGCATCGGCGGTGGTGGCGACGGCGGCGTAGAACCCTGGGCGACCGCCGTCGATTGTTGCTGTGGCGTGGCGGTCTGGATGACCAGCATCCGTGGCTCCCATGGCGTGATGGTCTGGGCGGCCGGCGTCTGTGGGTCCTATGGCGTGATGGTCTGGGCGGCCGGCGTCTGTGGCTCCTATGGCGTGACGGTCTGGGCGGTCGGCGTCTGTGGCTCCTATGGTGTGACTGCCTGGGTGGTCGGCCTCTGTGACTGATGTGGCGGGACGGCCGGCATCTGCCATGGTGAGGACCTCGGGACAGCCGACGGCGATGGCAACGGAGCCTGGGTGGGCGTTGTCGGCCCCTGCGGTCAGCTGGCGTGAACCCGATAGACTCTCCAGTTTTGGGGGAAGCAGTCGTGGGCGGAACGGCCTCCCCTGGGCCAGTGGAGACGGGCGTAGAGTCGGCATGGCGTGGAGCTGCGTGGTCAGAGTCGGCATGGCGTGGAGCTGCGTGGTCAGAGTCGGCATGGCGTGGAGCTGCGTGGTCAGAGTCGGCATGGCGTGGGGGCACTGAAACCTCTCCTCGGTCGTCGGTGGTGAGCATGGCGAGAGCATCCTCCATCTTGACCCACCGAAGGGGTCTGGGGAAGCACGTGTCGCTCCAGGATAACCTCCACACGTTTACTACCTCCCTCCTTTCCCTCCGGCGAGAGCGAGTGACGACCCGGGAAAACACGGAACCAGGGGGCACTCCAGGAGTGGTCCAGCATGGAGCGGCCTGACCTGGGGCTGGGTGAAAGAGAGCGTGAGCGACAGGCTCGGCGTGGCTTGGAGCATGAGAAGAGGGTTCAGGGTGGCGTGGAACAGCATGAGAAGCAGGCCCTGGCTGGCGTGGAACAGCATGAGCCGCAGGCTCTGCGAGGCGTGGAGCATGGGCGGCAGGCTCTGCGAGGCGTGGAGCATGGGCGGCAGGCTCTGCGAGGCGTGGAGCATGGGCTGCAGGCTCTGGGAGACGTGGAGCATGGGCTGCAGGCTCTGGGAGACGTGGAGCATGGGCTGCAGGCTCTGGGAGACGTGGAGCAGGAGCTGCAGGCTCTGGGAGACGTGGAGCAGGAGCTGCAGGCTCTGGGAGACGTGGAGCAGGAGCTGCAGGCTCTGGGAGACGTGGAGCAGGAGCTGCAGGCTCTGGGTGGCGTGAAGCAGGAATGACAGGTTCTGGGTGTGAAGAGGTGGCAAGTTCTGCGTGGGCACGGGCCCGAAGGGAGGCCCAGTAAGTCACAAACTGAGGCAGCGTCCGCCGCGGGACCGACTGAATGGTTGGCCCCTCCTGCATAGACAGTGGCTCGGGGACAGTGAAGCCGTGGGCGAAAGACAGATCCCGGGCACGTGAATTTGTGGAGCTGACTCGGTGCGGAGCTGCATGGTTCCGGCGTGAGGCGGTGGAGACTGGTGTTGAAAACAGGGGGTCTCCCTGGCTCTTCAGCTCCCTCCATATGCTCGGAGCCTCAGAGGAGGAGAGGCGCGGAGCGAACTCTGGTGCATCTCCTGGATCAACGTGCATGAGGCCAGAAGAAAGGTCGGTGGCACCGGGAGTCGGGCGAGGCGTGGGTGCAGGCTGTGGGCGAGGCGTGGGTGCAGGCTGTGGGCGAGGCGTGGGTGCAGGCTGTGGGCGAGGCGTGGGTGCAGGCTGTGGGCGAGGCGTGGGTGCAGGCTGTGGACGAGGCGTCGGTGCAGGCTGTGGACGAGGCGTCGGTGCAGGCTGTGGACGAGGCGTCGGTGCAGGCTGTGGACGAGGCGTCGGTGCAGGCTGTGGACGAGGCGTCGGTGCAGGCTGTGGACGAGGAGTCTCCCTCTTCCTGAGCCTGACCTGTCCAGCCAGAAGCTCAGGAAACCTCCTGTGAAGCTTCAACTCGGGGTAGGCAGAGTAGCAATCCGTGATCCAGTTCAGCGTGGATATGCGGGTCGGGGAGTCCAGGATGTCCGGGATGGTGCCGAGGAGCTTGACAAGGGTCTGGATTAGCCCGTCTAAGTCGGGGGTGTGGCCTGATTCAGCGGGTTCCATTGTGGTTGGATCGTACTGTTACGATTTACGTGTCGGGCATGAGAAGGTGATGGAACAGGCTGAAACAGGATGGGATATGTGAGAACGAGAGGTTTATTGATACAAAATGACAATGATGGGGATATGGTGTGGGGAAGTGGCAGTCCGGGCTCCAGGTTCTTCCGGGTTTGGTTTGCAGCGCGGCAGCTGACGAGACGGTTACTTTCTGCGGCTAGAGAGTGGAGAGAGGAGAAAACAGAATCCAGGCGACAGCGAGAAATCCAAACAAATGATAACAAAAAGCGAGCCGAACCGGCCGACAGTACTTGACAGACGTGCTGTGAGGATACGGCGCACCACAGGCGCTCGTAGCAGGCTCTAGCGAGCAGTGTTCAGACAAACAGTTACCAGTTCGGTCAGGGCGGCGTGAGCCACCGGGGCATAAAGCAGAGAGGATCAGGTTCCAGGCAAGCAGGGACAAAACGAGGAGTCCACAGTTCCGTGAGCGTCAAGACGAGGCACGAGGTAAACCCAGAGGTACGGGAACTCACGGATGTGGCGAGAGACGAGGTCCTAGGCAGGTCATCAGGTCATGAGTCCAGAGAGTAGCGACGAGTAGCGACGAGAAGGGCCGAGTTCGGGGTCTTGAGTCCGGGATGAACATCGACGATCCAACAGGGAGGCGACTGAGAAACGGGCTTAAGACGGCAGGGGAACAGGTGCAGATAATCAGGCAGGTGTAGCTAATGACCGGGGTGTGGTGAGCATCTCCGCTGGGTGGAGTTTCACCCAGTGAGGGTCCGATCGGCAGCCTTGCCGATCGTGACAGTTGCGGCTGCTTAAGGTTCGCTAAACACGCTTGTAACACTCAAGCCCCTTCTTTCCTTTCATTAAATGTCTCAGCTAAGCTAGCTTAACTTTCTGCCATGTCTTCTCCTTCTTTTTCTTGCTCGGTGCCTTATGTTTAGCTCGTCCTCTGCCTCCATTAGTGTTAATGGTATCTGTAATAAGTGTGAGATAGTGGCAGCGCTGGAGGCGAGGCTGACTGACTTGGAATCTCGGCTCCGCACTGTGGAAAACCAGTCAGCTAGTCAGGCCCTGTTAGCTAGTGCGGAGCCTCCTAGCTTAGCTGCTACTCGTCCCTCAGCCGGATGTGACTGGGTGACGGTTCGTAGGAGTCGTAGTTCTAGGCAGTCGCCCACGGTTCACCACCAGCCGCTTCACGTTTCAAACAGATGTTCCCCATCAGCGACTCACCCGCTGAGAAACCACCTGATCATTGGCTCCATAGTCAGAAACGTGAAGTTAGAGACGCCAGCGTCATAGTTAAGTGGTTTCCTGGGGCCAGAGCGGAATAAGACTTAAGAATAAGACTGGATGGAATTATAACAATAAAATAATTAAATGTGCTCTATTAAATATCAGATCTCTCTTCCAGATCCCTGTTAATTAAGGACTTGGTCAGTGACTTGATATGTTTGTCTGAATGAGTCGACTCAAACCATCAACCATCATGTTCCTAGAAGCTCAGGTAGAGGTGGAGGAGTAGCAGCATCTATAGCTCAGATTTATTAATGACCTGAACAGCTAGAATTCATTAGAGCCTCATTCTGAGCCTTTCTCACTCAAACTGTAAAACCCAGAAACCAGTTGTGTTCTGCATCATAGGTAAAACCTGTCACAAACACTGTAATGAAAAGATTCAAACCCAAAAGCAAGAACAGTCTAGTGAGACACTGAGTTGGTTTTAAGGTTTTAATAAGTAAAGAATGAAAAATCACAGCAGGGCTAAAAATACAAAATACAAATGTAGGAAAACTAGAAGCATAAAGCACTGCACTGAGCAGGAACTGAATAAGAATTAAAAACTATCAAAAGTGATCTAATAAAAAACAGAGTCACTGCAAAGCAGGATAATTAACAATGTGGAAATACGTAAAAAACAAAAATCACTGCAGAGCCTGAACATATCAAATATCCTTGCTGGACTGCGCAGTCATCAGACGGAATGGTGGCGGTTTAGATATAGAACTCTACAGGAAACCCACCCACACTGACCAATACCTTCTGTTTGACTCTCATCATCCCCTGCAACACAAAGGAGTCATCAGGACCCTGAACCACAGAGCGGAGAACATTCCCACTTCCACTGTAGCCAAAAAGAAGGAAAACATGCATCTAAGGGCAGCTCTCAGGACCTGTGGCCCCAGATGGGCCTTCAACAAGGCTGCATCTCAACCCAGAACTAGGACAACGGACCAGCCTGACACCCAGAGCAAACGGAAGAATCTGGTCATTCCTTACATGGCTGGAGTGTCTGTGTTACAACCCGTGCTCGTTTTGGGGAAGTGACATAATGACAGGAAAAATAAACATTTAATACTCCTACCATACACAACAGTATCAAAAACAGATTTGGGAGGTACTAGGCTAAATCAAAAAACAAAACTGAGGCAAACAAAACAAATCAGGTTGCGGCGGATTGGGTAAACCCACACAGGCCAGACCAATCTGGAAGGTGGCTTGGACCAGGTGACCGGGCCCCAGGTGGTTGGTGGAAGACAGGCGGTGAAGTGATCCACCAATCTGAGGAGGGTGCTGGGACGGCCTAAATTTGCCTGCAGTTTTCCCCCTTAACCTGTGAAAGAAAAGAAATAAAACACAAAGGCCAAGGGCCGTAACAGTCAAGCTCAAAAGGATTTTTGGAAACTACAACATGTCGTCTACTTCAAACCCACCAACACCCTCAGACAGAAGCTTGTGCATCCAAAGGACCCGACACCAAAACATAAGAGGAGCAACATAGTAAATGCAGTTCAATGCAGTGAAGAGTCTCTGAACTAGACACTGGTGAAACCAAACAGCCATCACACAAGAGGATGAACCAGCACAGGAGGAACAACACGTCAGGACCAGTATCCACTTAAACAAAGGCCACTGAAGACAACAACGTTCACATTCTGGACATAGAAGACAGGTGGTTTGAACGAGGCGTCAGAGAAGCTTTACATGTCCAGGTGAACAGCCCCTCTATCAACAGGGGGGGAGGCCTCAGACACAACTTGTCTCCATCTACCTGCTGCCCTTTCAACTATGCCCAGGAAGATCAAGGCCACTTCACACGTCCCCACAAAGGAGACACTTAACAACCTGTAATGGTTGGAGGAGGAGTCACAGTAGTTGAGGATTCACACCTACTCACTACCCTCACACCCCCCTCTGTTCACATAACGAACCCATTCTTCACAGGTGTTAAGTGAAACCAAACTGGAGGATAAATCAGTGGTGTCTACCAATTTCCCACAGACTGAAGAAGCCACCTGGATAAGTGGTGAAACGTTTCTACGAACTAGAAGAAGTCCAGTTGCCATGAGTCAACCTTTAAACAACTTCACCTGGATGAATGAGAATCTCCGCAGACAAATCAAATATTATATATATGTATATTATAATATTATATACAATGCGGGGTATATAATATACAATATAGACATTTAAATACACCCTTTACGACAAACACCTAGTGGCAGGACTGTTATCTGCTGCTTTGTGCAAGGAGGAATTGGAGGAGCACAACCAGAGCCCTAGAAAATAACCCCCAGGCCACTAATGTGCAGGTTTCTGCTCAAACTATCAGAGACAGACTCCATGAGAGTGGTATGAGGGCCAGATGTCCACAAGTGGGGCCTGTGTTCACACCAAACGGCATTTGCCAGAAAACACCAGGATTGGCAGATTCGCCACTGGTGTCACAGATGAGAGCAGGTTCACACTGAGCCCATGTGACATGACAAACGATGCTGTGGAGAACATTCTGCTGCCTGCAAAATCCTTCAGCATGACCAGTTTGGTGGTGGGTCAGTGATGGTCTGGGGAAGGCCGCACAGACCTCTATGTGCCAGGCAGAGGTACCCTGACTCCCATTAGGTACTGGGGTGAGATCCTCAGACCCATTGTAAGACCACAAGCTGGTGCAGTGGGCCCTGGTTTCCTTCTGATGTATGACAATGCTGGACCTCATGTGGTTGGAGTGTGTGAGCAGTTCCTGCATGATGAACACCAGGTTTGATGCTATGGAGTGATCTGCCTGTTCCCCAGACCTAAAACCAATTGAGCACCTCTGGGACTTAATGTCTTGCTCCATCCACTAACACAATGTCTCTACAGACTGTCCAGGTGTTGACTGATTCCCTGATTCAGGTCCGGGAGGAGACCCCTCAAGAGAACGTCAGTTGTTTCTGGAACATGCCTTCCTCTGGGGTTGTATGGGTGTAAGGAACATGAACAAGTAGTTAGGCTGATTCCTTCTGACAGTGAGCTCGAGGAGAGTGACATTGAGGAAGGATGGAACCCAGAATCAGGTTTGAGGGAGACTTAAGTAAAGTAATAAACGGTATGTATTGAAGTGTGTGTTTGCGTGCATCAGTGGGTGAAGAGAGGCTTATGATATACAAACAAAGCCACCCGGTAGCTGACACCATGGAACTAAACATACGGGTTCGAGTTCATCCAAAAATCCCTGCACTTCAGAAACAATGAAGTCAAGGAGAAATGCAGATCCACTCTACAAAATCCAACCACTGGTTACTCACTTTACTTCAAAGCTGCAGAAGATCCCAATGAGTGAGAATCTGGCTGCAGACAAGCAGATGGTGGCTGCTTGTGGCTTACTAGGGAAGAAACAGGCTCAAACAGCATCTGCCAGCAAAACCAACGAAATGGGGCTACAAGCTACTCGTCTTAACTGGATCTGATGGTGCCCCGCACAATTTCGAGATCTACACTGGGAAAGTTGTGCAACCCCAAGCTGCCAGATGTAGAAGCAAGTGGCAACGTTGTGCTCTGTTTACGCCAGCCAATACCCATGCAGCAGAACTACAAGGTGTTCTGTGACAACTGGTTCACGAATGTCCCTCTCATACTCACACTCGGCACGGAATTCACTGTACTTGGCAACAGACTAACGTGTGATGGTGAGTTGAAAAAAACGTATCTGATCTTTTCAACAAAAGCATAGTTGGAGAAACAACCTTGCATGCTATGAAATGGTACAATAACCGATCAGTCAATGTGCTCAGTAGTTATATTAGATCACAGCCAGTCACAGGTTAATAGGTCCAAAGTCCCCTGTCCTGCTGTAGTGAGACAGTACAACAAGAATATGGGTGGGGTAGAAACACCAGCTGTGGATCTGCTGGACTATTGCTCTGCACCGCAACAAAATCAGGCGGAAGAAGTGGCACCACCGGCTAATGTTCCACTTTATTGACAGGACCATCATGGCTGCCTGGCTGCTCTGCAAGAGAGTCTGTGGAAGCACTGGGATGAGAAAAAAGGAACAGATGAAGCTTTATACTTAAAATAAATCTTATATTTTAGAAAGCTTGTGCAAAAGTGGCGAGAATCTGGAACGTAAGCAAGGTTGTCCCTGTCCCACAATTCCTGGGGAGTATGAAGCAACGAAGGGAAGAGGGCCCGCTACACTCATTCCCGTCCCTGATGTCCGTCTGGACACCACCGCTCACCGGATGGTCATGGATGACAAGACAGGAAGAGGCAAGACAGAAAAATACTAAAGCAAGGCGTCCACCTGTTTCACATCCACCAGCTACTGCTTCCTGAGGATACAGATCCTGAAACAGCGACACACATTCAAGACCACAAACACACTACAGAAAATGTCTGACCCACTGCCTGATTAACCATTTGTGGATGATGTTCGTTGAAATTGTTGTTGATGAAATAAAACTTTATTGTATTTACTGCTTGTTTGACCCTCATATCACTTAATATAGTATAGAAAACCTTTAGTACCCTCATAGAATCATAGAAAACTGGTGGAGATGCTATGGTTGATGTATTATCAGGGAACCTCAAGCTTCCAAAGATTTGGGTTAGCACGTGTTACATTCTTCCTAAAATGTAAAATTCAGGCCTTACAGGGCTAAGTTTAAGTGTTGCCTGTTTTTAGCACTGTATGTTTGACCATTGTAAGATTTTATGATTATTTATCTTGTGGGGTATGTGCATAACGAGAAATAGAAGAATCACAAGCCAAGTCCCCTGCATCATAAGTGCAACCACACACAGTTCCGTATAGTACGGTGTTGTATTGTTTATGGATTTTCAGCCTGGTTCAGGGACTAAAATTGAGCATTAATGACTCAGGACCAACGTCTTCACTGTAAACTATCCTGACTCTAAGTGCTACGAGTGTAATTACATTTTGTAGGAGGCAGTTTGTAATACACTACACATTTTAGGTATCATTAAACTCTATGCTTTACAGCATCTAATCAACTCCCCCCAACACAGTCATCTGCATCCCTGTACCACAGTCTCTTTATAAAGTCATGCAACAGTCTTCTCAATTCCCTTTTTCCAATATCTGTCTCTATTTCTCAAAGCTGTAATAACATTTGGAGATATATGCTGACCCAGAAAGAGGAGGCACACTGAGGCAATAGATACTTTGAGAATCTGAATTGAGATGTATTATTCACAGCCTTTGCTATATGTTTTAAGATATTGCAGTTTATCTTAATGTCATCTCTCTTCACCTTTATTGCTCCACTTCTGGGGCTTCTTTTTGTGTACAAAACATTTACCTTAATCAAGAGCTACCTTTGCACAAAGCTCTTAAATTCTTGATTTTAAGTTTCTAGGGTCTTGCATTTGTCATGGTCTCCAGCTCATTTCCTTCTTGACCTTACTGGGTTTTGTTTCTGTCTCTCCTTGGATCATACTTGGACCCAGACCCTGCGTAGCCCCTACCAGTACTGTATTGCTGTTTCTCTGTTCCTAACCTGTTGCTAGCTTGCTGTTTTTGGATCCTGAATTGCGGGCTTCAGATTCGATTGTCAGATTGGATGGTGTTTTAACCCTGATTGGATGAGACTCACTGGTTGCTAGTTGTTGATTTATTCAAGATCAGTATTGTAGTTAGATGTTTTTGATGATAAGTGTGAATATACAGTATGTGGGGCTGCCAGGCTTCTAGGGGTGCACATAGCCCACTGACGTTATCGCCTTTTATCCTCAGGACATGGTCTGTGGACCACAGTGCACATTGCCGTGTCTGAGATGATGCCCCTACCTGCAGAAAACAACAGTGGAGACTGTCACTGACAGGAGCTCATTTACCCACAGCATCATTTTTGAACGTTTTCATCATGTGTCAAATCTGTCACCTTACTTATCATCATACCATCATGCCAATACGTGCAGCGGCAGAAATTACTGAATATTCAACCTTTCAGAAATGAAAATCATTTTAATTTGTTTTACCAGTGTACTGGCATATTTCAGGCTGCATTTCTAGTTCAGAGGACTGTGTTTACTGTTGGCAGAGAGGCCAGTGGTCTAAATGCTTCTACAATGATTTGATAACACCACTTTTTAAAAATTACCTCTAGTTTTCTTGTGGGTTTAAAATGGATACTGCCGTACAACTCAAAAACCAGATCTGGTTTGTTGGTCCAGTTCAGTCTTTACGTCCTTGGCTCACGCCCACAGGCTGAGATGCAACATAAGCCAATAAGCAAATTAAAACACTCAATATAATACACTCCACTGAATACGGTTTCAGGTATGACTTGAGGTTTATTTCTTACATACCTTTACCACAAATAAACAAACTGGTACCAGGGAACGCAGGATGAGGGTGCTACACAAAACAAAACCAAAGGAGACTAGCTGACCACCCAGTTCACCGTCTACCTAAATTAAACAAAGAAAACCTCCAGGAACATAAACTTGGCCTAAACTACCCTCTCTCACCAAACATAAACACGAGTGTAGCACCTCTAGCCACTAGTGTAACTATACAACAGTAACCCCTGTGTTGGTGCAAAGGGAGGATGACGTGTATTGTGGGTGTCTGGATGAATGTATGGATGTAGATGTGTCTAACTATCCTGGCTCCCTTCTGTAGACCAGCCAACGAAAAAAACAACATTACCAAACAAAACCGAATCTTAGTAGACCACAGAAGCACAGGTGTCTACTCTCCGCCGGGGCAGTCCTGGACTGTCTTAACCCGTGGCTCTTATCACCGGTCCTCATTCAATGGTCTGCCGGTGATTGGCAGGCGTGAAACACAGGGCCCAATAGCAGCCAGGGGTGGAATCCCTGCTTCCAGCCACCAACCAGGAGCAGGCTCTGCCACAGTCCCGTTTGCATCTCATCCTTCCTCCTCTGTACCCACCGGCCAATCCAGAACCTCCCTGAAACATAGACAAAACAAGCAACCTCGTACAAGCAAGTTTTATTGTCCAATTTTTGGTGAGCCTGTGCGAGTTGTAGCCTCAGTTTCCTGTTCTTAGCTGACCGGAGTGGCACCTGGTGTGGTCTTCTGCTGCTGTAGCCCATCCTCCTCAAGGTTCCACGTGTTGTGCGTTCAGAGATGCTCTCCTGCAGTCACTTAAATCTCCTTTCTTCCTCATTCTGATGCTCGGTTTGAACTGCAGCAGATCGTCTTGACCATGTCTACATGACCTAAATGCACTGAGTTGCTGCCATGTGATTGACTGATTAGAAATTAGCGTTAACAAGCAGTGTACCTAATAAAGCGGCAGGTGAGTGTAGTATATGCAGTTCAATGCAGTGAAGAGTGCCATTTGTGATCTGCAGCAGTGGATCTTTTTCAGGCTTGTTTCACCTGGTTTGTTCACAAATGGGTTGTGTGTACATTCTTTGGAAGTTTGGGGTCTTTTGTGGTAGGAAGGGCAACTAGAACTCTTTTAAAAGCAGAGACAGGTGATCGTGCATAAGCTGTGAAAATTTAGAATCAGGTGCAATATATTCAAAAAACCTGCTAATGTTTGAAACGTGTCAAATATCCCTCCAATAAAACGTTTTTTATGTTTATGTTTATGGGGGCTCTGGTCTATAAAATCCTTATACAATCCATGCAAACAGAAAGTGCGATATGAGATAGAGGATGAATAATATAATTTAAACATACCATCAACCCATCAACACACACCAAAAGACCAATAAACATATATATAATAAAAAATAACCAGTAAACATACCAGAATCAACTAAAGTTCTCCTCCGACCAAACGGACAGAAACCTATGCCATGAAAACATAGTTGACATTGTAACTAAGTGGGCACAAAACATGGCTGTCAAGTCTGTTGACTTAACCCTTGTTCAGCCTTCGAGGAGTCAAAACGACCCCACTGTAAACTAGGAGGCGCCAAAGCTCAAAAACACACACCAGGGTTGGATCAAACAGCCTTGGTGGGTGTTACATCCAAGCAATGAGCTGTTTGATCCAACCCTTGTGTGGTTTTTGAGCTGAGAGCCCCGTTTTCATTTTGACCCCTCCAAGGCTGCACCAGGGTCTCAGCATGACACACGAGTTCTAGGCATGGAAACCCCGAGCATTGCATGATAACACGAAGCACGGCATGACGGATTAAGCGTGCCGTGAGAACATTAGGCATAGCAAGCCGAGCAAGGTAACGGTAGGCAAGGCAGGAGAACGCTAAACATGGCACATAAAGATTAAGTCTTGCATGAGGCCACTAGACATGACAAGAGAACACCAGGCATGAACATGACATGGCAACACGAAACAAATAGCCACAAAGAATTAACACAAGGATACACACGGACAAGGCTTAAAAGACCTGAGGGTAAAGAGGGAGATAGCGAGAGTCATTCCTTGATGCATATGTGACCTGTGCCACCCGGCAAGCACTAAATCGGGTGGAAGCAACTCAGTTAAAAAGGGAAAAACAACAAAATGCAATAAAAAGGGACGTTTATCCCCAAGTAAAACATCACGACAAACCTAAAACTGTTAAAATCCCCAATGAAACTAGGCTAAACTACCTACGGGTTAATATCCCAACACGGAGGAGCAGTCAGTGGGTTTCCTGAAGCTAACCCAGTCACTCGTTACTAAAATCAGTCAACAGTCACAGGCCTTTGAGGCGGAAGCGATCACAAGCTGCCTGGCCCTCCAGCCAAACCAGCTCACCGCTCAGCAAAGGTTTCGTTTGATCGACATATACCAACCAGAAGCGGACGAAGGAGGAAATGTTGCAGAGCACTAGCTCCTTCTCAGCTTTATGGCTTGGTTTGAAGAGGCATGTGCTTGTCTCTGTACAGCAACCACCTCTACCAGGTAAAAAGACGAGTCACGTTGCTTTAATGTTACAACATCAAAGCTTATTGTGAATCGTCACCCGTCACTCTGGACCTGCATGGAGGCCATTTTGTGGCTGTGCTTAAGGAGGAAGTGCTTCGGTCTTTTTATGCTGCGGGTCAGTACGAGGTTATTAAGCCGAGTATTGTAAATATTTAAGTTTATTGGAATCCATTTCAGGCTTATTGTATTTGGGAATGAACCTTCTCTCTTGCTGTAGTCTGACCTGATAGGCCTGTTTTAATTGAGAGGCTGAACACCTGTTCGCTGTAAGTGGGACGTGCCAGAGACAGGGTTTATTTTTCCCTTTCAGAGCAGACGCTGGACTGAGTTGCGCTGGCTGACAGCCAGTGTTTAACTGCTGTAGTTTTGTATTTGCCAAGGCTCTTTATTTTTCCTACAAAACCTGCCAGTGTGATTTTCTCCCAGTGCTTCAGATGGAATAAAAATAAACGCAGGTCACCAATTAAGAGTAAACTACACCCAAGTTCTGCCTGGATAAAAACACCGTCTAGAAGAAGCATCCAGTACTGTACGTCACGCGCTAAGCTGCTGGACAGGACGCGGCTAAAGAAACATTTTACATTGTGATAAAACCAAAATAAAGTGAATCCACAGGGACGTGTGGGGATCAGCCCTGGTGTGGAGTAGACAGAGAACGTTGATGGAGCTGAGACACGACAGCAGAGCAGCTGTCCAGGTCCAGCTTTGCTTCAGTGCCACGATCACAGAAATTACAGGCAAACAACTGTTATTAAATGGAAACGGACACTTCATCGTACCACAAGTTCTCCTGGCAAAGCAAGACGGAGTTTAACAGCAGCACAACCAAGTTCTCAGTTAGATGGACTCTATTACAAATTATTACAGAATCAGATGAAATGTGGGCAACTAAAAAGAGATCAAGGTTTGGAGAAGCACTTCACACATTTAAATCACACTAACCATTCCCTACACACCAAGGAAGCCAGAACGATCACACTAGAATGTGACCTTAACTCACCAAATGTAATTATGGTAAATGGAGAAAAGTGCAAGAGAAAAGAACAGAGCAGAATTTAAAACCGGGCACATCAGGGCACCCAGTGGTGTGGCGTTGCTAATATAGCAATAATTTCTGAAGATATAAGGTTCTGTGGGTGTGGGAGCCAGAAGCTGCCTCTTGATAAGGTCAACAGTGACAGCACTGCGAGGCTTTCTAATTATGAAAAGGCTGCTTGATGGAGGGAGATGCTTTAAAGCTGGTAGCTGTGAGGAACAGTCACTGAGCAGTTTCGTGACTTCGCTTTCTGTGCTGTGCTGCCACGGACTGACAAGTTTGAATTTCTAATCATGAAATCAGAATAAAACTGGCAAAACAAGTGAAAACTGTTAACGCTCATTAGCTAACGATTCAAATCAGTTCAATCCGTCCTTAACTCTCCCAGCTCTGCTCTTCTACCACCCACTGTACCTGCCGTGCTGCACACAGTAGCTTTGCACAGCTGCCAGAGCTTCTCGCTGAGTGACAGGAACAACTGAAGACAGAGAATCGAACTCAGCTGTATAATGAATTTTAATAGGCGGTGCATTCATTTTAATGTTGTTGGGGGTGAGGGGTGGGAAGTGTGAAGAATTGTGGGTTCATAAATATCATAAAAGGTCCATTGCTACCCTGTTGAGCACGTTGGTCAATACTTAAATAATCAGAAATACTAAAGTTACGGGCCAGCATGTAGTGGTGGTGTAGAGGCCTCTCAGAACCCGGGTCAGCCTGTCAGCCTCTTTATCCCACCGTCACAGCCGACGGGCCGCTGACTGGAGACCCTGTAGGTGTAGTGAGAACGTGTCTGTGTGGCCGGTGATGGATGTCGCGCTGTGACTGCTGGCGAGGCTTCACATGATGGATGGCTGGATGTGCCCCGTGACTCGATGCGTAACTTTCTCATGATGTCAGCATCGGTGCTTGGCCAAGAGACGAAGGTGTGACATGTAAAGAGCTTCTCCTCAGGAGACCTGCAGGGGGATAAAAGGCTGGTGGCTAATACCCGGGAGGAGATAGCGACGGACTTATTAACACAGAAGCGTCTGCTTAACACATACACTCGCGGCATCGGCTGAGGGATTAAACCACGTGTGTCTGCGCCAGCCACTATCATTTCTATCCTTCCTAATGTCGCCATGAAGAGATTCAGGATCTTTGCCTTATGAATTTCATTTATATTAGCAGATCCAAATTCAGTCCACATTAAAAGACAAATTCATAATTTGTCAGAATTCTAATTGGGTTGCTCTTAAGTGCCCTTTGTGTGGTGAAAGCCGGCTTATCCGCTGACCCCTCCCTGGGGCTTGCCCTGCTCTAATGACTGGACATCCTCACCCATGGTGAACTGCTGCTCATCAGTTGTTCTGTGTCTCTTTGAGTTGTCATATGCAGATATGCAGCCGATTCTCACAGCCAGAAACAGCCCAAACTGTAACCGCATGAAAGAAACACGTCGAACAAACGTCTACGGTGCACGTTGTGCTTGGTCAGTCGGATTCGAACTAGATTCTTTAATAAAATGAATATTTTAACAAACATAATGATGACAGAATCCATCCATCCATCTTCTTCCGCTTTTTCCCCGAAGGGGTCGCGGGCGTGCTGGAGCCTATCCCAGCTGGCTTTGGGCGAGAGGCAGGGTACACCCTGAACAGATCGCCAGTCCATCGCAGGGCCACATATATAGACACACAATCACAGTCATACACACACTCACACCTATGGGCAATTTACGCATCCAACCAATTGACCTAACTGTGGGAGGAAACCGGAGACCCGGGGAGAACATGCAAACTCCACACAGAAAGGCCCCCGGTCGCCTCCGGGAATCGAACCCGGGACCTTCTTGCTGTGAGGCGACAGCGCTAACCACCACACCACCGTGCCGCCTGATGACAGAATCATTTGTCATTATTTCTTCTGCTACTTCTGTGTCGTGTTAGTCTCACTAGGCCTCTTGCCTGGTATCTGCACATTTCCAGGGCAGTTCAAACAGGTTTAGTTACAATAAACAGAAGCTGTTTGTTAGAGTTTACCTGGTATCTGATCCTGATTTTGCAGACTTTCTGGTTGTGCTCTCTGTACCACTGATGGAGGCTGTTTATTAAGATAAGATGATCCTTTATTGAGCCCACGTTGGGGAAATTCAACAGCTACAGCAGCTACAGATAACAGCCACTGCAAAACGGCAGAAATGTGCAGAGAGCAAAATTTACTATATTTACAATAGAGGGCAACATATAACTTATACAGGGTGAAGCTGTTAGTAACAGTGGGAAGGAAGGACCTGCGTTATCGCTCCTTCCTACACTGACCCTAGATCAGTCTCCACTGAAGGAGCTGCTCAGAGCCTCCACTGTCTGACGCAGTGAGAAGCATCAGTTTGGCCACGTCCTCCTCCAGAGTCCGGTGGACCAGGACAGAACCTCCTGAGCAGCTGGTTGAGTGTCTTTGTGTCCTGCTGCCTGCTCCCCACAGACACAGCGTAGTGAGAGCAGAGGCCTCAGAGTCAGAGTGTCCTCACAGAGGCTGCTCCCTGCAGAGGAGCCAGTCTCAGCAGGTGGAGCCACGTTGGTCCTTCTAGTACAGAGTCACTGAGTCCAGTCCAGTTCACGGTTGAGGTGAACACCAGGTCCTTCAAACTGTCTCCATGTCTGAGCCCTGGATGCTCACTGGTGCTAAGCCCTGGGTTCCACGAACCCAGGGCTTAGCAGTCGACAGTGATCACTTTGTTTCTGTGTAAGTGAAGTGATTTAAACACTTTCTTTGAGTGGGACTGACTCAACGAACAAGTGGAGCTGTTGTATTCCCAGAGAACTGGTAATGTTTAAGACAACTAAACCACAGAGCCCTGCAGACAAAGGAAGAACAGCGCATTTCAAATTGATCATCTGCTTATAAGCAGCCTTGTGTCTGTAAAATGTGTGTGCAGCCGATGAAAACCACATTTTTACACCAATACCTTTTTGCTTTTGAACAGGTAAACGCAGCAGTTTGGGAAATGTTGACACTTTCCCCTGAAATCCCGTGGATCAAACTCAGCGGCAGACTGCTCCTGAGGTGTGATTCTGCTGGATGGTTATTTTTTAATAATGGGAGTTTTCAGGGCTCCTGAATATTTACTTTAGGTGTGAAAATCAGATTTCTATGTTATTTCTTTACTTATATAGCGAATGTTTGCTAGACGGCTGCTTGCTCGGAGTCACCTTCCTTCGTTTCTGACGCAGAGGGTTTGTGAACAACATGCCTGGACTGTAGGACAGAGCAGCTCATTTTATTAGCTTTGCCATTGATCATGCTTATGATAAGATACTGCAGCCAAAACAAGAGGAAACATGATATGAACCATCCTGAGGCCATTTCTACACGTACATGGCAGCGTTCATCTGTTAATCTGAATGGTTTTCATAGAGTCCAATGGCCTGTTGGTGCAGATCAGAGAGGTTCTAAACAAATTCTTCTTGGTGCTTAATATTATAACCGGTGTTGACATTACACCCCATAGGTTTGAATGTGTTAGAAATGATGAGCCACCAAAAGGCCCATAACAGAGTCAGAACAGCAACAAATAAATAAATGTCCAGACAGCAAACGGATCAGTAAAAACCAAGAAAACTGCAGAGTGGGCTGGTGAGAAATGCGGAGGCTGTGGACCAGGAGGAAGCACACGGTGAGATCTGGGAAAGAGACGCTGGCGAGTGTGGAGGAACAGAAGCGATCACGCGGGTTATACGTTGGCCAAATGAGGGGATCTGAAGCCGAAGCCATCCAGACAAGGTGCTCACTGAACCTCACTGTTCTTTATTCATCTCCATACAGTGTTTGCATGATAAGAATGAGGCTGAAGCATCAGCAGTTAGTTATCTTTGTTTGGTGTCTGACTACAGAACATTATTTATGTATCACCAGCCTTATTATGGGCTTTTCTGACTTGTTTTCCTTTTATTCCTACTGGAGGTAATGTCAAGCTAGTAGCAGCCATCTAGCAGAGAGGATTGTGATAGCAAGAGCAGTGTTTCATCCATTTGAAATGTCACTAGTAAATGCCAGGCTTTGTTGTCAGTCCCCACAATTAAAGAGCAAACTGCTTTTCTCTGGAGCCGTGAGTTTTCAGAGTCACAGGCAGAAATCCATCACAGCAGCTCCTCCACTCGCAGCGTGGTTATTTAGTTGTCTGAAGGTCTACAAACAGCCACTGGAACCTCGGTGACACGCTCAGATTGAAAATGACGACCTACCGTGTTTGTCATAGCAGCAAAAACACGGCGTTACTGGACAATGTAACACGACAGTATATCATCACGCACGGTGCCAGGCACAACAGACCGCGGAAAATTAATGGCTTCAATCATCTTGTAATTTCTAGCTGATTATACAATTGCTGCTTTTCATTTTGTGCTAAATTATGCTAAATTATTAGCTGGCAAAATTCCTCAGAGTGTTTCTCAGCCAATGCCTGGGCTCTGTTTTGTATTCTAGGAAATATCTGTCTGCATCCTGACTGGAAGTGAAGCCAATGATTTTAGAATCAGTGACTTTAATTCATCTCACTCGTGTCAACAGCTCAGAATCTCAGTAGGGAGGAAAAGTGCTCAAGAGTTTTAAAGTGTTTGATCAGCACCACAACCGGCTGGTTCATCACCAGGGTCAGCGTTCGCTGCTGACACATCACTGCTCTCCTTCACACGTGAAATATGGGAAAGTGAGTATGTTTGTACCTGAACAGCTCTAACGTCTCTTCAAGGCTCCTGCTCCTTGTTTCCATTAACCTCTGCTCTTCTTCCCTTTCCATCCTTTTTTCTCTCTTCAGTGCTTTTTCTCATCGGGTTCTCCTGTTTTTAGCTTCTATCTTATTCCTGTTTCTCTTCTCACACCTTCTGTCTTCCTTTCTTTTCTCTCTTCTTCATAATATGGCCTAATATTATGTCATGTTTTCTTCAGTACTAGTCGTCTTTGTAGGGTGTCGAGGCCTCGGGGCTCACTTGTCCACCAGGGGCTGGCCTCCTCCTCCACGGCCCTGGCCTTCCCTGAGCAGATCTACCTTTCGTAGCATTTGTAGAGCTAGAGATGTCCCTGGGTTATACACACTACTACTGACGGCTGTGACCCTTGGACCAGTTCTGATTCCACTTCCATAATGTTTATTCCAACTTGTCAACTTTTTCCATTCTTCTTCATTTTCCCCTTATGTAAAAGATGTATTTGCTCCTTTAGGGTCAAACATGTCAAATAAAATGAACATTTAAACAAGTCACTTTCAGTCCAGCGTGTTTAATAACGTATTAATAGGTTAGGTTACGAATACTGTCGTACAACAGACATTAAATGTAATCGGATTCATGTATTGCTTTATATTTAGTAGAGTTTTAAATAACATTATCAGATGTAGCAGCCACGAACAACACAAAGGAGGCAGAACAAATAAATAAGTAAGCAATAAACACATTCAGAAGGTTGAAGGACATAAGGTTGCTTTTGTTGCCGCAGCACTAATAAGGTGACGACTGCTCCATAGTGAAGTCCTGTCGGGGCTGCACAGGCTGTGTTGCCTTTGAGCTTCAGCCTCGACCTTGGCACCACCAGCATTTGTTCAGAGAATCCAAATCCCAGAGATGGAATGTGGGAGAGCAGAAGCTCAGAAAGAGGAAGAGGAGCCGACCCACAGCAGGTGGTCCAGTCTTTCTTGGTAACACCAAGGAGGCTGGGGTGTGGACAGTGAGGTAGCCAGGGGCATTTTCACTGGACGGTATTAGGCTGATTTCTGAGGTTATCAACGCCGACATCTAAACTAAGGCTGTCACAGACACAGCGATGCACCTATAATCCAGAAAACTCTCAGTGGAGTCCAAACTATTTGCACATTTTCACAAAAAAGGTTTTGGCTGAAGAGATGTTCAACTGAAGAAACAAGGAAACTGTTAAATCTTAACCAACTTGAATTTTAAGTTGATCCTCTTTTCCACCAAACTGGCTGCAGACTGAAAAGAAACAACTATGCAACTGGTTCCTCAGTGACAGCAACGTGTTTACTGTGACAAATGTCCAAATACGAAGTGAAAATTCAAAGTAGGGATTTCTAGGACCTACCAGACTGACACCTAACTGCAACTGGTTAATTCCCCACTAGGCAAACAAGATTTAAGGGCTGCTGTCACAAGCCTATGGCCCAGCGCGACCCAGACATAACTAAACGTTAGAATAACTAACACTATTCCTTTCTTAACTAAACATATATTTTCAATCATGAAGACGTAAATGAGCGTTTTGTCCCATAAGGCCCAACTCCCTTCCTGCAGAGCTGACTGTCGTTTACGTCAGACCACGTCCAGCAAGGTTTAAAAACATGTATAGAAGTTCTTGTGACTGAAGAAATTCATCACCAAGGCTAACAGGAAATGGTGCCTTACAGATTACATTGATATATGATGTAACGGGAGCAGGTTCTCCACCTGTAGCAGCTGATGCACATTTAAGCCTCTCACTTCCCACTGTTAGCTGGCTGCTAACATGTGGGGCTGGCTGGAGCGAGCAGCTGTGTGCTCTGTGTGGATTTACTGCGCTGTCAGCCTTTTGCTTCATAATCATCTCTCACACCTTTGTCTACTTCACTGTCTCGCTTCATGACCATCATCAGGTTCCAGCTCTCTCCTCTGAGAAACAGTTCGCTTGACACAATAACAGACTGTAATAAAAGTGACTCAAGGCAGGATATTTGCAGGTAAACTTTAAATATCATACAACAAGCATATTTATTGAAGTTTAAGGTCAAACAGATTTTCTCCCGTAGTCCTTCTCTCTCTGTCCTCATCTCCAGGTATCGTCAGACTCGGAGCCGTGTGCCTCTGGTCCAACCATCCTGCCTGTGTCGTCTCACCCACAACCGGTCAAGGCAGATGACTTCCCACGCTGAACTAAAACTAAACTAGTCATATCCCTTTGGATAAAATAAACGGCAACATAAAACAAATTAATACAATTCTTCTTGAGAGAAACTTAATAAAAACTGAACTAGACTTGATGCAATAATCAACTTGACAAAACGACTCACGTGCTGATCAGGACTAAGTAATGTACCATGAAACCAGGAAGTGGCTGGATGTCACACCAGGAAGTGGGAGTGGAAGGTGACAGGGGGCCAAGGAGAGAGAAACATTAAAATGAACCCAAGCCTCAGACAGTGAATCAGGACACGCTGATTATACTGGATGGCTGCGTCACAGTATTAACTCAAAAGGCAGAGCAGTCGCCCCAGTGTGTGTCTTTGACTGCCAGTAAAGTAGAACAGCTCAGTGCAGACCATTTAACATTCAGCCAAATTAACACTACAACTGCTAATCTCAGCTCACTGGACATTCATATATAGCGTCACCGCTCCTTTGACTCTGGAGACCTCTAGGCACACGGGAGGGCTGGTGATGCTCTGTCTAACCTCTAAGCTGGACCGGAATGTGACCAAAACTAAGTCATATGGAGCAGCGAGCGGTAAAAAGATATGTGAGTGTATGTGGGCGTATCAGTGACTGGATGTCATGAGGGAATTGATAAAAACAAGACAGGGAGAAAGCAAAGCGGCTGTGAAAAGTTTTTATTCAGCTTTTCTGCCTTCATGTCTGGATGAGCAATCTACTGCTGCTGCCCTCCACATCCATCAGCGCCGAGCCGAACGTCCGGTCCGGGCTGTGTGGGCAGACAGAGCACTTGTCTGCATCATACACACACTGGAACAACAGCTTTCTTCTGTCCTGCTTACAGGTGGTTTCTCAGCCCTGTCGGGAGAACCTGAGCCTGACAATGGAAAACAATCTCAGATTCATCATTTGTTGTATATAAACCGTGAGCGAGTAATTACTGGTGTTGGGATCTTTTAACCGCAGCCTGCATGAAAATCTAGCAGCGCGTCGCTGTTACGACTTAGCGCCTTCCCGCTTCCATCGTCTTTGAGGAAACCCAGCGCGTTACATCGGATGACCTGCTGGTGGCGCTCAGCGACGCGTGTGTAACCTGCTGTGATCCAGGTGTGTTCTGCAAACTGTTTCACAAGGCAACAAAAGGGGAGAGTGACCGTCAGACAGTCAGCCCGCTACACAAAGCATCGGCATTCAAATGTTTAGCCGCCGAACAGAACAACGACAAAATGAATATGAACAAACCTTATTTGTTTTGTGCCATTAAATTACTCATGTGGTACCAGATGTTATAGTGCTGCATCAAAACAGCTCTTTATATAGTTTATATAGTTTAATTTCCTTTGGCTCATTGCATTCAGGCCGTTGCTTCTTAAAGACAAACCCACTGTGAGATAAGCAGAACATGTTGTAAGCAGGACCCAATAAAACTGAAGCCTCCTCAGCTTGAGATGTTTATTTCATAGAGGGAATAGTGGAGAACCGGTGAGATTCTTCAAGCATCAGCTCAGCGTCTATAAAATCAATTATGAAACAGAGTTATTCTATATATTAACAAGCATGTGGTAATGATGTAACTGTGAACACAGATAATCAGGAATAACAGGGGTCAGGGTTTGTAGACAACGTAGCTGTTTGGCTTCAGCGTTTAAGACTCACTGAGGCGTTCAGTCAGCACAGGAAATCATTCAGGGGTCGCTTCACATCACATCCTCCGCTGAAGACAGTGTGTTGATGTACAGGTGATTCCCAATAAAGCTGAAAAACCTTTACAGAAACGTCAGCTTCAGTCGCAGTAACTAGTTTTAACGTAGTCTTGTAGTATTTGTGTGTCTGTCTTCCACTTTGTTTAGTAAAGGCTCAAATAATCCACAGTCAAACCCTACACGCATGTATTTTGATGTCTGTCTGTGCTCAGTCGCTCATTAAAACCTAAGCTGCCATCACTGTGATCTCTGCAGTGACGGCTCACTGACCGCAGCGTGGAAGCACCACAGACCAACACAAAACCAGACTCAAACTAACAAGCCAAACTAGAGCCGCTCAACACGGGTCTACACACAAACAAGAGCCCTTCCTGGAAAGTACAAGATCCATTCACTTCTACGAACAAACAAGATTACAGGGAGCGGTTAAAATCACAGATTAACTAATAGAGTACACTGCACAGCACGTGTTACATCACAATGGCCTGTAGGTGGCGATCGCTTTACACTCGCACACACTGTGCGTAGTCCTAGCAGGTGGTCAGGATTAGGACTGTGAGCATTACTGAATGTGCAACTTGAGTCAGATTTTGTGCTTATAACTAAACTGCGATAACAAATTCTGATTGTTGGATTTTATCTTGTAGAGAATAAATGACGCTATAAATAAAGCACATACAAGGCAGGAAAACAGAAAGATATGAACTCTCCACATACCAAACATACGATAACATAACACCAAAGCAAACAAGTGCTTTTATTTACCTCACGTACAGGTAGGTTAGACAATGCACGTTACTGAAACTGACGTTGTCCATTCAATTCAACTTTATTTATATAGCGCCAATTCACAACATCAGTTATCTCAAGGCACTTTACAAGGTTTAAGACCTGACACAACTAAACCCAACATAGAGGAGCTTGGAGCTAAAGGCTCTGCCTCCCGTTCTACAGGTAGAAACTCTAGGAACCACCAGTAGACCAGCTCTGAGAAGCAAGGTTCTGTTGGAGCAGAAGGAGCCATGAGGTCTAAGACAAGATGGAGCTTTATTATGAAGAGCTTTGTAGGTGAGGAGAAGAATTTAATTCTATCCTAGATTTGACAGGACAGAGAAGCTAATGTAGGAGAAATGTGACGTCTCTTCCTGAGTCCAGTCAGACTCTGCTGCAGCATTTGAATTAACTGGAGGCTTTTAAAGAGTCACTGGTTCAAACTATGAGCAGGGAGACACAGTCGTCCAGCCTGGAGGAACTAATGCAGGGATTCATGTTTCAGCATCACTCTGTGAGAGGATGCTCCTCATTTTAGCAACATTCCTCAGGTGGAAGTAGGAGGTTTAGAGATTCTATAATGTAGGATGTAAAGGAGAGAACTGGGTCAAAGATGACACCAAGGTTCCTACAGTAGAACCTGAAGCTAACGTTACGTCATCCAGAGAAACAACCTGATTCAATAATGAGTCTCTGTGGTTTAGCACCAATTATAATAACCTCAGTTTGATCTGAATTCAGTTGTAGAAAGTTATGGGACATCCAGGATTTGATATCATTTAAACAAGTTTGAAGTTTGACTAATTGGTTTGTTTCCTCTGGTTTCATGGACAAATATAACTGAGTATCATCTGCATAGCAGTAAACATTTATAGAATGTTTGTTACCAAGGGGAGACATGTAAAGACTGAAAAGTATTGGGCCAAGCACAGAACCCTGTGGAACAACAAACCTAATTCCTGTGCGGATGGAAGATTGATCATGAACATGAACAAATTGGAATCTGTTCAACAGATAAGACTTAAACCATCCCAGTGCTTTGCCTTTAATCCAACTATGTTCCAGTCTCTGCAATAGAATCTTGTGATCTATCGTATCAAATGCTGAACTAAGATCTAACAGGACAAGGACAGAAACTAGACCATTGTCTGAAGCTGTGAGAAGATCATTAGTGACTCTAATCAGAGCTGGTTCTGTCTGTGATGGATCTGAATCCTGACTGGAAATCTTCATCCAGGTTATTTCTACGCAGGTGGTCTCATAGTTGTTTAGCTACAGTTTTTTCCAAAATGTTAGAAATGAAAGGCAGATTAGATGTTGGCCTATAGTTTCTAGTTCTCTAGGGTCAGAGTAGGTTTTTTCAATAAAGGTTTGACCACAGCAACCTTAAAAGCCTGTGGTACGTAGCCTGTAAACAGAGATTGGTTGATTTGATTTAATATGGACGTGCTGATTAATGGAAGAATTTCTTTGAGTGATCTAGTTGGGATTGGGTCTAAGAGACAAGTTATTATTGAAGTTAACTCAGTCTGATCTATGGGGGAAAAACAGTTTAAGTAAGACATAGGTCTAACCAGCAGATCTAAGGCTGTTGGATCTGCAGATCTGATAAATCTTTTCTCTAATGGTTCTGATTTTATTAGTAAAGAAATTCATAAAGTCGTTGCTGCTGAGATTTAAAGGGACACTAGGCTCAACACAACTATGACTCTTAGTCAGCCTGGCTACAGAGCTGAACAGAAACCTGGGGTTGTTTTGATTTTCCTCAATTAATGATGAAAAGTACGTGGTTCCGCTTCATCAAACCTTCTTAGGTCGCCAGGAGTCGCCCCTAGAGGGGGGCTCTGACCATCCTGTCTCTGTGCCGCTAGGCGGCGCTGTGGACTGTTTCTTGTTCTGTGGTTTTCGGTTTACATCATGTTTCTACTTGTTTTTTGTTGGTAGCGTTTTTAGCTTGTAACTTCTCCAGTGCTGTGTTTCATGTTTCTAGACCAGGCTGAGCTTCTGGTTGTTTCGTTGTATTCAGTTCGAGTAGTTCCTGCTTTAGGCAGCGCTTTATGTTTGCAGGCTTTCCTAAATTTAGAGTTTTCCCGTTTCCTGAACTGTGGAGTTTTCCGTTGTTAATTATTAAGACCTCTCAAACTCAGTCGACATCCTGCTCCTTCATCTGCGTTTGAGTCCTCACCGGTTGTAACAGTCAGCTTGGCTCCCAGAGCACCGTGAGTCCTGCATGGCTGGCTGACATCTGCTCCGACTGCGTTGTGAGTGACCTGGAGACTATCGGAAGCAGCTTAAGGAGCGTTTTGCTCCTTAAGCTTAAATTGATATGCTGCTGGCAGAGGCCTGGGGGGGTCCAGGACCGTCTGCCTGAGGTGGGTTACTGTGTTCGTATGCTGGGTTGGGTTCTCACAAAATATGATTCTGTTATTCTATAGAAAAGAGGTTCAGAAACACAACAGAACTAGGTATAAGTTCCCACATACAGATTTATTTATTACGGTGAAATAAAGCAGAAGCTGTAAACATGCCAGTGCAGACAGGAGGTAATCACTAACCCTCTATCTCCTCAGTGTTCACATTCTGTGAAGGTGCTTTTGTTAGATCTAGATAAATATGTAGATAAGTAAACTCGATACTGTCAGTTTGAAGCCCGTAGCCACATGAACGCAGACTGCAAAGAACATCCGGGAGAGAACATTGTATCACCGTCCAACTTGGAGCTCATCTGAGCTAACAGCAGCTTCTTTCTTAGCAGTTCCGTGTTAACGACTTTCTGCTTTCTGGTATTATGCATAATTGTATGTTCACGTTATTCCCACCTCTCCATCAGTGTATCTTCAGTGTATCATCTAAATACTTCAATGAATGTGTGTGTGTGTGTGTGTGTGTCCAGTAGCAAAAGTACGAGGTTCATTTCGTGTGTAAAATCTCCACCATCACAAATCACGTTTGTGTTATGGTTTTCTAGGTGTTGTGTTAATGATGGTGTTGGATTGTGTTTTTATTTTACTCTGTTGTAAAGGTGGACGTGCTCTGTGTTTACCTTTTAATTCTAATAAGTACAGTCGTACAAGTGCTCTACACAGATGTAGACGTGTAGGAAAGACAAGCGCCACAGCATCAGGGTAATGAAACACTGCTTTTGTTCGTGTGTAGCTACTGTACGAGTTGATGCTCCTCACCTGGAGTTTCCATTTCCTCCTGCTCTCCTCCCTTTGTGTAAGTACACACTAACGCAGAAAGGCTTTCTGGAGCGGCCACAGTAATCAACGTGTACAGTATTCTAAATACTGACCACAAGACTTGACACTTTCATCTGTCGGTGCATCGCAGTAGAGCTGCCACCTACAGGTCAGTGTGTGTAAAGTGAGGAGCGTCATGCTGGTGTCCAGGCAGCTTCATCCGGCTGACGAGACCACACGTATGTTTTCAGTGTGGGGGGACGTGACCTCGATCCGGTGCGGATGCATGACTCAGCTTCCAGACATTTGATGTGTTGTGGTCTCTTGTGTGACTGGAGTCAGCAGCAGCAGCAAATCAACCACATTTCAAAGAGCAGGAACAGCCACGACCGACCTCTCTGTGGAAACGCTGTCACAGGTGAGAGCTGCATCCTTCCTCAGCTGCCACATCATTTCGGTAGGAACGGTAGAAATAAACTGTTATGGTGGGAGGGTACTTACAGCAAATGATTTGCTCGTCTAATGTTGTCAGCTGGCAACATGCACTGAACCATGACTTGCTCCCAGTGAGTCAGGTCAAGCTGCGGCTCCGCAGTCTGTGTGTGTGTGTGTGTGTGTGTCTATGTCTGTGTGTGTGTGTGTGTGTGTCGGTCGGTGTGTGGGTCTGTGTGTGTGTGTGTGTGTGGGTCTGTGTGTGTGTGTGTGTGTGACGGGTGAATGAGAAGCAGGTGCAGAGCGTCTAGCGTTGACCTACTGTACCAGGATGTTAAAGCAGCAGCTTTACAAACTGCGTTTTATTTGAACAGTTTAGAGTTTTTAATTTAACACATTTTTACTACGCTGGATTGACAAGTAGAACTGCAGGGGAAACTGATCAATTGATTGAAGTTCGATGATGCACAACTGTTAACAGCTGCATTAATAAAAACCATCTGGCCAGATGACGTGACTAAAACTAAGGGTGGAATAATGTACAGCTTGTCCTTCTCTACCAAGTCATCACCACCGGAGCCGCGCAACTTCACTGAATTAGCACAAGCACATCCTTCAGTCGCTCAACTTTCAGTTGCATCATAAATCACTTTTTTTCCTTTCATTTTTTATTTTTGAAATTGCTGGCAAACAAATGTGCTGGAGCACCGTGAACCTGCTTGTCTAACTAAGCAGTGTGCCAGCTAGTTCCAGGTTTCTTTCCAGAAGATGTCAAAGGCCATGTTTCCTTGAGCTTCAGTCCATCCCATATAATGCACCTGGTTTACTGAGGAGGATGTTGTCTATGCTTGTATACACACAGACGAGCCACAGCATTCACCCCTCTACCTCCATGCAGCGGGCGACCATGGACTAGCCAATGAAACTGATTTACTTACACAAACACAGAGAAGCCTCATAGCTAGTGTTACCTTTTCCAAACGGGATAGTTAGTAGATCCCATGACAACTAGGAACCAAACAACCAAGACTCACCTTCCCACTAGGGCTGCAGCTTTGGTAGATATAGTGATCATTTATGCTATTGATTATTGTATCAACAAATCCAATTGGATAATTAAAAATCAAATATCCAACAGAAAAGAACTGATCGGTACTGAAATGCATGTATTTTTAACCCTGGTGCAGCCTTCAAGGGGTCAAAAGAAAAACAGGAGGCTCTCAGCTCAAAAACCACACAAGGGTTGGATGAAACAGCCGCAGACAGACGATGAATCACAACACGCTTCATCTAGATGAACGGTTGGATGAACGTGTTCATCATAGACCCACACGTGTTCATTGCTGGGATGTAACACCCACCAAGGCTGTTTGATCCAACCCTGGTGTGTGTTTTTGAGCTTTGGCGCCTCCTAGTTATCAGTGGGGTCGTTTGGACCCCTACAAGGCTTCACAAAGGTTAAACTGTGGGTAGACAAACATTATTTAGAAGCTATACGCAGCCATATAGCTAATGAAACGTTACCGCGGCAACAAAACATTATCTGACCACAGAAATAAATACTCTGCTCACATTAGCCTCTTCCTCTGAGATGTGAGGGTCCTCAGTCCGTTGGTTGCGCAGTAGTTGGGCTGTGATTGAGCCGATGGTCTGTGCCTGCCGACTGTTGTCTGGTGCTGTTGGTCGTGTTACTTTTACTATTTGTAGGTTCTCCCAAGGCAACAGGTTCAAAATCCTGCACCACAATCTACAACCTTATCCCTTTGGAACAGACTCCACTGTGGCCTAGTGCGTCCTATATTATTATTGAGTACATGAATCCATAAATCAACCTTTGCTCATAATTTCATGTTTGAAACCAATTGTAGTCTTTCAATGCTGCCCAAGGCTGGTCTTGGCCCGATCGCTGTGGTTCAGTTCTAACTCTGCAAATAATGGCCACAGATCTGTCAAGAACTATCTGTTAAGAACAAATATTTCACATTTTTTTAAAAAAAAGGTTAATATTCAAAATCAAACTGTAGCAAGAACAGCCTTGAAAAGTAAACAGAAAAACGGAAAGAACTGGCTGACACGACCACGGTGTCAAGGCACATAGTAAGAGAAAAACGAAAGAACTGACTTGTTCCTGTTTATAATCCATACAATCACTGAAACCTAATACTGATCTTGTTGAATTAATTTCATGTCAGAAGCAGCTGAATCTGAACCTAGCTCCAACATCAAGGACCCACACTTGTTCCCTTGAAAGGTCACAGTAACGGATTTCCAAAGCAAACACTCACATATGCAGTTACAGTCAGCTGGAGAACAGCGTGGCCCTCTCTCTGGGTTTGAGCAGGCCATTGTTAGACAGATTAAATATTGAATTACAGAAGTATTTACATTTCTGCAGCTGTCTCAGCCCAGGGCCAAGCAAACAGTTGTTAAATCATACCATATTCAGTTTACCAGCATAATTCCATGAATTGTTTTCTCTTCTTCTCCCCAAGACTCATGTTTCCTTTGCAGAACCATGTCCTGGGAGCTCAATGGTGCCATGCGCTGCCAGACAAGAAGAGCTGACATATGTATACATTTACCTTGCGTAAAGGGGTTATTATGCTGGGTTGGGTTGGGAGCCACCACTGTGTGGTAGTGGTAAAACGGAAAAAACGGTGATTGTCAGAAGAAGATGGAGATGCAGCAAATGAGGCAGAGCAAAACAATGACAATGAACACAAAGCTAGACAGTGGATACCAAAGACAAGATCAGATCAAGAGGAAATGACAACGAGTATGAGTAATAGAACTGACACGTGCATGTGTGTGATATAACCGATGCTTTGGCAGCCGCCCAGCACAAACCACGACTAAAGAAAGAGAAGAAATTCACAAATAACCTCCTGCCACACAACCAGGCTGGCTGAGCATCAGGTGTTAGGGCAAGGACTTCCTCTTTTCTTGGTTAATGGGTCTTGCTGTACAGTCAACATATGGATTTTTGCGACTCTGTGAAAATAAGAAGCCTGAAACACAAGGAGCAGCTTTTAGATGGATGATCAGGATGAAACATGCCCATAACATCTACAGAGAAGTAAGACAAGGATGTTCACACTGGATACCTGGAGGAACGCTTTGACTGTGGCTCCTGGATAAGAGCAGGTTGTCAAGGTCTTACGCTCAAGACCAGAGAAAGCGGAAAAGAGAGTGAATGACACAGGAAGACGTAGGGCAACGAAAAGCGTTGACCCAGGGAGGAGATGGCTGGACTGGGTGGCTCTGGTGCTGGAGCAGCTGAGGAGTGGATGTGCTGACCAGAGGGGAGGTAGTGGTTCAGTAGGTTATGGTCCTGGTGGGTAATGTTCCTGTCCAGAAACAGTAACTGTAACCTGTATGGACGGGACATAAGAAGAGAGACGCAAAGTCCACAGAGCAAAAGCTGATGTATATCATGTAAGTGGCAAACAGAGGAACTAAAAAACAAAACCATTTAAAGAGCAGATGTGATTCATTAACACAGATTACGAACATGTTCCATCCAACTGAAACTAAACTGAATATAATTACAATTATTTTAACCAAATCAAAACCATAAATATCCTTTTTGATTCACACTTAATTCTTCACTGAACAGAAAAAGTCAAACGCTGACTTGAATAACAAGGCTTGACTTGAATACAGAGACTTGATTTAAGACAAAGTCTTGACTCACATGAAAGAGACGGTCGTGACCAGGGATGACTGTCAACCATGAGGCGATCTGTCTATGGAGAACTGTTAGACTGGTTTATGCACTGAGCTCATGGCGTCAAGCTACAAAC
Organism: Macropodus opercularis; assembly: GCA_030770545.1. Taxonomy (NCBI): domain Eukaryota; kingdom Metazoa; phylum Chordata; class Actinopteri; order Anabantiformes; family Osphronemidae; genus Macropodus; species Macropodus opercularis. The sequence continues at coordinate 18,568,343 of CM061098.1, read as the reverse complement.
CTATTCAGCGACACTGGGACACTTGCTGTATTTCACAACCTAGGGTTGTGCTCACTGCTCAGAATAAATTCCATATTTGTATCTCTATAATACTATGTAGCACACTTGAACTCGATCAAGTGGAAGTAACTCATAAGACTGTTACTGACAAATAGACCTAATAATGATCACAGTGGGAGAGGGGAGACGTTTGTCAACTGGGTAGTAATAGAGGAACATAGCAAACAGTTTATTATGCCAGGACACCAGCCTGTTTTAGGCTCAACAGTCAAAAATTAGGTTTTGGTGACAATGAGCTGTTTAATGTCAAGTGAACGTCATCATCATCTTTCCAGCAGGCAGCTGAAAGGAAGGCAGGGAGGCTCTGCTCTGTGCACAGTGCACAACTGTAGCCACCGAATCCTGAGGGGACAAAAGAATAAACAGAGACTGAGCACGAAACCTTCTGTATTTTTGTCTAAAAGCCTTGTGATGGAAAAGTTCTGAGTGCTGCCAATTGTAGACTGCGTTTTGAGAGTGGAGCAAGGAGGGAGGATGGGTGATTGAGTGCAGTTCAGGCTTGATGAATGGACCAAAGCAGTGGGAAGTAGAGCCGTAGATTTGTAGAGATGCGTCGGGGTTGGGCTCCGAGCGGAGCTGAAGGTGCTGGATCGGAATGTGAGTCATAAATGTGTGTGTGCGTGACTCAGATCACGTTCACATATAAATCTGTGGTGAATTGCCCGAAAAAGAGCAGGGAGAGCCAATCTGGACTCAAGGCCTTTAGCTATTGATCTGTTGCTGGAGGGTCATCATTTACTATCATTTACTCTGCGTTAAACCACCCACAGTTCCTCTTGTCCAGCACTGTATAATCATTGCTGCAGACTTGCTAAGACCAGGGAAGGCGTGGAAGCACACACAAGCCTTTTAAGCTCCAATCCTTCCAAAACAAGTAAGTGAACTAGTGGAGAGCAGGAGCTAAGTAACATCAGCCCCTCCTCTCACTTTGTTCACCCATTTTCATTCATGCAAATATTTGTAATGAGCCAATAGCGGTATGAATGCAGCTTACATATCTCCAGGGGAGGTGGAGAGAAAGCAATGAATAGACGGGAAGAGCAGGTGAAATCAGCTTTTTCACTGATGGAATGGCGACTGGCTTATTGCCTTATCAGCCCAGCCTTAAAAAGAAACAGGCCGTCTCTATAGAGCAGCGCGCAGCAAAGCGTTGGCTGAATACTGGGTCTGATTGCAGCATCTAGAGTGGAGGAAAGAACACAACTCGATAAGAAGATGTAATAGTGGCGAGACGAGCGAATCAACACTTTCTTAGCACAGAAGCCCAATGCTGCATGTCCACCACTCTCAGGTATATTGGTTGAATGGAAAAGCTATTTAAAGCAGAGCCACCTTTCCCTCTGTTCTCTAGTGTTTGTGTATTTTCAGATATCATGTTTGTCATAATTTGCTCTCTGCTCTACACTAGCTCTTCTGTGAGGTCAGGCCAGATAAATGGCCTTCTGCTCTAAATGAGGATCAGTGATCCTTGGGCATTACAGCCAACAGTTTGTGGTTTGTTCTTTCTTCGTTCACTTTTGGTAAGTAATTATTTAAACCATAAGACTTAATGTGACCCTTCCACCATACTTGAGCTCAGTGGCCTAAATTTGACAGACCATGTGCTTTGAGCTCCTTGCTGGCATTTGTCCCCTTTAAGAACAGTTTTGATGGCCCTCCTGTCAGCCGGTGGCTGGAATGGCTGGTGACCAGTTGGGCTGCGGTCTCCTCACCCTGGTCTTTCACCCCTGCAAGTGCTGCCATGGCTTCCTTTTGGGTACCAAAGCGCCATCTATGGTTATTATAGTCCCAGCTGATTGGGACTGCCACTTGAAACTACTAGTGGCTCATTCAGCCTTGTCTGGTCCAGAAGGCCTTAGTCTGCTGCAGCAGGCACGAGAGGGTCATGGGAGACCTGCAGTGACAGTCTAAGTGCCCTGAGAGGGTCAGGTGCTCCATCCATCCTCTAGATTCGCAGTGAGCCCCTTCACTTCACTTTCCTGACGCTTCCCCATCTGGTAGCGGACAAAAGACAGCAGCGCATCAGGGACATTGGTGGAGGACCCCACACCCCCAGTCTTCACAGGTGGGGATTATTCTGTCTCAGCACAAGTTGGTGGAATTTGCTTTCGGTACAGCATATCAGCTGACATTGTCAATGACGGGTTCAATTATTGTTGTGTCGTCTGCGTACTTGAGGAGGGAGACTGAGCTGTGACTGTACCTGGCCAAAGCGAGACATCGACCAAGTCAAGGATGATAACCATCCGATCCTGCGTGATTTGCAGGTCATCACCTCCCCACCATTGGCAATCACTGGTACAGACACTAGGTATGAAGCAACGATGGCTCCATAGCCAAGACACAGATTAGAATCAACCCGCAAGGAAAGTGTTGGATGGACAGAAGACAAGCACAATTTTGGCTGTGGGAGAGAGATTAACCCTTGTGCCGCCTTCGAATCGACCCCACTGATAACTAGTCAGCAAAGCTAAAACACACCAGGGTTGGATCAAACAGCCTTGGTGGGTGTTACATCCCAGCAATGAACACGTGTGGGTCTATGATGAACACGTTCATCCAACCGTTCATCTAGATGAAGCGTGTTGTGATTTATCGTCTGTCTGCGGCTGTTTGATCCAACCCTTGTGTGGTTTTTGAGCTGAGAGCCTCCTGTTTTCATTTTGCACGAGGGTTAACCCGAAGAAACTAAGCCACAGTTGATTCATGGATTGTTTGCTGGACTTGTGTTGTTTCAGTGGCCAACCCTGTTTAAATTCATATTTTCATACTACAGTGATATGATGAATGTATGTGTAGACACATACTGTATATATGTCCTACACATGGTTTAACTTTAGTTTTATTTCATTGTGAGGATGTGTTTATTATTATTACTATTATTTTAATATGAGTTGTGCAGTAATAAATGAACACTCGCTTCAGTACGTCTGCTTGATCCACAGTGTTTCCCAGTCTGGTCCAGAGTTTGTTTTCCTCCGAGGCCATTGTGCAGACAGCATTTAGCATTTAAAGAGAGAGAGAAACAAAAAATCAAAATAATTTTATGTTTTATTCTTACAACAAGAACTGATGCTAGTTAAAACGTCCATGCAATGAAAGTAGCAAAAATCTAAAACATCTAAATACTTACAGCTTCAGTCTGTTATAAAGTTAAAAGGGTGGATCTGAAAATCCAGAGAGGGAAATTTGTTACGTATGAGTCTTCAAGGTCTTTCTCTACTGAACCCTGACTTTTGAAAGCCAGGAAATTATGCACATTAATCATCGCTACCTTCAATCCATGTTCTAGGTAAATAGTCTGCACTTACTGTATATAACAGTTTTCTGCACTGTTGGTGCTGAAAGTGCGTTGACACTGCTTTTTATTCACACACCCACCTTCACATTATAGGCTGGTAATTGTTTGTTTGTATGGATTCTGACCGCTCCCGGAAAGTCTCTGAATGCTCGTCTGAGTATTAATGTTTCCTTGTCATCATCCAAGAAAGGGCCACTGAAACCTGTAAAGGGGACCTTTACTGTACATATGTGCTTTGCTTGACTGGAACTTCATCAGCCATTTCTAATAAACTCAGCAATCACAATAAATATGCACATTCATCAAAACAATATGAAGAGCAATGTTCACAAACATAGCTCTATGAAACTAAGTGTGGAAAAAAATATAAATAAAAAAATATATAAATAAAACAAAATATATAATACATTATATGAAAAGCGCAGGCAGACTTAACTCAGTTTAATGCAGAATCACTCAAGATGAAGGCGGCCTGTCAGGACAGGACAGATGGAGGAAAGCGTCCACGGAGCAAAGTCTGAAACGAAAAACTCCTCCAACTCTAAAGATCAAGAACGAGAAGCCTGGTGAGTGAACGCAAAGGTTCAGGAAGGAGAAACTAGATTCAGTTTTCAAAACATAATATTTTACTGGGATTGTTTTTTTGTGTTTGGCAGTGGCTGAGTTCATGACTCGTAGACCACTACGTTAAGCTTCTTAATGTGTTGCTCAAGAGGATCTTTTTGTATCTTTGTTTGATTGTATCTCATGTGTACATTGTATTTTTCTGCGTTTCTATAGATTAGGGATTAATCTGTGAATTAACCTTTATGGAAGTTCAGTCTGCATGATGCATTGCAGTGACCATTTGTTTTCCCTCCCAGCTTTATTTCGAGTGCGGACCTGATTCTCCTTCAGATGCTCTTTCAGAGTTTTGTGCTCTCTACTGTGTCTCTGTTTCCTGGATTAGTAATCCCCAGACTGGTCGTCTGCTCTGTCCTGTCCAAGCAGATGATGGCTGTTGATCTACATCTCACATGATGAAGTAAAACATTCAGTTCAGCATCTATTCTTAACAAAAGTCATTAAGAGGCTACTGTATAGAAAACTCATTAAAATGCTCGAGTAACTTATTCTTTAATGAATGAATCAATAAATATCCTGTCATCCTGACATACATAATATTTATAGCAACAGTGGACAGGAAACCTCCAGCTCCGGTTGGGGTCAGGGGATAGAAAAGAGGACAACAACCGATCAGGACGGTTGGGTCAGAGCCTGGACACTGACGACGCAGAGTCGGGTGAGAACAGAAGGTTACAGGCAGAAGCACAACTACAGGGGAGTCAGTCCATGTGGAGCAGTGGTAGCATGTTGGTGGAGGGGAGGAGGTGAGAAGCAGGAGCCCAGAGCATGACAGAAGCATCTCAGCATCTGAATCCGTTTATAGCTTCTACTGGTCAGACTTTAGAACATTAAGGCTCATGTGAATCCTGCCGTAACATAACAAGGTGACACTTTATGGACTGAGGAACCAAACCAGAACCGGGCAGCGTTCCTCACGTTCTGCAGCGTCTGCTTATTTTTAATTCCATTTTCGTTCAGAAAATAAAATCCCATTTATTGTTCTCTTTAAGGAAACGGAAAGACTTATTGTACCAGGCGTCTGTCATACATTACCAGGGCACAGAACACTCAGAACCTCTATGTGGTTGAGTGGCTGCAGTGTCCCAGTGATCCTGGATGTGTGGTGACAGAAAATAGCCCTGGACCAAGGGGAGGGGCAAGACTAAGCACTATTGTTAATCCTGACGCTATTGGGCTCAAATGGGAACCTTGGCATGATAAACCTCTGCATTGCAGAGGTGTGAAAAAGAGCTAGAGTTGGCATCCGACACTTTAGTTCCACTCGCTGACTTCCTGAAATGAAAGAAAAGCCAAAGAAGGTAAGACAGAGGCAAAGGTTTCACACTAAAAGCAGTACATTGTTTGCTTGGCTGGTGAAAGGGCTTTAATATATATTATAGTATTTTAACTCAGCTGTTTAAAGGGGTTTGAGAAAACTGTACAACAATATCCGTGTCAAAACAGATCCAGCAGCCCAGCGTCACCCACAGTGGCCTTCGTGTACCACACTGCGGCTGCGTGGGGAGTCTAGGGTGCTGCACATCATTTCATGGCTTTGTGATAGATAAATAAATGCAAACAACATTCAGCTAATTTTAGGGACAGAAGTCAGGGAAAGATGAGCAACACACAGCAGCAGTGTCTGGGTTACAAACGAGCCTAAGCCTGACTAAGACTAGGACTCTGACAAGGACTAAGACAGGCTGGACCCAGATGCGCAACCCGACCGACTGCAACTGAGCAGGTTACCACCAGACAGACGTGATAAACAATGAGTCTGTGACACAGCACAGAGAAACATCAAACCAACCGACAGCTGACAGAACGAACGGGAACTTAAATGCACGACAGGAACGAGAAATGAGACACAGGCGTAAACTACAACAACGCGGGAAAACGCAAGCGGCTCCTGATGACTGGACCAGTGTCAGGTCATCAGGTCGTGTAGACTTAAACGTCCCTCACAGCTGAGTTCATGCGTGATTCAGGATATTAGTAGTACTTATCGTGGTGTTTTCACAAGGCTACCAGACGAGCAGAATTTCTAGTTCTACGAAGGCAGAGCTAAGTCAAGTCTGGCGTGGATGGGAGCACGTTCAGCGTTCTGCTGATCACAGAATTACTCATTAAACATGGACTAGTCTCCTGCAGGATACTTGTCACCCACAGAGTAGCAGCTCATCATGGAGATATGAAGAGACAAAACATGTCATGTGTAAAAAGACAAATATTCACATTAGGTTCTTCAAACTGCAACGTAAAAACTGTCTGGGTCTGCATTTTGTTCCAATACAAGAAGAAACAACATATGCAACCTTTCAGAGACCAACACGACCAGTGAAGTTCCCAATATTTCTGGATAATTATATGGATTATCCATATATAACTGTATTGTTAATGTTTAAAGGGAAAATGTCTGACAATTGTATTTTTCAGACAACGTGGTGATCAGAACGTCTACACTTTTGGATGCGCCGCAACTTATTGTCATCAACAACTTTAGCCAAATTGGCGCATGCACGGCCATCACTAGTCACTGGGATGTTGACCTTGACATAAAACCGTGATCGACTGGACTGTGCATCAAACCAAGGCTCTTCTACGACGTGACAGTGAGAACCACTACAACACCAAAATGAAAAGAAGGCTATTCATCGTATTTACGTTTATTAGAAAAACGTTTATTCTATAAAACTGAAATATAAATATAATATTGATTTCTTTTCTTTGGGTTTTCCTTCGCGTTTCTTGCTGTGAAATGACGTGATATGCAGAGTGTGATGGCCTCGTACAAGCGAGACTGATCTCCACAGCTCGCAGATTGTCAGAAGTGCGTCACACCCAGCCGCTGTGTTGGTCCAAGTCTCTTTCCAGCCTGTTTACAGCCATATTTTCATCCCTGCAGCAGCCAGAGAAAGCTGGATAACTAAGAACGTACAGTCACCATCACACATCTATTTGTTTGTAGTCAAACCATTGTCAGAAACAGTCTTTCTGACAATAAATGACTATTACAAGATAGTTCACACTTTACAGTAGCCCACCAATGGCTAATGTCTGGATGCTGGTTTCTCTTTGATATTCGGCTTATGAGATCTTTGGTCAGAGGATTACAACTCAGCTTTGTTGATATGTGTTGCTGCACGAAGAGACTTTACATTAAATATATGCTTAAACGAACACAACACTAAAGTATCTTTCAAATTATGTATAAAAATCTAAATACCAGCAACAGCTACGTTTAGCAAGACTCACAGGTTTACTGAAAAGTAAAACACAATGATATGGTGTCACTGCTTCAGACAAGTTCCCAGCAAGGCTTCACTACACAACAGTTAGAGCCAGTAGCTGTGGGCCCAGCTCGTACCAGCCCCCAAACATTCCTTTGATCAGAGTAGAAGAAGAAGAAGAAGCGCTAACAAGGCGAAGGAAGAAGAGGGATTCTACTGGGAGAGCCAGTAGCCTTGATGGGACTTTGATGGTTATATGTGTCGGAACAGTTTAGCAAAGCTGGTTCGCATCTCGCTAAGATGGGAAGCTGTGGGCATCACCAGTGTCCCACCTCCTCTGAACCCTTGGTAAATATGCATGTTGATCTGTGTTTTCAACTGCAGCACCTTTTTGCTGGGCATCGAGAGGATATTGCCCCATTGCGAAGTAGAGTCTGGACTTTAAGGGTCTGTGTAGTCGGCCAATCAAGTCTCCCACGGCTCAAAACGAAACAATGCTATTGGCCAGTCCCCTCTGAGACCAGCGCTCTCCTTTAGTACGTGTGACTATGTAAATGCCAAATAGAAAATTCATGCTAATTTGATTGTGCTCGTGTTCCTTTGATGCTAACCATGATAACAAGTGCCAATTACAGGGACTCCCGTTTAGACTGAGCCAGCACGTCAGCTGCATTAGCACTGGTGTCAGTTTGTGACAAGGATACAGATAACGACTCGTCTGTTTCCCTGCAGGACTCACTGAAGTCTGCTTTCATCATCACTAATACAGCAGCCGATTGTTTGCCGTGCGCTGTCGGACGCGTGACAGTGGAAGGAGCAGTAAAGAGGCGTGAAGGGATTTCTAGCCCAAGTTCACACAGTGACTCTCAGCGTGTCGCTCCTTGAGCCTGAGCAAGGGCCAAATGCAGAGTCGGTCTCCTGGCTGGCACCATCAGACCGAAGGAACTGGCCCAGAGGCTGCAGGGGGCCCTGGCTGCTGGCTCTCTAACTGCCATTTGCAGCCACGTCCCAGTCGTGTCACTCTGGCCAGAGTCCCTGTCGACAGACACTCACACCACTTCTTCAGCAGTGAGGTGTGATGTATCTGGTCAGACTGGTTGACTGGTTTTTAGATTTAGATTTAGGCCATTTTACTGAAGAAATGGCCACAAGATGGCTGTAATTTAGCTTTTGACTGGCAGCAGGGTGTAATCAAAGCTTCGCCTCTTCCCATTCGCTGCTTTTTAAAGCCTAGCTGTGACTCATTCCCCTGCACAGATGCAAAAAGCCTGCTGTCCAGCCAGCACACGTTAACTGTGACTGTGCTCAGAGACAGAGGTCCCCAGCGCTCAGACTTGAATGTGCTGTTTCTCAGCCCAGTCACTTCACACGCTGCAAACCGCCCCAGCACAGGATGAAGGTCCCAGTTCAGTGAAGGACATCATCCACAAAAAGCCCCGATTAGATCCTTTTGTTCCCAAAACAGCCTCCTGCTGGCTGCACCTTCAAAGTCCTGCCCATAATATTTAACAGAACCAGTAACAAAGGGCAGCAGTGAAAACCAAGCTGCTGCTCCAGTCGTGCCAGGACCACATCCGCCCAGAGGCGCCTCACCCAGGCCTGGCTGTGTGTGGAGCTGAGCCTGGCTGAGCTCGGGCTCGTTCCCTCCCAGTGGGGTGACCTTCTATATCCGAAGGGCGAGGTTCTGTGGCTAGAGACTGGGTCGCAGGGATCCTCGGGTTCACCCGCTGCCCACTCTGACGGCTCTGCCTCTGTTCTGTTTACATCCACAGGGAACATTATAGTTGAACAGAATTGTCATTGTGAGCGCTGTCAATCAGTTCCTTTCACTTGCTGTTTCAACAAAACACGAGCATGGTTGAATTGTATGATTCAGACAATTTTAGTCACTTTACCCATTTGACATGTAGCATGAACTGATGAAGAAAACCTGTAATGTTTTCATGGGGGCGAGAGCTGTTTACCTTGCAAACCTTTTGTGTGCACACACATTGTGCTGTCACCTTTAACATACCAGCAGATAGAATGTAAAACATGAAAAACGTTGACTGAATGACAGGAATAGACCTTTCAAAAGTGAAGAAGCCACTCTGTAGGGTCAAGAACAGCACCAAGGCCTTTGAATAGGTCTGACAGACTCCCTAACAATAATGATGTAAAAGTAAAACCCACATACGATTAGTAAATGCACAAAAACTTGTGCTGGAGTGAGTTTCTCCTTCGTAGTTTGTTCGTCACCCTTCACTTCTCTTTCTGTGCGATTGTAAATGTGAGTGCGTGTAGCAAGGCTGCAGGCCTTTCTTCTGCGCTGTTATAAATGAGCACTAGCACTCAGCCTAAAGCTCTCTTTTAATCTTTTGCCCTAAGAAGGATGACAACATTTATTAGTAGACACAAGTATAAAAGAAGACAAATCCCCACAGCTTCAGTAGATGAAGAGCAGATCTCCTCTCTGCTTGTTTTTCTTTCAGGCTGGGACTCTTTCATTTCCTGTTCGCTCTCTAGCTTTATAAAACATGAAATATGTTTTCTTTAGACTTTGTCAATAATGTGGAGATGGTATCAGTAATGGGTGGGCGGCTACCGGTTGAACGATGAGGAGAATAGGTGGCGTTGGAATGTGGTTACCCACTGAAAGTTAAATCGCACGTCTTCTCTGCGCGTCACATGGAGGATGTCAGTCGTGTAGGTTGTATCATCGTTGAGTCATGGCACAGAGAGGAAATCACTTCTTTTAATCAGGAGTATAAATCTGCTGCTATCTTGCTTTGCATCGCGCACTATACTTCTTCAGCGTCGCCCTAAAGACGGTTCTTACGAAAGGCAGTGCATCACCTACACGACAAGCCAAAGCCAGGTTCTACATCCCTCACCTAGCAACAGCTCCCACCGGGCAGTTTCACAGAAGGAACCTTCAGTCAGTGTATTTACTTCCTACCTGCGTGGAAATGAAATGTTACACAGGTCAAATGAAATATTATGTTGTTTAGGTTTAGGTTTGTGTGAAAATGTCATTAATTTCATTAATTCTGTTGGCAGCAACCATCTACAGACACAGGCAGAAACTACTGGGTTTGTCAGTGAGTGATTAAAGCTCGCGTTAGACCAATGTTTGAGTCACGGGGTCGGCCTGCACATCATGGTGGTAAATGGTAAAATACTAAGACAAACAACAGATTAAAAATCAAAACTAAGATTTCCTACATATCTGTAGTAGAAGCAGTTTGGCTTCAGACGTCATGACCCAATGTTTTCAGATTCTTCTACATTTTCACATCTATTTTTACTATTTTTACTTGTTAGGAAACTTGAATGTCAAGCTTAAGAAAATGTTCATTTTGTTATAGAGATAGAGACAGTAGAGATTCAGTATGGATTTCAGAAGCAGAACATTCCCCTCCCTCATCTCCAATAAGTGTGTCACGATCGGCAAGGCTGCCGATCGGATCCTGTAACTCCACCCAGCGGAGATGCTCACCACACCCCGGTCATTAGCTCTCACCTGCCTGATTACATCCACCTGTTCACCTGGCTCATCATCTCCCTTACTTAAGTTCTCCCCACAGCTCAGTCCCTTGTCGGATCGTCAACGTTACCCTCATGCCACACGACCTGGTTCGGACCTCGCCTCAAACCGTGAGTTTTTGTTCCCCTCGAATGTTCCTGTGTTCTCGCCAAGACGCTCACGACGCTGTGGATTACTCCTGCCTGGTTTGTTTATCTGAACCTGAACTCTCTGGTCTGTGTCCTGGTGGCTCACGCCACTCCTGCTCGGACTCAGACTATTATCCGAACTCTGCTCTCAGGAGCCAGCTACGAGCGCCTTTGGTGCGCCGTCCGCACATAACAAGCTTCTCGAGACTCACCAGCCGGTTCGGCTCGCCTTTTGTTAGTTGTTCCCTGTCGCCTGGACTCTGCTGTCCTCCCCGTCACACTCCTAGACCATCTCACTCGTTCTGCAATAACCTCTGGACTGCTTTTCTATTGCCTTAATAAATCATTATTCTTCTGCACCCATTTCCTGGTTCTGCCTGTTCCATCCACATCTAGTTTGGTCATTGCGAATCATAACACAGTGCTGTCATTTCATTTCAGTCAGATTTGATTTCTTATCAGAATAATTCAGTAAATAACATTTCAGTAGCAAATATAACTTCACTATTATGGAAGATCAATAATGTCACCTTGGTGAACACGTGACATGATAATCTATTCATCACACACTATTTCAAAGACTAAAGTAACCACACTACACAATAAACAAACACATTAATTACATTTAAGGAAGCAATTTCAAAGTTAGATTATGAACTGAATCTAACTTAATCAAGCTTTCTACTCTATGGCTGATGATTTTAATTCCCTCTGTGCTGACTCAATTGTTATAAGTCGTCTTTGTCTTTATCTGTTAAAACAATAGCGTTCAGATAATGCGAGGGTGGGAAGTCATAGCAACCATCACATGGGTATGGGAAACATGTTTTATTATAGTCTAGTTTTAGGTTTTACAGTTTAAATGCTCACATGCTTTAGCAGCTAAAAACAACTGGGTTAGAAGAACCGGTATCATACTTCAGAACTGGGTTCATTTAAAAGGACGTTGTCTTTTGGCTCATGAACACAGTGTGGTAAGCATTTCTACTTCTAAAACTGCATCTACTCACAATTAGACACCACAAGAAAGAGACACGTTGTGTAAACTGAACTGTCCTGTTAAACATCCAAACTAAAGGCTCGACAATGGTTTTCTTAGGTCTGCTAAGATACAAGGTTTCCTTTAGTCAGGGTCTATCTCCCTGTTTTTATTTGTATTTAGCCATAAATGGTTCCCACAAACACTGTTTTGGATCCTTTCAGCTAAGAATTCTTCACCTCACTGAGCATTCTGTGCCGTGTCCCAGTCATCTCTACAGGACGACCAGGTCCAGGGAGAGTAGCTACAGAGCTGAGCTTCCTCCATTTGTAGTCAGTCTGTCTCACCGTGGACACGTGGACATCAAGGCTTTTACAGATGCTGTTGTAAACCTTTCCAGCTTCGAGTCAACATCTTGGTCGTAGGTCTTCTCAGAGTCTTTGTGTGAGGCTTGGTTCACATCAATGCTTCTGGAGAACAGTAAACTCAAACTGGTTTTATAGGCAGGACAGCTTTAACCAACACATCCAACCTCATCACATTGACTGGACTCCAGGTTGGTTGACTCCTGGCTCCAATTAGCTCTTGGAGAGTCATCAGCCGAGGGTTCACATACTTTACCACCTGCTCTGAATGTTCACATGTTATGTTCAATAAAACATGAAAACATATCAGGAAACAGTTGTGTTGGAGGTAGATTTCTGGAGCGTTGACACAAGTTCTGTGTGGGTGATCAGGAATTTCTAGTCATCAAGCTATAACCAGAGGAATGGAATTACAGCCCTGCATCATCATTGGTGCCTCAATTCCAGAACTCTCCAGATCGGTCTTTGTGATTTGCCAGCGTTTCTGATGGGCTACTTCCGTCAAGGACACCCACACTGTCCACAGTCCGCACAGAGAAAAGATGCAGAAGCAGAGCAAAATAATTTCCAGACCTGAGAAATGATCTGAGGGCAAAGGTTGGACACAATGTCATGCTGTAATGCTGCTGGAAAATGCGTGTGACTAGGGGCTGGGAGGTGCCTGTGGTCTCATAGAGCTGCTACGTTACTACCAAGCCAATGGATCAGGGGAAGAAATGCTTATTCAGGAAGTGCTGGATGAATAACTGGGCTCGGGTCCACGGCTGAGGGTGGAATAGGGCCGAGGTCAGCTCTAACCCGGTTCTGGATAACACCATGGCATAGAAATACACATTAGGACACAACAGTGCTGCCATAGAGAGACTGCTAGGAAGGATTATTCTCAGGCTAATAATATTCTCCCATTCCTCTGTCACCCAGTGTGGAGCAAGCTGTGCTTCCTGTGTCACTTACATGGCCATGCACCACGAGACACAGACTCCTCGTTACAAACTGAACTAAGACAGTGGATACTGGAGCTGGAGAGAACCTGTTCAGACTCTGTTTCCCCTGACTGGGAGGCATCGTGCCCCTCTGTGTTCTCGGTTTCACACGCCTGCGTCTCCTGCTGCGGTTCCTGTTTCGAGGGGAATGCTCGTGGACCATCAGATGTCCGTGGTTCCCTCACCCGCGCTGCCTGCTTCAAGCCTAGTTCCTGGTCCTGGCTGCACAGTGACGTCCACGTCTGCTCCGGTCTCAGTGGAAACATTTCCCCTTCTGGAGCTTATCCCAGCTGTGATTGGGAAACAGGCAAGTAAAACCCTGGACAGGTCTCCAGTCCATCACAGGGTCACATTCAGAAACAGACTCTCTCATTCATCTACAGTCACGGTGGGAGGAAACCGGGGACAACCCACACAGACAGACGCCACGAACCCGGGACCTTCTCAGGCGACCGTGCAGCATAAGTGCTGCAGGAATAACCAGCATGTAAACATTTAATAGTAGGCTCGAAAACCAGCTTAAAATGAACACATTGTAATATCTTTCAGTGTTATTAAGTGTTTTGTCAGCTCCGCGTGTGAAGCACATTGTATCTTAATAAGTCCTGTGCAAACAACGGAGGTTGGTGCCATAGAACTACTGTATGAGATCCAAAAACGTAATCCTCTCCTCTCCTTAAGGCCCAATTAAGAGAGTGCTCACAACCCTTAGAGTCCAGTCCACTGATAGAGTAAGAAATAAATATTTAGATGATTAATTACCTCTAAGCTGCATGAAAAACAACAACAACAAACCACGCTCTAGCAGAAGTAGGATAATTGGGTCTGGAGCGTTTGAATAGCTGGATGCGTTGGTATGAATCATTAATGCACACTGTGATTTCTCCGGCTGAACGCTTTGTGCTCAAACATTTGCGTCAGTGCAGGTTTTCCCTTTTCCCTCCTCACCGGTTTTACTTGCTGGTGCTGGGGCAGGAACAACAACATGTCTTGAAATGGAAAGCGGCTCTTTCACTTACTTCACCAGCTCAGCTCTGCTCGCCTTGATGAGACACCAGGTTCCAACTGCACCCCAGCGACTCAGACACATTTACGCCACAGAGTTGTGTTGGTCTAACAAGTGCGGCTCAAACTCGCTGCCTATGTGGAAGAAGGGCCCCGGAAGGACGTCTGGCCCAGCAGCCTCTTCTCTCTTACTCTACAGCCTTCGACTGCAGCTACTGGACACACATGTAACCTGCCGGCTCGCGTGGCCTCATGACTTCGTTGCAGGTTTGTAGTCAGGGTGTGTGTTTGTTTGTCTGACTTTAGACTCTGCTGCTCTTTCAGCTTTATCTTTCTCTGTTTATCTGTTTCTCTCTATCTTTCCCTCCGTCGCTCTCGCTCTCTTTATATTAACTTTCTTCCTCTCCCTTTGTTTCTCTTTGACACAGTAAAAAACAGTAACTCATTGCTTATCTCGCCACCGATGCAAGCCCCCCCCTCAGGGCTTGTTATGGTGTGGCGCTCGCCAATGACAGATAACGATGGGCTAATGAATTTCTAAACTAATCTATATTTGTACACAGTTCACAAGGGGCCAAGTAGGTAGAGGAGAATGAGGGAGGGAGCTATGGGTGGAAGAGGCAGATAGCGAGCATTAAAAGCAAGGGGAAAGGCGAGGAGAAAGCTAAGCAGGCTGACTAACAGAGGCAGGACAGGGCCTGCGCTCAGGAAGTGTCCTCTGGCTTTGGTCTGGCTGTCTCTGAAAATGATGCATTATTTCCAATGGTTTCAATAAATGTTGAGAGGCGTCTAACACCCCAGACCTTCTGACCTGAAACTGGACTCGATTCAGCCTCCTAAACCATTTACAGGTCCTCCTGCTGGACAAAGCGAAGGAATCCAGCATGTTGACGGTGAAAATGAACGTTAGTTTTATCGGCGTAACTGGAGTCTTCGGCTCCTGCGTGTTACAGTCTTGTATTTATGCTTCTCCTTAGACAGGGGCTTCAGCTCAGATGCACTTGATCGCTGGGGTCTCTAGCTTCAGGACTGTCGGAGTGGGCTCCTCAGCCGGTGGTTAGAACGTGAAGCGGCTGGTGGTGAACCGTGGGCGACTGCCTGGAACCACGACTCCTACGAACCTTCAGCCGGTCGCATCCCGGCTGCTCGGGACTAGAGCCGGTGGCTCCGGACCTTACACTAAGGAGCACAAATATAGTCACTGTCATTACAGCTCCTCAAGGAAATGTCAATTATGTTAGCGTTATTAGCTGAAGATTAACAATTACCAGTGACAGTTATCTCTAATGTGTAACTACTTTGAAGTAATTGGGGGGGGTGACGCTGTTTCCAGTGACCAATAACAGATTAGGGAGAAACTGTCTCAAAACATTTGTGACCAAGTCAGCATATACATATATTACACACATACATACATTCCATCCATTTGACCAGACCACAATCACTGCGTTTGCTAAAAAGGTGACAAACATTTACGTGAGGACAAACCCAAGCGAATGTTCAGATTTGTGACTGTGTAACTTCACTACAACTGTAACTGAATGTAAAGTAGCTCTTACTATTCAGGAACTGTAACCATTTAAATGTGGGCCTTTTACTAACCTATGCACAAAATGCAGTGCAGGCAAACACCACTATATAAAGACAGAACCTCAAAAGGTCAAATAAAAGGCACAAACATTTTCATTTCATCTTTCTTTAGTTTGACTCAATTTCTTTTTCTGTTTATTTTGGGCAGAAAGGGAGAGAAAGTAGTGTAGTTATATGATGGCGAAGAAAGGAACAGAGATATCAGTTCCTTCACTCTGATGGCTAAGGAGAGGGACTTCATTAGCCAGGCCTTGACTGATGTGCTCATCAGTTGCAGTAGCTGATGCATGATGAAAAGGAGAAACATGAGGGAGGGGGATCAGAAGGAAACAAAGGATGGACAGGGACTAAGTAGGATGAAGAGTAAGAGCCTTGAGCTCCACGAAGACAGAAGACGCTGAGGGAGGGGGAAGAAAGAGAGACGGGAAGGGGAGCAGACGTGTGAAGAGAGGTTGGGTTGATGTGCTCAAACATGCTGGAGTTACATGTGTAGTTACTGTACGTTACAGTCCAACACCTGCAGCTGGAGATCAGCTTACACTCACAAGCGCCGGACCATGATGGGAGCAGGGGCCATTTCTCCACCTGAATGGGTCTCAGTGTTGCTCCTGTCGCGTCGAGGCGACGACCGTGGCCCTGACCTCAGTGGTGATGAAGCGCTTTGAGTGGCTGGTCAGACTCATCTGCCTGATCAGCTTAAGCCGTCTCACACCTTCACACATCACTCACCTGGACACTAGCAGGGACATTATATCAAAGCAGAAGCACCTGGGCGCCGGCCCAGCTCGGAGTCAGTGGACCTCCAGCCTGCTAACCGGCAACCACAGGTGGTGGGGATGGGCAGACGTGTCTCTGCCTCCCCCAGGGTTGTGTCCCAAGGCCCTGAGACATCCCACAGGATCCCTACTCATACCAAGGTCCGTTGAAGAGTCAGGATTCGTCTGGACTCTTACTTCTACTAGGAAGAGGTTTTAACTTTGTAAATAGCTTATTAGCTGACAGTGAACATGACCCACATTAAATGCAACACTTTCCACACACTCCAGCGTTCACATATGAAAGCGAGCTAAAGGAAAAAACAACTTATGCTGTTTGTTCACACACACACTAATCTATTGATTCACATTCTATCCTTTCGTCTGCCACCTGTAAAGGAAGCGAAGGAGCCCGTTCGTCTGGGCTGATTCAGAGAACACGCGTGAGCAGGTAGACACGGCAGAATTTTCACACGTCGCCTGTTTTCAGAGTTTCCCAGCCAAGGTTTCACAGACATCGCTGAATGTCCTGCATGTAGACTTGTGTGATAACCGCGTCCAGTCATCAGCATCACCTTCACTATTGTCGTATAAGACGCCGGGTCATTCGTTTGACATGTGCTGACTCTGCTTTGGTCCCGGCTCCAACTGCTCAGTAATGACTTTGACCTTTAATGTCTGGTGAAGTCTGTTGTGGTAACTCAGGCCTCTCTCACTCACATGATCTATTTCCTTGTAATTAGCAGGAAATTGGATGTTAATTAAATAACCTCATTATTCTCGGAGTCAATGCATCCTGTTATGAGAGGCTACGTGCCCTAGAAATCCAGAATACAATCAGGCTACTGTAGCTAAGACCAGAACAATGGCTGGTATGTGGCCTGAAACAGAACGTTTACACCTAAAAGTTCAAATATAAAGCGACATGGACGAATTCCATGCTGCTGGAAATGTCATTCCCTGAAACGGTAGAGAGATGACGGTAGATGACTCAGATCAACGCATTCCCTCCCATGTCTTTGTTTCTCTGCTTCTTGTATCTGTGCAGACGCGGCTCATCCTGCTGGATAAGCTGTTAGTGGTTTTCTGTGTTCGCGTTGTGTGCAGCACCTTCAACTCTTAATATTTGTTCCTCATTAAGTCTTTAGGTTTGCCAACTTTCAACTTTTACTCTTTGGCCTTGTATCCATCTACGTCTATTTCATAAAGTCATGACACTTCTCAATAGAGTGTCAGTTACGAACAAGCAGTAACACACTCGAGTCAGAGCCGGACCCATCGCAGACACGCAGAACCAAGCCAGGAGACAGTAACAGGTCTCACAATATTTATTTTTAATCAAACAAAAATTCACAGCAAGCTGGAAATATGCAAACTCTAAATGTGGAGAAACACTAAGAAACAAAAAGCGCTGCCTGATGCAGGATCTAAGTCTAATGGAAATACAAAAGCACACAAACTCTGGCTAAGACGAGAAAACAACGACTGGACTAGAAAACCCTGCAGAAGCAGGAGCTAAGGAATAAACTAATCAAACCTCAACTGACTATGAACTTAGTTGCGATTAAACAGGGGCCAGAGGTCGGGGAACCTTGGAGCGACCCAGACACCAGAGACACGGTGACGCACCAGCAACGGATGAGCAAATGACTACAGAACAGGATGCAGGTGAGTGTGGTGACGTCACAACAGGTAAACAGGTAAAGACAGGAAGGCAGAAGAGTCTCAAGACCGACTGACTCGTCACAGCAAGGCCGAGGTATCTCAACGTCTCTGCTTCCGGATGAACTATCTGGCCGCTTACAGGAAGCCCTGGTGTCGCCCCGTCGTACTGTCTGGATGCATCCTGTTCCCTCCACGTTTTGGACTGATCACTGTTCTCACTATTACTGAACAGACACCTCCGACCACAAGAAGATCTTCCAAGATGCTGCCATGCAAAGTTTAACAACCACACTCAGTTACCTGCTGCCGGTGCTGAAGAGTCAGACGCAGGACAGTTTGTCCCACTGTTTCATGTGAAAGACCCAAGACCTCAGTTAGAGACCAGCCAATGAAGTCCCTACAATATGTAGATGTATTATTAATTGCTGCCTGATGATCATCACGTGAACCCGCTGTCATCTGACTCAGCTGATGCACACAGATGACTCTGCCTCACAGCAAGAAGGTTCTGGCTTCGATTCCAGGGTTTTCTGAGTTTGCATGTTCTGCATTGTTTTTTTCTGGGTGCTGCAGTTTCCTCCCACATTCTCTCTAATTGCCTGTGTGTGTGTGGTCTGTCTCTGTGTGTGATGGACTGCTGACCTGTCCAGAGTCCCGCCTCCCACCCAACTGCCATCTAGGCCGGTCCATGCACACGGCCCTTATGAGGACCAAGCAGCAGACCCCAGCAGGTCAAGGCAGATGGTTTTCTTGTTTCTACAGGCGTTTTGGTTTTGGACTAGTTCGTTTGTGTCTTTGCTGGTGAGTCTTCCTCATCAGGCCTCATTTACAGGCCTTCTAGTTCTTCCATTCCATATTGTGTCCAGTCTGTGCTGAGATTATGGTTTGTCCTGTTAATAAATCTGCATTCATTTAGAAATGCAAAGGCTTGCTGTGTTTCTAAACCGTTGTAACTTTGTAAAGTGCCTTGAGACGACTCACGGTGGGAATTGGCATTATATGAATAAAGTGAGTTGATCAGAGAGCCCTGTGCTTCGTAGGGTTAAAAGCAACACGGTACATGGGAATCAAAAGCTGCTGTAGGAGCTTTCTGAAAAAATAGACGAAACTAAATCCTTGGGTCACAGCAGAGGCAGGACACCGGGCAGAGCAGCAGGCCGCTGGCTGCTAGTTTCTGCTGACACGGATACACACTGGAAGTATTTAGTATTTGGTGAAGCGAGAACACAGGAGCCCTCTCACACCGTGCCCTGGAATGTCTGTGCTAAACTTAATTAAAGATCCTCGGTCTCGCTGTGTCATATCATACTTCTGTTGCTCTTTATTTTCAACATGCACCGTTTTATGCATCTGGATCCTGTTTTTTCTGAATGTATCTTTTCGGTAGTTGGTGCCCAAGTTGTTTATCTAACTGCTTCCTCTAACATACCATTCAAGCTTATATCACACTTGTGCAGCGCGTGTCTGGAGCATCCATCTGTGGCACTTAGCGCAGATGGTGAAAGGTGACGATTTGGAAAATCTGAAATTGTCACATTCATTTCCGGATCCAAACGGAGAAAAGAATGTTTGCTGGTAATCTCATATCACCGCGTAAAGAAAGAGACGCTGGGGCGAGATCAGCGGGGGAGCATTCATGGGAATTCACTGTTCACACACTTAAGCGCTGTGTGAATCCTGAGCTTCGGATGCTTCTTCTCAGTAGGACGCAGTCATGCACCCGTTCAAAGGACCCTCCACACTGAGCCTTCCGTGGCGCAGACGCCTATTGCACCAGTTATAGGAAAGAAGTTTGAGGTATTTTGAAATCACACCAATTTCTGCAACCTGTCTCTTTTCAGCAGGCAGAGTAGTTAAGGTAGACTATACAGCTCACTGACGGCTGCCTTAAAACCGCAGCATTACCATATAAATGATGTACTTCCCCCAGGTGAGCTGATACTTTAAGCCTGTTAACTATCAAATGATGCTCAGAATTCCAGCGTGTGTGAAAGGTGGCATGAACACACAGGGAGAGGGAGGCGGTAGAGCTAAGAGGTTTGCAGGATCTACGTCATCCCGTTTCATCCCCACTTCCTCTAGTTGCACGTGTTCTTGGACAAGACAGTGAATCCCAGGTTGGTTCAGACGTGGTCCATCCCCTCAACACGTCCCTTCAGCCAGACACAGACACAGTTACAGTGTAGCTTAATGTGGGATTCGTAGGGTTTTTTAGTTGTGTAAGGTCTCAAGCCTTGTAAAGTTTTTAGCCGTCTTTTCTTCATGAAGGAGTTTCTGTTGTAATCTATTGATTTCATTGCGCTGCCTTTGACCTAAACCAAATCTCTTTTAAAATGCAGGCATTTGTATGTGAACATTACAACATTCATTTCATGCCAGTGCTTTCAAAGAGAGAGAGTCTTAAAACGTCGGCATTTTACTTTTTCTATTTAACGCTGACAGTGAGTCGTGAAAACTGACAACCATTCTACTTATACACACATTTTCTTTAGAATTCTCATTGTTGCTCATTTGTGCCGAAACAGGTGACAAGAAACGAACCAGGATCACAGATGGTAACTTTGTCCACGTTGGACCACAGGCCACTGGCTTCCATGCTCTAAAAGCCTGAGAAGAGTTTGGATGTTGTCATTGACTCTGGTTCAGAGGGTTATTTCACAGGGATCTGGGAGTGGAGCTAATGGGGCAACAGGTGCTGAGGTGCTTTCTTTTAGCAATCAGCCACCGCATCAGGGCAGTGAGAGTGGAGGAGTCACGGCTTTTCCTCTCACGCCTCCGGAGAAGGAGGTGATGAATCAATACCTCCAGGACTGTTTGAAGGCCGCCAGGATGTTCGTCCGGGACTTCGGCAAGGTACTTAGAGTTCATCCCAACCGCCAGGAGACTCGACGCCAGACAGTCCCGTTGGGCCCTGCTCTTCGCCCGGTTCAATGAATGTTAAGCCTGATGCCTTCTCCAAGCAGTTCAAGGAACCAGAAAAGTCCAAAGAGAGGGAGGATAATGTTCTAAGCCCGGTTAAGCTGCGGTTGATGCGTTGGGTCATTGACATCACATGCTACAGTGACACAGTTCAAGAGGACGATCACTTCTCAGCTAGTGGCTAAAAGCTGAGTCACAAGTAGGAAGACACGTAAAGTACGTGAGGTGAATCTGTTCATGTCCCTTTAATATAAGGACGTTGCTTAAGTAAGAGATGAAGCAGGGAGACGGCCTTTAACAATAAGCTGCTGATGTACAGTGTGTTTAACAGAAGTCATTAGAATAAATGTGTGGAGGAAGTGAATCAGATCATGTGTCTGGAGACAGATCGAAGGCTTTGACTAGGTCATCGTGTGGCGATACAGTCTGATGTAGGCTGGCTCCCTTTAGACGTGTCCAGTCTGGGCGCGGTGAGGTTTACTTGTGACTCCACGTTCATCCGTCTTTGCCTCCTCCCCAGTTGAGGAAGTTTGAAGTTTTTCTGAATGAGTACAGCTGTGAGCCATTCACACCATTCCCGCCTGCTCTTCAGCCCAACGCGCTTCGCCTCCTTTGTCACCATCTATTCGGATGTGCGCCGCGCCGTCCCACCCCTTTCCCAAGACTCACCTTTTTATTAGCATGTCCTGTTCTCCTCCCCTTCCTCGCTCTCCTCATCTGCGCCTCCTCCTCCTCCGGTGCTGAGATGTACAGCCCCCCGCAGCCCTGCCAACACGCTCTGCTGATTGAATAGGGACATATGGGCTGGAGGAGCAGTGGGACATTCATCAGCACCTTTTAGGATTGTTACAGGCGCATTAGCTAATGCAGAGGGAACTTTAAAAAGCCCAGGTCATGGCTGGGTCAGGGCGAGCCTGCAGTCGCTGGGTGAAACAACCAGAAGGATGCAGGGGATTCGGTCTGGAGCTGCCTGAGTAGTTGAGCCTTAGTGGAACATCAAGGAGACCACGTTCAGACGTTCAGTTTCGTTTTTTCACTCTTCAACCAGCCTTGTTTAGGGGGATGAGAGTAGACTGTTGGTCATTAACGGAGCAAACACACATTTATATACTCATTACTGTGGTTTTGACACCTTTTTTAAATCTGCTGTTAGTTTTTGCATTTGCCAAAAGAAGCATCTGCAGTAAAAGACTCCTTACATTTATAAATGTAATTTATAAATGAAGGTGAGTTTGTTAGTTGCTTCTCCATTCTCTGCCTTCGTCTGACTCAGAAAGTTGTCGACAGCGAGAACGTAATCAACAACATGGTTGGTAGTCCAACACGTGGCAAACGTGGTGATTGACCTCGTGTTCTCATCGTCTACCGTCCTCCTGGTCCATGGTCAGAGTTCTGCACTGAATGTTCACAGTTTTTCTCTGACTTAGTTCTTCACAGATAAAGTGACTGTAGTGGGCGACTTCAACATTCATGTAGATGTTGACAGTAACTGTCTCAACACTACTGCATTGAACTCAATTCAATTCAGTTTTATTTCTATGGGGCCAATTCACAACAACGTCATCTCAAGGATGGTTGGACCAGCAGCTGAACACTGAGACACACGACTCTGAGTCTGACGATACCTGGAGATGAGAATAGAGACACAAAGAGAGAAACACAACTAGGAGAGAACAGAGACAAAGTTAGTCACATGTGGACATGGAGGCATGTTAGTGGATGGAATAGATAGAAAACCAGAGGAGCTCAGTGAATGAAGGAGGTTCCAGCATCTAAGCCTGTAGCAGCTGAACTAAGAGATGGATCAGAGAAACCAGAGCCAACTGGAACCATCAGCTTTGCTGGAAAAAAAGAAAAGAATTAATTCACTACTGGAATCTGTTGGTTTAGTCAGCGTGTGAATGAACCCACTCACTGTCTTCATCATCCTCTGGTTCTGACTTATGGGTTGAGGTTGATCAAACCGAGTTAACTTAAATAATTCAGTAATTACTTCAGTAAGTGAGTCCAGTCATCATCGTGGTTCTTAGACCCAGTCCAGCTAGACTCAAAGTGGAACCTTTATCAGCACGTCCATATTAGTCTGAGTCAAAGGAGCCAGTAGATGACACTGACGTCCTCCAAAGGAAGAGAAGGGGAATCTAGTCCTAGTCAGTGCGGACTGTGTTGATTAATCCGTCCAACCAGGTAAGATCCGGCATAGTTGGTCTGACACAACGAATGGAGAAAAATGTCATAGAGAAAGGAAACAAGCTATTGTAAAATGTAAACAAAGGATTTGTTGGTATATGAGAAACGTATGTTTGAGAGCGTGGAAGCAGAAAAGAGACAATTACAGATCACAGGTAATTCACGTGAGAGTAACAGTCGGACCTCTCTGCCTCTGACTCAGCCCTGGACCAGCCGGACCACAGACAACCACAGCCTCCGCTTCTCTCTGGTGCTTTCCTCTCAGCTCCACTCACCCACATCATCACGTCTCCAGTCCCATGTGAGTTCTTCACGTTTTTAAAATCTCATAGTCACGTTCTCGATTCGTGGCCTGATCTCAGCTTGTCTTGTCTGGTTTCCCATAATTAATAATGAATAATTAATAATGAATGAATGCAGATACAGTAACATAAATTCCTTTTGTTCATACAGTGAATTATCTGCTTTGTTGTTTTGGAAGATTGGATTTGTAAATATAACAAAGATAATAATAATAATAATAATAATAATAATAATAATAATAATAATAATAATGATGATGATATTACTGCTACTACTACTACTACTACTTCTAATAATAATAATAATAAAATTAATAATAATAATAATGATATTACTGCTACTACTACTACTACTAATAATAATGATGATGATATTACTGCCACTACTACTACTACTACTACTACTACTACTACTACTACTAATAATAATAATAATAATAATAATAATAATAATAATAATAATAATAATGCTATTACTGCTACTACTACTACTACTACTAATAATAATAATAATAATAATAATAATAATAATAATAATGCTATTACTGCTACTACTACTACTACTAATAATAATAATAATAATAATAATGCTATTACTGCTACTACTACTACTACTTCTAATAATAATAATAATAAAATTAATAATAATAATAATGATATTACTGCTACTACTACTACTACTAATAATAATGATGATGATATTACTGCTACTACTACTACTACTACTACTACTACTACTACTACTAATAATAATAATAATAATAATAATAATAATAATAATAATAATGCTATTACTGCTACTACTACTACTACTAATAATAATAATAATAATAATAATAATAATAATAATAATGCTATTACTGCTACTACTACTACTACTACTAATAATAATAATAATAATAATAATGATATTACTGCTACTACTACTACTAATAATAATAATAATAATAATAATGATATTACTGCTACTACTACTACTACTAATAATAATGATGATGATATTACTGCTACTACTACTACTACTACTACTACTACTACTACTATTACTACTACTACTACTAATAATAATAATAATAATAATAATGCTATTACTGCTACTACTACTACTACTACTACTAATAATAATAATAATAATAATGCTATTACTGCTACTACTACTACTACTACTAATAATAATAATAATAATAATAATGCTATTACTGCTACTACTACTACTACTAATAATAATAATAATAATAATAATAATAATGCTATTACTGCTACTACTACTACTACTACTACTACTAATAATAATAATAATAATGATATTACTGATACTACTACTACTACTAATAATAATAATAATAATAATGATATTACTGATACTACTACTACTACTACTAATAATAATAATAATAATGATATTACTGCTACTACTACTACTAATAATAATAATAATAATAATAATAATAACAGTCCTACAGTAGGACACACCCTTGT
This sequence comes from Macropodus opercularis, assembly GCA_030770545.1. Taxonomy (NCBI): domain Eukaryota; kingdom Metazoa; phylum Chordata; class Actinopteri; order Anabantiformes; family Osphronemidae; genus Macropodus; species Macropodus opercularis. Next base: position 18,543,260 of record CM061098.1, on the reverse strand, counting down.
GGCTGTCTGTAAAAGTGGCCTGTGTCAATAGGGGCTGATTGGGTATAATAGTGTATGAGCCACACAGCCGTGATATAGTGGAGCAGCCTGTTAGTTTGACAGCTTATGGTTGTGTGTGTGCACGGCTACAGAGAGGAGGGAAGGTGGGGAGAGGAGGAGGCACAAGAAGAGAGACAACAGAACACAGATCAGAGAGGGATAGATGACCCCCATCACTGAGAAATGAGGGATTCCCACAAATCCATCAAATGAGAGGGGGAAGGAACCTACACATGCATGGCTGGTCCGCTCCCTGCTGGGCAGTGTGAGGCTGAGGGTAAATCTACTGCACCTTATTTTGTTGATTGCCCTTCTGACAAGATAAAGTGCTTGGAGGCCCGCAGAGACACGCTGTGCCATCCCAACGCCTGTCAAAGAGCAGACACTGGGCGTAAATCAGAGCCGTGCTGGCTACTGGTGCATCACTCACTCACACAGTGAGTGTATTTTGTCAAAATGTGTTATTAGTCTAATCTGAATTTCTACAAAGACACGTTAGACGTTAAATATTCTCCAACACTAATTTACAAATATGCTGAATTGTTGAATGCTAACTTCAGCTTTATTGTGTGTAATAATATTATTTTTCACAATTTAAATAATAGTATTTTAATATTGTTATGAATATAAAGGTTCAGTACTGTACAGAAAAAAGGGCAGAACCGATTCTGTGAACTTGGGTTTTACACTAGTTTAGTTGCGTGGTTCCATGTTTAGTTAGTTAGTCTACTGACCTGCGGTGCCGTGTGATTAATAGCTGTTAAATATGTGAGACTAGTGTAACAGTTTATGATTATTCATCTTGTGCAATACCAGCATGATATGAAATATAGTTAATAACCGTCCTGCACCGTTCTGTACTGTAAACCACGCGCAGCAGCGCCGGGATTCATTCTGCCTAGTGAGTAAAGCAAGGCATTAACGTCAGCAGAAGGAGAGCATCAGCGTCTGTATTTATGACTGTTGTAATAATTACACCATGCACTATGTTGCCTTGTTCATCTGTGGTGATATTATCAGTTATAATAAATATTCCACAGGGCCATCAACAACGCTTGGACGAGTTAAAGGGGCTGATGAAGCGTTTTAAGTTTCCTCAGCGACTGAGAAACGGTTTGTGAGTCGAGATCAGAGCCACCTCAACGACACAAACTACACATATTCTGGACACACTCAGGGCTTCTGCTGCTGGAACTGGGACAAAATGAGACTGGACTTAAACACACATGCGACTCACATGGTGCCTGGTTTCAGTTCCCCCTTAAGACCATGCACACAGTGATCTGAATTGTAGTGGACACCTCCGTAGCACAGAGATGAATGGCTGTTCTTTATTGTCCTTTTAATTATGCACATTGATCCCCACCAGCAACTGCTGCCTTGTTTACTCCCTTGCTGTAATGCGTTTGTGCCCACTGCTGCATTGATGGATGTAACCTAATCTTAATCTGTGCACAGCAACATCCATCTGACTAATGCAGGACTCTGGGATAAATCACTGGGGCCTTACTTTGAGCGCTGTCAGTTGACTCCCTCTCCTCCTCCTGCCGATTCTTCTTCATCACTTTCAAAACTTTAGTCTTCAGCTGTTTTCATCTGAAACATCATCCACGTATATAACTCATATAATGTATTTGATGAAACTCCAGTTTAAGCGCGTCTGCGTCTCTGCCCACCTTGACACCGACAGTGCGTAAGTAGTTTCAAGGTTGCCAACCAGCTTCCTGGTCTTTAAGTGAGCTGTGTGAAGAAGGTGTAAAGCTTGTTGGTTTGTATGATATGAAAAGACTCCATTAACGCAGGCTGAGAGGCTCGTGTAGGTTGGAACCACTGACAGGTCCTGGATGAGAAGCCTGCAAGGGGTTAACTACGCAGATCCTCATGTACAGTCCATACAGTGGTTTACTGTAACACACAACCTTCCGCCTCACTATTAAATCTGGAGAAACCTTCCTGTAAATGACCAGGATTCATTAAACGCCAGAATAATAAGATCATTGTTTGAGGATGTCATTGCTGGCGTTTGACTATTCATTCATTCATTTATCTACATGGGTTCAATCTACATGAAACTGGACATGATACTTACAGTAAGTAAGTAATTACTTACTTGGTGTAATTTATTAAATAGCAAAGGCTCCCTGGGGCCCAGCTGTGGTGACTGGGAGTGGGAATAGATGGTGAAGGCTGCACTCAGACCGAGCAGAAAGAGGATGGACAGGCAGCCAGAAGCCAGCACAATGGAGGGGGTGGAATTCATTCACTCATCATCTACCAGCTGCTTCCCCATAGGGGTCGCTGTGCTGCAGCCTGTCCCAGCTGTTTATGGGCGAGAGGCAGGTTCACCCTGGACAAGCATTCAGCTGACGTACGTTATATAAAACATAAGCAAAACTAAAAGTCAAGATTGGGTTTGATTAGCACGAAGCTTAAAAATAAACACTGGTGCACAGCTGCTAAAGCTACAGTAGCTGAGTTTCTATCATCCGTCGTCTGAACTGCTTGTTCCCGTCTGGGTCACCGTGAGAACTGTGTGGAAACAACAGAAGAAACATACTGAGCAGGGTCATCAACAACAGACCAAACAGCCGCTGGTGTGTCAATGTTATGTGTGATATTAGTTTATTTTCCTGCATGTTTTGAATCCATTCTAATCATAGGAGCGACTGTTAAATACTGGTTCTGCATAGGTTTGTTTTTTATGTGCTCAGCCTTTACAGTTAAATGGCTTTTCAACAAAACCACATCACCTCTGTGCCAGCTTTCTGCAAAGACCTTGGTTAGACCTCGGCAGTGAGTGCACAATTTATTTGCCTGGCATGCTGCATCTTCCCCACGAGGGCTATTTCATTATGGTGTTAGCTGCCTTATTTCTGCTTAAAACTACCTCTCATACAACAATCAAGTTAGAATGTCTCTCAGGAACACTGCATGATCGGTGTGTGTGCTCAGCCGCTGTGTGGCGGAGGTATTCCCAGGGAAGGAATGTTTCCCACCTCGCTGAACAAGAATAATGAGTTACTGGTCTGTCAGGGGACGAGTCCTACTGTCTCGCTCTTCTCCCTTCTGCAATCATTTGCCAATTACTGGTGATTTGAGGTATTGTTTGATTGATTTAGGTGAGGGTGCCGTTGGCTTGGGGGGCATGTTCGTCACAAATTATATTTCTCCCATTAGATGTGTGAATTGTCAGTGTTGCCTTCTGCCACGGATCTATGATGACAACAAGGTGTTCGTGTGATGTCTGCTCAGGTCTTGAGGGTTATTTCTTGGACTGTTGAAACCCCAGAGGTTTCCTAAATAATGAATTTACTTTGCAGGAGTGCTGAGGTTGACAGTAGAGTTCAGCTCCACTGTCCACTGCAACCTTAACTATCTTTGCATTGAAAATTAATTTGTGGCAGAGCCAGACTGGTTCTGACCTGGACCATTTCGGTGTGAAATTTAAGTCATAATTTAAATGACATTGAGCTATAAGTCCAAAAGCCACCAGCAGACCTGGTTCTGAACGATGACGGGTAACCAGGGGAAAGAAGCGGTGAGTTATACACGCAGTTCAGGGTAAAACTGCTACCAAGTCGTGTCTCATCCCCCTCTGTTCACGCATGCAAATAAATTGTCCTGATCAGCTGCGAGATCGGATAAATAGGGACTGGGAAGATTCAGTGACAACCAGAATTAAGAGAACCAACCATGTAATAATGATCCAAACAGAGAGGACTCAAGCTTGGATGCTAAACAGTCACTGATTGTAACCTGTCTTGCATGAGGTCCATCAAGTGAGCTCTGATCAGATCTGAATGGCCTCAACAGTAACAACATCAGGAACAACAGCTTCACGTGAAGCACCTCCTACCTCCCAGTCTGCTTCCAGCTGAGGCAGATATGAAGGTCTTGGAAATAAAGCAAATGGTAGCAGACCTGTTCCTATTTTTATTCCTATTGACTATTTGCCAACGGTTCCACAGTTTATACAGCAGGTGTATCGCTTAAGAGCAAGTGGGGGGTTAGAATACTGTGTCAGAGTGTGTGCTCTCGCTACATACTATCTTTGTATGAGTATGTGTTGTGCCCAGTTCCAGATAGAAGTTGGCTGCGTGTCTGTGAGTCTACGTCCTCCGCCACACGACCACGTCACGGCTGCCCGTCCTTCATGCTGACGACCTCAACACGCTCAGTTACAGGTTGACAGTCTGGAGGTTTGTAGCTAATCAGAAAAGCGCTGATGCCACGTAGCAGAACAAGGCATCTGAGTTACAGCTCTGTTCTTCTCTGCTCTCACAGACGTCACAACGATTCCCTCTCAGCTCACGTGCACTGTAAACGCTGAGGAAGTGACAGGCGCCTCATGACCCCGACAGCTTGAGTGATTTATAACACTGGTGTTTGACTACGGCTGGAGCTGAAGCAGCTGCACAGTGATGCCATCCAGTGACTTCACTGACGTTTTGGCCAAATCTGAGCGGAGCCATGCTAAGGTCCTGTTGTTACCTAATCCTCCACCATCAATGTTCCTGTGGTAAATTAGCAACTTTAACCTGAATCAGCCAAATAGTTCACTAGTTAACATGCATGTTATACTTAAAGTGTAATTCATCCCAGTTGGACCAAATGATGAACTAGTCAACGTGTGTCCTACTAGTTAACTAGTTACGTGTAAACTCCATGTTAACTAGTGATGTGTTGAACACGTCACTAGTTCGCAGTGCAAGTTAACTAGTGTGACATTTAGTTGAACTACTACAACATCTATGTCAACTAGTGAACTACTACAACATGCATGTTAACTAGTGAACTACTACAACATCCATGTCAACTAGTGAACTACTACAACATCCATGTCAACTAGTGGACTGCTACAACATCCATGTTAACTAGTGAACTACTACAACATCCATGTCAACTAGTGAACTACTACAACATCCATGTCAACTAGTGAACTGCTACAACATCCATGTCAACTAGTGAACTACTACAACATCCATGTCAACTAGTGAACTGCTACAACATCCATGTTAACTAGTGAACTACTACAACATCCATGTCAACTAGTGAACTGCTACAACATGCATGTCAACTAGTGAACTACTACAACATCCATGTCAACTAGTGAACTGCTACAACATCCATGTTAACTAGTGAACTACTACAACATCCATGTCAACTAGTGAACTGCTACAACATCCATGTTAACTAGTGAACTACTACAACATGCATGTTAACTAGTGAACTACTACAACATGCATGTTAACTAGTGAACTACTACAACATCCATGTTAACTAGTGAACTGCTACAACATCCATGTTAACTAGTGAACTACTACAACATCCATGTCAACTAGTAAACTACTACAACATGCATGTCAACTAGTGAACTACTACAACATGCATGTTAACTAGTGAACTACTACAACATCCATGTCAACTAGTGAACTACTACAACATGCATGTTAACTAGTGAACTACTACAACATGCATGTTAACTAGTGAACTACTACAACATGCATGTCAACTAGTGAACTACTACAACATGCATGTTAACTAGTAAACTACTACAACATCCATGTCAACTAGTGAACTGCTACAACATCCATGTCAACTAGTGAACTGCTACAACATCCATGTTAACTAGTGAACTACTACAACATGCATGTTAACTAGTGAACTACTACAACATCCATGTCAACTAGTGAACTACTACAACATGCATGTTAACTAGTGAACTACTACAACATGCATGTTAACTAGTGAACTACTACAACATGCATGTCAACTAGTGAACTACTACAACATCCATGTTAACTAGTAAACTACTACAACATCCATGTCAACTAGTGAACTACTACAACATCCATGTCAACTAGTGAACTACTACAACATGCATGTTAACTAGTGAACTACTACAACATCCATGTTAACTAGTGAACTACTACAACATCCATGTCAACTAGTGAACTACTACAACATGCATGTTAACTAGTGAACTACTACAACATCCATGTTAACTAGTGTGCTGCACAGGTTGACTTGTATGGTCACCAAGAGCACATCTACAAACTTGTGACGCTTATTTGTGTTTGCTAGTTAACCAGTAGAAGTTTTGTATCTTACTAGTTAACAAGTAAAAACAAAAAAGTAGGTAAGTAGTCGTAGTGGATTGCATTGTATAAGGTCCGAAGTGATGGCGGCGCTGGGAATGTTGGGTAATGTAGTCCTTGATGTCCGCCTGAATTCTCTCCTGCGGAGTTATCCTCTCACGCATAAGCATCCTTATGAGCAAACCCCTCCAAACAGTAGCGTAGAATGCAAGCAGTCACCCAAACTGACTGAACTGGAGGCCAAATGCATCATGGTCACGTTTTTAAAGTATACTTGTCCTTGACTTGGCACAAACTTGAAACCCTCAAATATTCTGGAAGCAAAAGTTGACTCATAACGGACTTTGCTTGGACTCTGAAGGATTCAGCTTTCATGTCCTGTCTAAGAGCCAGGGGTCAAAGGTGACAGATAGGTTAATAGGTATGTGTATGAAACACATGAATGTCAGCCACAACGTGGATCAGAACTAGTTCTGTCGCTTCACAGCTCAGCCAATGAGTCCAACCACGGGACTGTTTTAAGACAGAAGATGGAACAATATGTAAACAATCGCTGTGTATAGTTTATTGCTTAACAATCACAGGCCACAACACAAATCTGTGGCAATAGTCGTGAAGAGGATGAGATGCCCTATGAAAACATTATGTCTTTCCTTATTCTCATATCTGTGTCTCAGCTTCTCTCTGTTGGAACAGTAACTTGTTATAAATATGTATTGATGTGATGCATTAGTCGTGTTGAGGTTTCTGCTCTTCCTGTAAAAATCTCTGCATGCAACATGTAACTTTGATCAATCCACCGAGCTCACAGCTGGATAAAGTATGAATGAAGCGTTCGCCAGTACATTACTGAGTACAAACAAACGAAAGGTAGATGTACGGAAACGACTCAAGTCTTCGAATATCCACTCACACACAAGTGTTTATATAGCAGTGATCTAAATTCTGTAAGGTCTTAAACCTTAAACCACACAGATAATGAATAAACGCATGTGTGTCTGCTGTCTGTGGCATAAATCTAATGAGCCATAAGGGGAAAAGCCTGAGGTGGTGTGTGTAGCGCTGTCACGTGAAGCTTGCGAAGAGGCTGCATGCGAAGCTGTAAATTGGCGAAGAAGCCGACATGATTTAAAGAGTAACAAATCACTACACACCCAGTCAAGCTGACAGGCTGCATGTACACACAGCACGACAGCTAATTAGGTCGCATGCATGAAGTGTGCGCTTAATGACGTCGTCCCAGGATTGTTCTGCACCTTCCAACGTAGCGTGTGTGTGTGTGTGTGCTGCCGCTGATGTTACTGCTTCAGTGTGTGTTTGTGCTTTGAAGTCCTGACTTTTCCCAGATGAGAAGAATTTCACATTTGCCACTTTCCTGGTTGACAGCTGATATATGTGTGAGGGTGTTAATACAATGTTGTTGCTGATAAACATTAGTGGAGGAGACAAACTAGTTCTTTGACTCCTCTGCTGTCAATTACACACAACAGATTTTAATACGTCAAAACCCACTGACTCTATATTGACTGATTTGTGGACAAATGTCACACAGTCATTACTGGATAACATTTAACATTTCAGTGAAGTAGTTACTAGTGTGTAAGGTCTGTCTCTGTGATCTTTGATTTTGTTGTTTGTGTTAAAGTCAAGTCTCTCACTCCTCAATCTCTGGGTCTGGTGACGCTGATCATCGTATATCTGGCGTATACTGTTCTTTACCTTTGTCTTTTACTATGCACATGGAGCATGTTTGTCATGCTGTGTACAAGTTATTCAAAAAGAACTTGGCTCTAATCTACCCTCCAGCTGAGATGACCTGCTCACTGATGTTGCTGGCGTGAGGATGCATCAGGCCATATATAAACGATGAGGGTATATTGTTGAGCGTGTCTTCCAGTAAGTCTGAAGAGGAGAATATCTCTGATAGATCATTACGTTTGATTGTCCATCCACATAAAATAAAATGGTAACACAGTCTATGACTTGCTGAGACGTTGCGTTTACCCACGAGGCTTTGCTCTCCCAACGCCAGGGTTCGGCCTCCGTGGTGTGAGCACAACAGTCGCTGGTTGTGTCATCCTCAGTGATGAGAGGCAGGTTTGTCTGCTGTCAGAGAGCCCTTCCTTCCTGGAGGAGTTCCTTCGCAACCAGCAAAACGCCGTAAACTCCCCACATTTGGAAGTTTAACACACAGAATCATGTTGCTTGCGTTGTCTGTAATTAACTTGTGTCTCGGTCGCAGCTCCGTGGCGTCCCTCCAGTTGTCTGCTGTGTGGGAGTGTGTAGAATGTCGCACCAAGCAGGACACTCAGCACCGTGTTTGCATTTAGAACGTGGCAAGTGACCCCGAGCTGCAGCACGTATCCACATGTCGGCAGTCACACTGGTGTCAACCGTACGTTTGGAAGCTTGTCTTTGTCCTGCACCAGGCTGCATCTAACACTATTGTCCTCTTGATTCGGTGTCTTTCAGTGTAAAGGAGTTATGTGATACCTTGTTGAGCACAAATCAGGCCCTTGAACGTTTTGGGTTGATAAGGTCAAAGTGCTCCCAGACATATGACTGTGCTGTTTTTGGCTCCGGCACGTCCTCGTCATCCCTCCTCACTAAACACACAGACACTAAACGGTCTCTCTGATTAACCCATTGTGTGCTGGCTTTTTTTTCTTGCAGAGACCGTCCAGACTTGAGCCAAACGCAGGTGAGCGTCGTACCGAGCGCTGCCTGTACTGTGTGAATGAGGCTGTTTCACGTCACCTGCCTGTTTTTTTTGGTCTTACCATCGGCTTGACTTGTGATGACTGATAGTCTACACAGTAATGTCAGCCAAACCTTTCACCACTGCAGGACAAAGTGGATGACTTTCTATTTTCAATGCATTTGTTTCCTCATTGGCTTTAGTTATATTGTATATTATTTCTGCAGCTATGGAAAACAAAGGTGCAAATTTTCTTTATTGCCACTAATAAAAACGAGTTGAAAAACGAGGGCTTGGCAGAAACTGTCTGAAAAACAGTCCCTGAAGTTTTCAAAGTGTTTGATGACCCTCAGTGTGAGTGTGAGTAAGAGCTGTCACACGTTTACAGGCACATCCACTCCCACACAGCAGAGCATGTTGGTAGCAGCAACAGTGCTGTCAGTCTGGGAACATATCCATTGGCTGTTTGTGGCCAGTAAACACAGACGGCAAAAACACTTGAGCGCTCACGTTTGCCTGGATTCGACTTTTCTGGTGTATTACAGTGAAACTCTATTAGTCTGAAAGAGTGGTTCATAGCCAGAACACAGCTGATCCACGTGACACTGGATCAACAACGAGGAGAATCACAAATGTCACAGGAAAGTGTTAAAACAAAGTAAAACAGGAGAACCATGAAAACTGAGTCCACTCAGGAGCCTATCCCAGCTGGCTTTGGGCGAGAGGCAGGGTACACCCTGGACAGATCGCCAGTCCATCGCAGGGCCACATATATAGACACACAATCACAGTCATACACACACTCACACCTATGGGCAATTTACGCATCCAACCAATTGACCTAACTGCATGTCTTTTGACTGTGGGAGGAAACCGGAGACCCCGGAGTAAACCCACGCAGACACGGGGAGAACATGCAAACTCCACACAGAAAGGCCCCCGGTCGCCTCCGGGAATCGAACCCGGGACCTTCTTGCTGTGAGGCGACAGCGCTAACCACCACACCACCGTGCCGCCCAGTATTAATTCAATAATAAGGATAATACAGTAGAATAAGTCATATACTGTAGTAGGTAATTGGAACACCTGTAACAAACCAACCAGAATGCATTTCTGCCATTAGTCCTACTTTACAAGGCTTTGATGACAGAAGGTGAGCATCTTCCTGTCGGCCGCGGTGGGTGGAGGAGTCTGCAGGGCATTAGGGAGGCGGTGGCTCTAATGTTTTGGCCACTGTGAGGGGCTAAATCCTAAACGTGTGCAGCTCGTAGCATGTGGTAGCTGCGTTGTTTTGCTGCACCAGCTGAAGGCTACCGCAGACAGATAAGATAGGCCAGTGATTAGAAACTGATGAAGTGTCTTTCTCTGCTCAGTGGCCTGTTCTTGGACGATGCAGCAGACGAGGAGACGTTCAAACTCAGCATTCAGGCCTTAAACAGTTTCCAATTTTCTATTAGAAATGTTGATGTTGTTACTATCATTTGCATAATGTGTTTATTAAGTAGCCGTGTAAAGTATCCCCTTATTTGACTTTGACTGCTGTCAGGTTCTTTTTATGGTCAGACACATTCTTAAAGAAAGACAAATTAAATATAGGATGAATTGCTGTACGCTGACCAGAGCATAATACACAGATTTAATATATACATTAACCTCAAAAACTACACTTGAGACGGGTAAACTTCGTAAATCGACTAAATAAGCCTTGTGAATAACATTTAATTTTCTGATGATGGTTACATCTGAGGCATTTATGGTGCAGCTACAGTCCAACTATTCAGAATGAATAGAGTCGCTAGAGAACTAGAAACTATAGGCCAACATCTAATCTGCCCTTTATTTCTAAATAAAGACCGTAGAAATAACCTGTATGAATATTTCCAGTCAGGATTCAGATCCATCACAGACAGAACCAGCTCTGATTAGAGTCACTAATGATCTTCTCACAGCTTCAGACCATGGTCTAGTTTCTGTCCTTGTCCTGTTAGATCTTAGTGCAGCATTCGATGCCATTAAAGGCAAAGCACTGGGATGGTTTCAATCTGATTTGTTAATGTTCATGATCAATCTTCCATCTGCACAACAATTAGCTTTGTTGCATATTCACCATATGAATCACTCATTATTGAATCAGGTTGTTTCTCTGGATGGCATAACGTTATCTTCAGGTTCTACTGTAGGAACCTTGGTGTCATCTTTGACCCAGTTCTCTCCTTTACATCCTACATTATAGAATCTCTAAACCTCCTACTTCCACCTGAGGAATGTTGCTAAAATGAGGAGCATCCTCTCACAGAGTGATGCTGAAACATGAATCCCTGCGTTAGTTCCTCCAGGCTGGACGACTGTGTCTCCGTGCTCATAGTTTGAACCAGTGACTCTTTAAAAAGCCTCCAGTTAATTCAAATGCTGCAGCAGAGTCTGACTGGACTCAGGAAGAGACGTCACATTTCTCCTACATTAGCTTCTCTGTCCTGCTCTTCATAATAAAGCTCCACATCCTCTTAAAGACCTCATGGCTCCTTCTGCACCGACAGATCCTTGCAACAATTAAAAGCAGCTCTTTGTGGATTTGTTGGGTGTAGTTGTGTCAGGTCTGAAATCTCACTTGTGAAGTTCTTTGAGATAACGTTGTTGTGAATTGGCGCTAGAGAAATAAAACTGAATTGAATTGACCTTATTCATGATGATTCCTTATCTTTCTTTTTATTTCTTATTTCTGATACAACAGAATCATTTCTTTAATTATAATGACCTCTAGCTGCCTATATAACCTCTTCGTTCATGTCCATCATCAGCGGCTGCTCTGTGCGTTTAGTCCATGTTTAATCAGTGATTCTGTGATGGACACGTAGTCTGTTAAACACTGATACCAACTATCTACTCCTGCTTGACGTGGCTGCTCATTCTTATCTTATCAGCAAACATGCACTGGAATGAAGCAGGATGAGTTTAATAGGACGCTGCTTGATATCTTAACTCTACTTTTGCTTTGATTTGTTTGTACGTGTTGTGTTTGCCCTGCGCTCGGCTTGTTATTACTGGCATTAATGTTGCTGTCTCCTCTCTGTGTCCGCTTGTATCCCCCCTCAGTCAAGAGTCCTGCTACATGCTGAATAAAAGTGATCGACTGTGTAAAGCAGAACGTAAAAACTACATGTAAGATAATATGTTGAGCATCTTATCCTTTGTCTGGTAGCTGTGGCGGCTGACAGCAGCTTCTCTACCACTAGTGTAAATGTTCTTGTCTGCACTGTGACATGAGTCAAGCAGCAATTGCGTGGGGTCAGTTCAACCAGGCAAAAGAAAACAGTCTGCTTCATTGACAAATAGTCTGGCTGATTGGTCCTCGGGGAGAGAAGCTGTTACTGCGGCAATCGAGGCGGCGTGGCTGCGAAACGCCAGTGAAGCAGAGCGTGCTCGAGTGTCTCCCAGTGAACCAAGAGCAGAAATGTGTGCTGCCATCCCTGTCACTTTGGCTGCACAGCGGAAGGTGTAGTCTCTGCACAACACAACAGAAACAGGAGAATTCAAGCAACACGTATTTACTGGGTGTGACAGCATTCAGCCGCACAGACAAACAGCACAGCCCTACTTTTCCAGTCTGTTACTGGAAACTTAATGTCTACAGCCTGATCCTTTGGCCCCAGAGCCTGTAAATATGCAGCAGATGCTCAAGATTTCTGACAAACAAGAAAAGTATGAAATTTACTTTATTATTAACTCAAGGCAATAGCGGAAAGTAATATGTGACAGAATATTAAACCAAGCTGAGAACTTGATGCCTGGGGAAACAAATGTATCAACTAAAGGCCCAATAACTAAAATGTTAAAAATTTGGACTAGATGTCATTTCCCTCGTCTCCTCCAGTCTGAGCGTTTTCTTCAGCAGTTGGTCTGGTCTGACCCATCCATCCAGCCAGACGCTGCGTAAACCCACGTCGTCCAGCGTTGCCTGGAGCCAAGCGAGGAAAAGTTTGCAGCCGGTCAGGAACTGGACAGAGTCAGAAAGTAACGTGGTTTTGGCCTTTCAAAGGCGGAGACCATTAAAAATAGCAAGACTTCAGTCGGTGGCTCAGCTGTGGTGAATTAGCTTAGCTCCCATTGGTATCCAGAGGATAGACGGACCCTCAGAAATCAGGGAATGTCCCTGGAAACAGGCAGAAAGCAGGCAAATGAAATCACCCGTCACACAAGCAGCAAGCAGGGACAAACATCACATGACTGTCAGCAGGAAAAATGGTGTTGAGCACTCATGCATCTTTTTCGCTTCCTCTCCCGTCTGTTATTTCGTAGGCTCGTTTCCAGACGTTGTACGTTGGCCAGTAACCGCCGCTGCCGTTTGCAGTCTCTCTGTACATGTATCCACCTGCTCAGTCTGTTCTGAGTTACTGTGTGTTTTTTATTTTTGTTGCCCATGATGTGTGTAAAGTGCTTCATCACATCAACACCATTATTCATTTTTGTTTATTTAACTGAAGACGAGTTTCCTACGACACCTACCAACGAGTAATTACTCATGGAATAAGCTGACTAAGATATTTGTCACAGGGCGTTTTGTGATATATTGAACCTTGACTCCTTAAACGCAGACACTACTGTGCTAAGAGATGAAAGTCGAGCATCAGTGTTTGCAGTTACCAAGAAAATCTCAGCGTCGCTACGAGGATGCACGGTTGTGCCGAGGTCGGTTTTTGGGTTTAGCGTCTGCTTTCGCTGAAGGTAGATATAAAACACTCCAAAACAGAGATGTGGTCTCATGAAAGAACGCGCTTTCTGTTTTTGCTTTACTCTTTAAACGTTACAGATACGTTACGAACACAGAGGATCCGCTTGGTTTTAGTTCAGACACCCTAAATCACTGCCAGCTGAAGATCCACTAGGGAGCTTTTTGCTGAAACCTCATGAGGACCATTCCCTGTTTGTTTTGAACCTAAGGACTTCATCCAGAGTAATCCCTAATTAGGCCTTTGGCATCTTAGAGCACGCTCTCGCTGCTCTCGCTGCTCTCGCTGCTCTTCACCCTCCTGCCAGTCCACAGCAACATCTTAAACAATATTGATCTGGGGCAGAGTGGATGTGATTGCTGCACACTGCTCACTTGGAAATAATCTGAAGTGGACTTTGACCACGTGTCCTTCATGCACACATTGATGTACGACAACGACTGGGACTCATTAGCATGTGTTACACAGCTTCACTGGGAGGGGGCAGATAAATTGGTGTTGAATGGGATGGTGTGATAGATGGATGTGTTTGCTAGTGGCTGCAGTGGACGAACCGCCAGCTCACATCAGTTTATACATATAGTTCTGTTTCTTCATGTCACGTAAGGAATAAGAGTCAGATCATTGTTTTCAGTCTAACTGAACCACATCTGAACAAACGTCAGAGTGAACTCTGTGATAAGACATGAATGCTAACAAGCACGTTAACATTGTGCCATGTAACATAACGCTGGAAACCTCCAGCTTGAGCAGGAAGCTGCCTTCTCCACGTGAGTCAAACGTGGTCGAAGGAGGGTTTTAGTGGCGTAGCTGTCGTTGGCGCGTCACCACGAGTTTCAGTTCGACAGCAACAAGGTGTCTCTGCCCCACCGATCCTCCGCGGCTCCATTTAAGTGCAGGTTACCAACAGCTGATCACGCTGTGGGCTCACCCGTCCTAAACGTGTGTGACGGAGGGAGTGCGGTGAGCGCTAGCTGCCACCCAACCCCCACCGCGCCTCAGCTCTCGGCTTATCGACAAGTAACAGCTGACAACTGTTAGTTCCACATCCGTGTCGATTGCTTGTGTTCTTATCTTGGGATACACACAATCAGCTCGTGGAGGCAGCGTGTTGCTGGACTGAAGCCTCCTTGAATCGCCCTGAAAACAGTGTTGGCCCTGTGACGCTGCCACTCACAGCGTGACCGTTGGACTCAAATGGCTTCATGTGAGCAGATCATTACAAGTGTGTTCTACTAGTGTAACAGTTTGGCTTTGTCCCACCAGCCAGAGGACGATGTCATAGCAGGTCAGCGAGCTACAAATCTGATTGGTTAAACAAACAGTCCCACTGCTAACATAGTTTAAGTTAGATTGACATGGCAGCACATAGAGGCTGAAGTGTGAAGGGGAACGCTATGAACCCAGAAGACTAGAGAATAACTTCACCAGGCCGGTGTTTAGGCCTTGAGGGCACACAGACTGAGAGAAGGCGGGTTTTTTGTTTTTTAAACGACTTTACATTGTGACAAATCTACGCCAGGATCCCAGTAAACACAGTGAAATGAAACCATCAGCATCCAGGTCATGCTAGCGCCACCGTAGCATCACTGCTTCACGCTCTGCCATGGGCTCGAGGCTCAGAGCGATAGATCCTCTCAGCCCCTGACACTACTCTTGTACTGCAGTAGTAGTAGTTTCTATTAAAGGCTGAGACTTACAGCGTGAGGCCCAGACTCTGGGGATCCATCCAAGCTTCAGCCTGACATGTGAGGAACATCCAGCCCTGGACGAGCCGAAGTGGAGGGATCTCCAGAAACACGCAGAGTTTTGGGGAGATGTGTGAAACGTCTCTACTTCACCTCTTGTGATAAGAACAGACTTCATGTGAAACTAAGAAAAGACAAAGAGGATGTAGGTTTGATTCTCAGCGCGTCTTAATAAAGTGCCTGTTTGACCTGCTTTGTGACATGTAACCTCCTCACATCTAGCATAATATGGGCTCAGCAGGTGCGTCGTGACTTCTCGCTTTGTGATATATGGGGCCACCAGCTGAACTTTGCAATGTGAAGACTCAGATCCTCTTGGACACACACAGACAAAAACTAACATCACCAACACGCAATCGTGTGTATGGGCGCCCTCACAGGAAGATGAACTTACGCTGCTTTAATCGCGTATCCATGGAGACCAATCTGCCCGTTGCTCCAGGGACAAAAAAAGATTAACCAGCATCTGTTTCTCTGTTTCTGTCTGTCAGCTCATGCTGTCTCTTGGCCTGTTTGTGCATGTTGCTTTCCGTCAGGAGTCATTTCCATCAAATGCCAAGTCAGTTAAATGCTCTACAACCCATATATCAACCACAGTCGATACGTGAAACACGTCAGAGGTGATCCAAGCTTTACATTGTCCAGAGGGTGAGGTGTTAAAATTGGGAAAACAACAGAACGAGAAATGACAGCTTCTTAGGATGAGCACACAGTGGAATCGTTTTAGTTTTACACACAGCATTTAGCTCACACAGCAAACACCACCAAGCCTGGACCCAGTCAAAGACGGGACATGGGTTTAACTACAAAACACTGACTTTTGCACAGCTAGTGTGTCCCAGTGTTGACGAAACATAACTTGGTGAGGGACCCAGCGGTGAACAGCAGCTGGCGATGATACATGGATGATTTTGGTCTTCACACCTTCTTCTCCCCAGTTCACCGCTCACGCTCCTTTCAGACTACATTTTAGTAAACGAGTCACTCTCGTCTCCGCTGACACCAGTGTTCACTCTATCACAATTAGCGATCATGCATCAGTTTGTGTTTCCTTAACCCTCGTGCTGCCTTCGAGGGGTCGAAACGGCCCCAGTGTAAACTAGGGGGAGCTCAAAGCTCAGAAACACAGTGCATTAAATCTACAGTGCTACCACTTAACCTTGACCTCCATAGCGCCCCCTCTACCACACTCCAGTCAGGGAACATTAGATACCTGGGCACTGAATTCTCCTCTACGCTGTCAGACCCCACCTGAACTATTCTCCATTACTACTAACTCAACAGATGTCAGTCCTCACCCATTTCACTTATGGGAAGAATCACCACCTTAAAAATGTTGGTCCTACCTAAACTTAAGTACGATTCCAACCCATCCATCCCAGGTGTGGTTTAAGACACAAACCACTGCGAATAAGCCTAAAAACGCTACCTAACCCCTACCGCTACGTCCTTGCTAACTGACTCAGTCACGTCCACATATGGATGAAGTCCAGTCCAGCAAACTTATCCTGGTTAGACACTGGACAAACATTTTGTGAAGACATTGAAATAGCAGATTTACCGTTCAGCACCAGAATGTAATAACTGTAACATCTCTGACAACCTGGTGGAATGTCTTAAAAATAACTGGCTCTTCACTTGCTCCCTGCCAACATTCACCACTTTGGAACAATCCAGACGTCCTACAAAACTACAACGTGACGAATCTTCAGGGCTGGTGTAACAACGGGATAACACATCTCAACATATTTTCTCAAGGGACAATTACTGGTTCCAATATTTTCAAATATCAACAACTCAAATTGATAGTTAAAGCAAAGATTAAAAACACTCCCACACAAAGGCAACCAGCAGTAGAACGATCTACTGGAATTTCACTCAGGAGGGTGTTAACTTTAACCCAACGTGCTGGGTTGTTTGCATGACCCAACCTAGTTGAATCAACCCAGCTTAATGCTGATTATTACCACTATATTTTATTTGACTCAACCTAAAGAGTTATATTAACCCCAGTGGTTTTATTACCACTCATACATTGGGTTATTTTATTTTACCTACATTGATCAAACAAAATTAACTGTAGCTGGGTTAACTATTATGTTTATGCTGTATGAATTTTTTAAATAAGTTCTGATGATTTCATTATTTAAAAAATATATAAATATAATAATGGATATAAATACAGGTCAGATAAACACATCACATTTTCTAAGCAATTCCCTGCTCAACCTGATTTAATTCATTAAAACACTTTTGTGAATTATTAAAATAGACAACAATGTGTCAACAATGTGAATATTTTAACATTTTAAAGCACCACAAATACAACAGGTCCTCTGACAGAGTACACCGCATGCTGGGAGGGCACTGTTTGAGTACGTAAAGTCAAAAACAGAAATACAGCCTGCAGCAACGAGTCTGCCTCAGCGGCCTGACACGATGTAGAGGCTGGGATGTGAGAGTTTCATCTCCCAGGATGAGAACGTGTTTTCAGTATCCATCACATATTCCACCATGTTGGTTCCCATCTGTGAATTACAAACGTGAAGGTTAAGATAATGATGTAACTCAATTTCAATTGATGAACTTCCTCGAATTTCTTTTTATACATTAATAAATTCGAGCTCTGTTGTTACTGTAGTTAAGCCTATGAAGCAGCATATACAGTCACATTTAATAAAAGGCTTGAACAAATACTAACAGGTTGCACGTTAATGAAAGACCTCTGTGACTCATCTGTGGCAGCTCTGTAAGTTTCTATTGCACATCCTCAGTAGAAATTATTATTGTTACTTGTTTTATTATAACTATTCTAAACTCAGTTAAATATCATGCTTCTTTACTTCTGCAGAAGACAACACCGTCTATTGTTAAAACTACCAGCTAAGAGCAACAGATGTTTCCTGTTTTTGTGCTTTACATCTTGACCACAAGGGGAAAAACATCTTCATACTGCAGATGCTGCAGACTGTTGCTGAGGAGAAAAGGATGTTCAGCTTCGGTCCATCCTGCTGTGAATCCCACTGGTCCACAGGCAGAGTCCTGCCATTGCTCTGTAGGCTCCAGGTTTGATGTCAGTATAAATGTCTGTGCAGGGTTAAAGTGCTTTGTACCCATTCTGCTGAGTGCTGCATGTGCTCTGGATGAATCTGTACCTTGGGCCTCGAATAAATGTAGAAAGACAACTGAGTTTTTCTCGCTGACTCTTTTTGATTAAAAAAACCCCACAACAGGTCTGAAGGCGTTCTCTCCTGTTTTGACAGAAGGGGGAAGTCGAGTTGGCAGCATTTTCAAAGCTGTCTCAGCTCAATTTGAACACATGAGCATTGCATTAACTAACATATATCAGTTTGTAATCTTGAGTAAAACCAACATGTATTTCGATGCACTAACAGATGTCAAAGTCATGTGTTACTACGTGAGTTTCCCCTCTCGATTTGCATATTCAAGGACTTTTTCAGCAATTGCAGCCCAGTTTTCAAAACGTTTTCCAGCTGAATCAGGATGAAGTTGCTGAAAGTCTTTTAATATCTGAAAAATGTAGTCATAAAAAACAAATAACTAAGCTCTCAGAAAATTTGGACACATTAAAACAAGTCTCATAATGTGTTAGTGTTACATTGAGCACTATAGAAATAACTGTACTATGATGGTGAATTAAATAAACTTTTACTATGCCAGGATCGTCTGTAAGTCTGCGTTGTTCCTACTCCCACTTCTCTCATCTTCCTGATTCAATTCACCTGTGCCCTGTTCCTTCCGTCTCAGTATTTAAGATCGTTGCTCGTGATTCTTGGTCTGAATCCTCAAAGTCTGGCTCTTTGTTGTTGTTACATCTTTGTCTTAGCTTATCAACCTGAACCCACTTCATTAGACAAACTCATTGAGGCCACAAGGGCTGAGCAACATTTGGAGAAGAGACACCGTTTCCGGGCAGCACCTCGCTGCTATGAGAGTATCTCACGTTCCTCTGATCTCATGACCTCTGCTCTTGTAGTTCTACGTCTCAGATGTCGGGGTTGTGCTTCTACTGTGGAACAAAGGGTCATTTGGTATTGAACTGCCCCGTAGATGGAGCCGGACCCTGGGGCGGACGCTAATATCTCCTCCGCCCTCATCCATGAACTGAACCTGAGCTGAGAGACTCCCACTTGCCACGACTCAACCTTCAGACGACTTCGCCTGGATGATGAGAGTCTCCACAGACATGAGTATATCAGAGTCTCTAGAAGTTTAAACCAATATCTGCAGCTGCTTTAACAGAGGTATGTCTTTTACAAACCTATGCACAAAATGGGGCTTGGCTTATCATTTTTAAATATTTATTCAGGCTTTCATGTGAAAACTTTATGAGCAACTGTAAACCAGTCAGACAGACATAGTGATAAAATACAGTGAACGGGACTGAAACATGCAGAAGCAGATAAAAGCTTTAGGTGTAACTATAGCAGCTCAAGACGACCTGCTGTGGTCTGGCCTGTCTGCTCGTCTGGACCACATGAAGGATTGATGGATCACACGCTGCTCCGGGGCTCACACACGCCTCATTACCTCATCTCACACACACTGATGGTTCTGAACACGATGCGAAAGCGACTAAATTCTCCCCTCCTGCTTTTTCATCTCAACTCGAAACAAAGCTTCGGACATTTATCACTCTGTGTATTTCTACAAATAAAGCAGAGGTTTCACCAGGATCAGCTCATTGTCATTGAAAAGCAAAACTAATTCATCAAGACATGAACAATTTGGCTGTTTTTACAAGATGATTTCTTTCACACTCTGTGTTTTTCAAGATCAGTCAACATATGGTGACTTGCTTTGTAAATGAGGCCAAGTGTCCTGGCAGGTAAAAAGAGACATCACACACACACACACACACACACACACAACACCTACTGTAAAGGACAACAAGGCTGCCGCCACCTATTTGCAAGGTAAATGCAGCCTCGCTGCATGGGGACGCATGAAAAGCACCTCTGCCACATGTCACATGAGAAGCCTCTATTGTTCCTCCACCACACGAAGACGCTACGTTTCCCCACCGCGGCAATAACAAAGCAGCTGATCACTGACACTGACAGTATGTGAAGCAGCTTTGAGCTGAAATAGAAGGACTTTCATCGACTGTGTTTCTTTATTTGGATTCTATATGTAAAGATGTTAATTATGAACCTGTGTTGATGGTAAAAGCATGACTTCGTTTTTCCTGTTGCTGTAAGAAACCAACCTAATTCAGCTGATGTCCTGTTCCCTTTGACATGTGATGGTTAACATTGGTGATTTGCAGGCTGCGAAATGTTTCTGGACTCCAGAAGAAAACTGCCGTCACCCTCCACAAAAGTCACATACTATGATTATTCATGCTCAACTGACACCTGCAACTTCTCAATGCACTTATTCGCTGAGGTGAATCCTCCAGCTGAATCCACTAAGCGTCGTTTCTCCGCCTCCCTCCTCTGAACATGCCTTGGATTGTCAGCCATTCTCCAGTTTTCAAGTCCCCGATGCTCCTGAAATCCCAGACTTCATCTGCAAATCCAAGCCTCTTCTACTAACTCCAATTCCAAATTACTCATTCGGACAATTAATAGCACTAATAAAAAGCTTGAATCCCACAGAACCCACAGCTGTCTCTGTGAAGCTTTTAATCCCCAGCCTGGAAAGGCCCTCCTCACATGACTGACTCTGGGGTACTCTACGTTCTCATCCTCCGTCTTTTGACCGATTCTCCTCAGTAGACCCTCCTACTGGGATCAGTCACACACCCCTGGACTGGTTTCATCCTTATCCTTCAGACCACACTCTAAATTCCATAGACCCGTCCTCCATCACTACAAGAGTCTGAGTCTGTCCTGGAAACCAAACTCCACACTCCCACCTTCCTCCCTTACCAGCTGCCCGTGTGACCCCAAACCTTGGTTCCCCCCAAACATTCTGAACCTAAACAGGTAAAACAGACAGAAGCTTCTTCTCAGTGGCGCAGATATACTGTCACAACCGGTTTTTGTGTTGCGTCGTCATTTCCTGGTTTGTCCCCGTCTCTCACCTTGGGACGTCCCTTTGGACACTTCTGCTTCCTGGTTTCCTCTCTGCTACAATAAACAGATGATCATTTGATCATTTGCACCTAAACTCTTCAAGAGGAGACATTACCACACAAACCTTTGTCAGTTCATCCTTCTGGTCTGTCTGGTTTATCCCTAGATTCCGCCTGAAGGTTACTTGTGTTGTGTTACTGCTCCTGAGTTTGTTTGCATTGTTTCTTTTATTGTTGTCCTGTTTGCTCCTGTTGCAGTGTTGTTTTGTTTTGTTTTGTTTTTCTAACCTCCTTCAAGGGGTCAACTTGAAAACAGGAGGCTCTCAGCTCAAAAACCACACAAGGGTTGGATCAAACAGCCGCAGACAGACGATAAACCACAACACGCTTCATCTAGATGAACGGTTGGATGAACTTGTTCATCATAGACCCACACGTGTTCATTGCTGGGATGTAAAACCCACCAAGGCTGTTTGATCCAACCCTGGTGTGTTTTTGAGCTTTGGCGCCTCCTAGTTATCAGTGGGGTCGATTGACTCCTCCAAGGCTGCAGGAGGGTTAAGGGGAGACACTGATGCTGGTCCTGACGTGTTGTTCCTCCTGCGCTGGTTCAGCCTCTCTTTAGTCTGAGAAAACTGCAGGTAAAACTCAAAGCAGTATGTCTGTTGGACATCCCAGCTGAATATTCCTTTGAGCCTGCACCGGGTTGAACTACACACTGTCATTATTTCCTTCATTTTCTACTGTTAGTAGTAAAAAGTGTCGTTGGGTCTGACGCTGTGGCCTGTGTGTGACTCTGACAGCCGGACGGAGCAGATGAGTGTCACCTACATGTTCAGATCTGGGGTTGGACAAGAGATCTCTTTAAATTCGCCAGTCCTGACCATCCCTGACCAGGTGGGTGCATGTAAACCAGAGGAAGCAGCTGGTTTGGGGGAATCTGTCTGACAGTCGTCTGCATGGGCGCAGATGCTGCCTGGCCTGCTTCACGAGGGTCTTCTGGAGGAGGAGGACGGCAGCGTCTGTGGATCTGTCTGGCTCGTATGCAGACTGTAATGGATCCAATGGTGTTCGTTGGGAGGGTGGGTGTGGTTTCTTCCCACAGCTGGGAGTCACACACTGCTGTAAACACAGGCCAGCTGACCGTGTCATCATTCCTTCATCGTTAAGGCCTTAGCTGACTTGCTATGCAGTGGAGCACTTCATACATACGATGCTCTTCCTGAAAGATGCTTGAACAAAGATTTGTCTGAAACATGGCAGTTTGGGAGTTGAGTCCATCTCAGCCCCAAAAGATCCGACCAGGTCAGCGTGAAGCCTTCAGTCCTGTCAGTCTGATCAGTCTATTAATGATGCTGCACTGCATCAGTAATGTTTTAGCTGGAAGTCTCGCTGTTTGCAGTTTTCACTGGTAACACAACACAGGACTATCAGTGTAAAGCTGAGAAGACCGAGTGTGGAAACAACGACTGAGAGTGTGAGTCTGGTCTAAACGCTGAGACGCGTCTTTGCTGGGGGAGCTGGGAGTCGTGCAGCCTGCGGTGGCACGTCTGCGTGAGCACAGAAACTCAAACACTCTGTACGTGGCCCACAAATATTTCCCCTCTATAATTTAACTGTTCTCAGGCGAAAGGAAACAGCTGATATATTCTGGAGCTGCAGCCAATATCCAAAAGTTGGATGTGCTGGAGAGTCTTAATATGAAATATGAAAAAGGATTCAGTTCAGCAGGGCTGGAACAAGTTGAAAATGCCAGTGACCAATATGCTTCACGATAGAATTAGCAGATGGGTTGACGTGTGGTGAGGCAGTTCTCCCTCCACTAACTTACTGTGCACAGTGTGCAGACACTACTTGTCATCGACCTCCTTGTGTTATTTTATCTATTCCCACCTTTGTGTGTTGTCCTCCCTGGTCTGTCTGCATCTCCTGTGTGTGTCTTTTGTTGTTTCCTGCTTGCCAGTGACTTTCTGTTCTCTAGTCCCGTTAGTACGGTTTGTCTGTGTCTGATTTAGTTTTCTAGTTTGTCAAGCTTCTGATTATTTGTATGTTTTTTTGTTTTTTTACCAGCGCTGCTGTGATTTTGAGTTTTGTTAATAAAAGTGATTTCAAGCGAGTATTTGACTCCTGGAGTTTCTGCACCTGGCTCCTGTCTGTTGTCAGTGGGTTTGGTCACGGTGTCTAGATGCCGTGTCCCTGCTTTGCCCAGGGCACAAACGCCTCATTCATCAGAATTTGGGTCTAGGAGAGAAGGTCTCGATATGACAACTAACCTGCTTTGGATCTGTTTGACTGCAGGTTTTTAAAGGAATCCAAACAGGTTTGCACCAGTAAATGGTCACAGACACAGAAGACTTTAATCACTTTACAGATTCTGTTCGCTGTCATTATGTGGATACTGTGTTAAATGAGACAGTGAAGTGAAGCAACCAAAGACGTGTCAGACTACAATGTGCGACTGCAGGTTCGTTTGAGGAAAGTATGAAATACTAATTTAATTGTGACCCATACAGTCAGATTAAATGATCTCTGCTGCGTTAACAATTAATGAAAGTGACTAAATATGTGAATCATCCACTTTCACTATTGTACTGAATCTATCTTCCTTTTAATCTGCTGACATAGGCTCCATTCTGTAAACAATTGGTTACGTGGTCTTGTGAAGTCACGTCCTTGCTTGACTTCAGGCTCTAGATAAGACCTGATCTAGACCCTGAGGCCCGACTGCTTCCACTGTCGTTTATTGCTGTTGCCCTCAGTCTGGTGGATGACGACCTTACGACCTCACACTACCATAACTAAATCCAGAGGTCAATGATGTATGTGGTGTAGCTCCCGTATGATAACAAGTCACGTGCCCCGTACTGGCGGCTGAAAAATGAACTAGTTGAGTTAGTTTAAGCTGGTTCAGGGATTAAAGAGAGCAAACGTTCCATCTGTAATTGTTTTGGTTTAAATTATCCGTAGGTCCCACATCCTCCCATTCAACCTCTTTTACTGGGATTACTCGTGTATTGTCATTAACAGCCTCCCTGTTCTCATCTTTCATCTGTTAACCCACTTATCAGATTGTCCAGGCGCAAACACTTTAAATCCTGTGGCACAAACATTTTTAATTCCAGCATATATAAAGCTCCTGTATCTAATCTTCAACAGCATCCACGTTTCCCTATTTTGCTGTTATTGCAGTTGTGCTTAAAACGTGCTGCAGCCTGTTACGGACACTTCAATAAGTTTAAGCCACAAATGGTCATAAGGGTTGTTGTGAGCACAGCAGACTGGCATCACAAATGATTATCCATAATGTCTGGTGCATCCTCGTTCACTCATTGAAGGTGTTAGGGTTTCGAGGCCATCTGCCAGCCTTGACTTGAACAAACCGGTTCAGTTGTATGTTCTACTGAAACCCAGTGAAGAAGGGTTTAACAAAGGAACGAGATGCTACAACAAGCACAAAGGAGCTAAAGTTACTAAAATATTATGAAAACGAAAACACGGTAATACTGAACATGTTGATCTGTCAGGAGTGTAACAACAGAGAAAGGCCGTTACAAACCATGTACCCATCAGCCTTAACACACTTTACGCTCTGCTCACTAACTACGTGTAAATACTGAAATAAAGCATCACTGATGTGAACGTGTTTGAGGCCAGATTGCTCCGTTGTCCTTATTATGTCTCCTGTATTCTGTGACTACATGCTTTACTCTGGCTTCCTTTTCATGAAACCCTCATAACCCACCTGGGTCGTTAAATAAGTCCAGTTCTCAATCTACCTGTTACCACTTGTCGCTTCTTCGCTCTCCACCTGTTCCTCTACTCTCCCAGACTTTCTGTCGTACAACTTCCTTCCTTTAGTTTCTCTAACAAACGACATTGTGTCACTCAGACCAAGCAAATGCAGAATATATTTCATTTACGAAGGTTAATATGTGCTGGAAAGATTGAAACCTTAACGGGCTTCTCTGGACGTATCAGTAGTACTTTCTACTACAGTGGGCTCATGTGATGTGTGTCCATCAGGGCACGTGGCAGCAGGACGCCCTTGACCAGCGTCAACGATGGACTGTGTAGCTGTGTCATCTGACCTTTTGGGGATGTCTTGGACACGTGGGTGAAGGAAGGGGCTGAGCTGTCACCCGATCACCAGCTGGTGGTGACCTGGATCCAGCGGCAGAGGAGGTCAGACAGACGTCTGGCTGAACCCGCTGTCAGATGGAGTTTCAACCCGATGCTGAGGGAGGTTGGAGACTCGTGTTCTTCACAGCCGTTGTGGGTGCAGCTGTTGACAGTTGTGTCCGTAAGGTCTCCAGTGCCTGTTGTGGTGGAGCCGGACGTAGGTTAGGACGTGGTCGAGGTGAACCTGGGTCGGCTGGTTGGTCAAGAACTCAGGAGACTGGGGAGACCATAGATCTCCTCCTCGTGTCCGGTCCCAGCCGGCGGAGGCGTATGGCCTCCCTCTGTCTTCTCTGCTGCCTAGAGCTCACTCAGGTCAGGGGCATCCTCATCCAGTTCTCCTAGGGTTGGCAGAGAAAACCTTAGGGTGGCACATTCAGACGGTCCTCATGGTACCTCAGTTCAGCCCATGTCCCTTTTCACTAAAATGAACATATGCAGTCTATGCATTCACCTCAGTTTAGATTTTGAAATTTGTTAACCTTACTTTGTAAAGTCCTCTGTTGTGAAATGTGAAACGGTCAGTGTGATACAGAGTAACGTGTTTTTAGTGTTGCACTTTTTGATATTCAATCAAATTTAGCTGAGCTGCAGTGGTTTGAGAGTATTAAAGTTCCTAAACCTTCTATTTTCTCTCTAAAAGATGCTTTTTATTTTAAAGAGGAATATCTGCTGCACTTTAACAGTGATGAATTACGGCCCATACTGTCCTTGTGCACACAATTTTCGAGCATGTGCTTAGTCCCACCACAGCATTGATTTAATTAAGGTCTCGTTCATTCTAAAACCTGACTCTGGCTTCTTAGCCGTTCGGACTCACTGGTGCGTTTCAGATCGCTGTCCTGATGCCTGACCCATTTTCACCAAGCTGTGGCTGTGGGACAGATGGCTCACATTTACCCTGGTACCCTGCTCCCCGGGACAGCGTGGAACAGAGACGGGTCAACCTGCAGGTCCTGCGGCCGCTCAGGGAGCCTGAATCATCCCCCGTCATGTTAGACGGCGGGTATGAGGCCAATGCCACGCGCTGTACGTCCATGTTTTTGTCCCGTTTGTCTTGTAGTGTGAAGAGCTTGTCCTCTACTAACCTTTCCACGTACAGTAAAACCTTTTGCTTCTGTATTGTGCTGAACAAAACGTGGACAATTTCTTTCCACATTTAATTTCCCTCATTTTCATGTCTGACGTATTGTGGAATTAGCAGAGGCAGGGCTCTTTGTTAAATTATCTCCATGCCCCTGGGGGTGTAGACCTAAATCAATCTGACATGAGCTTAGAGCTTGTAAGCCTATTATTCCCATCTGATTCGTAAACACCACATTGTGCGACTGTTCGTCTTAGTTGTGCTTCCACTTCCCTGCAGCGTAATGTAAATATCTGGTAAAATGACACTGGGACTTAAAGTCACACACGAGAGTGTTTAGCTGTTGCGAACCTGTGTGTTGTTGTGTTGAGCGTTGTCATACACACACGGCACCGGACGTGGGCAGATGGTTTCAGGGGCAGTTTCTATCGACAGCAGACATATTACAGCTCTACTTCTAAATCTACTTTAGCTTCCAGTTCAACTTCTGGCTTCATCATTTTTACTGTGACCATCTGTGCTTTTGTTTTCTTTTGTCATTTCTCATCTTCACTCACCTCGGCCACACAATCAAACACCCTCTGCTCCACCGCCGCCATTTTCAGTTCATTACTAGTATCTGTCACTCGTTCAGTCCTGCATTTTGCAGCAGACTTTAGTTTGTAGTGTTGTCTCAGTCCTGTAGTTGTTGCTTTTAAGTCGATTGTAACCAAGCTTTGGTCACGGCAGCATCCTCTCCACAGCCTCCTTTACCTGCAGACTAGGTGTGATGCTTAACAGCTGAACTAGAGGAGCCTGTCCACATGTCCAACATGTCAGCCTTAGCTTGAATCTACGGCGAGCGCCCTCGCTCCAGAAGACATCATGCGTTGTTCCACTTCCAGAACAAAGCTGACTACAGACACTCATCTAATGGACACTGGAGCAGCTCTTCCTTGTCCTCCTCAAGATCAAGGTGCAACCTGCAGTTTGCTTGTTGTGCAGCTGTGTGTTCTTTCGGCAGGACCCAGTAAAAAGCTGAGTGTAGGTTTTGCTGTGACGGTAAACAGACGCGCACACAAACCAAATCCAAGGGGGCTCTGCCAGCAAGCAGGTCAGATGAAATATCAGAGCTCTGAGGTCACTAAAGCACCATGTGGGGAAAAGGATGAGGCAGGTCAGAAGAGAGGTCTGAGTCCAAGACGCGTAAACAGTGGCAGGAAGAAAACATGCAAAGCTGCAACACAGAACAGTCTGGAATGAGACTCTGGTGACGGCTGGGCATGAGCTGCAGCGAGTCATCAGATTCAGATTCACAGGCCAGAGTGTGTGGATGTGGAAGCATGTGTGACTGAGGGCTGTAGCCAAGGTGAAAAGGCCTCACAGAGAGTCAGCGTGGAAGGTCCCGCACATCTGAATAAGGAAGCAGTTCTTCCATTTATCCCCTTATGCTGCAGCACAAAGCGATGATGCTTTGGCTCTGTGGCTGGTTTGAAGCTGAGGTTTCGGATGAAAAGGACTGTGGACAAACCGGGGACCGTCATTCACTGCACTGATCGGCACCCAGAGGAGCCCGTGGAAGGAGCCAGTGACAGGCTGCTGCTCCTCAAGAACACAAGGGAATGTCTTATGCACCAAACGGGGCTATTCCTTTATGTTTGCATCGATGCCTTTATTTAGGATTTCTGATAATACGAATACTCACTTTTTGCTTCTCGTTTGTACTACATACCTACTATCAACCCTACTATCAGTTGTTGAGATATCTTTGTCAAAACTATCAACTAATTGTGATGAAAGTCATCTTCACAACCTGTGCGTCGTGTCTCAATACAGTGTATTTAATATTCATGTCTCTTTTTTAGCTTGGATTAAACAGATGTAGCAACCAAGCGGTCGTGTCGCTAGTGGAGCCATTAATATAGATGCTAACATTTGAGTTCAACACATGCCAGAGGACGTTCTGGAAAATAAAGAGAGGAGGAACTAGCTCAGCTCCAAAATACCTGCACACGTCTATATTTCACAACTAGGCAGAATTTTAAATGGCTTCTACATTTCTCTGCCCAGGAAGACACATCCGTCAAGGCTGCATCCTCCCTGCTCGTCTCAAAGCCGCAGCCAGGCAGCTCTGAGAATTGTGATGTTTGAAATCTTCCAATTATAACCCCATAGCTTTTCATCACTTCAAACCATAGGAAGCAAATTGCTTTTCCTCTATATAGCAATAAAAATGCCTTTATAAAATGATGGTCAAGGCGTATTGATCTAGAGCTAAAATGGGCAGGACAGATGGTCCATCTGCAACCTGTGAACACGCCTCGACTCACTGACCGACCCAACAGATTACCTTTAGAGAATATGCCATTTGAAGCGCCAGGCAAATTTTTAACACCCCAAGGCTTTAGCTTGATCCCCTAAAGATTAACGCCGTGCTCTCTGTGACTGGCCGTCGGCAGTACACTGATAGTTGACTAACTTGTCTCAGGAGGGCGTTTGGGAGCAAGAAGCCACTTTTTTCACAGTGGGGACATCAACAGAAGGTCGTAGGTCACAGATGGCAACTGGTAACGACTACAGAATCACAGCTGCTTGTTTGTTGGCAGGTCATTAGCCGTCCCAAGCTAAGCGTCCGCACGGAACATGCATCAACGGTGAAGGCAAGGGCCAGTGCAACTCCAGCACCAGTGGGCTCTTATAAACCTTCGCGTCCTACACACTGAGCACAGAAGAGACAACCGTGTGATCTGCTGGTGACCGGCCCCTGCATGAACTGTTTACATGGAGCAGAGAGGAGAGAGAGCCTGTGTGATGGCTGCATGTACAGTCCCTGCGAGCACTGTGCTCATGAGTGCTACCGGTCAGAGCTCATTCGCCCCCAGGGCCAACGCGTGATAAGCAACACAAACCTTTATTAGCCTTGCGCTTTCCAGTCATCATGGACTGGGCCAGTGTGAGACGTCTGGGACTCTACCCCTCGCAGAAACACGACCAGCGCGATCAGGTTTAGACCCTGCACAGAGCAACAGTCCCTGTGATGAGATGGGAGATGCTTTACCAGCATCACTACAAGCAGCTTAGTGCTTTTACTGTGAAGGTTCCCGTCTGGCCACAGCTTGTGTCACACATGGCCAACATGCAGCAGTATTTAAACCCTGTGTGAAGGAATAGAGCCGTGGCTGGTCAAGACCATTAAACATTTATTATTATATATATATATATATATTATATATATACTATATTATTATATAGCTACAATTTATAGCCAGAAAATACAGTATGACCTGCTGAGCGTCTGGCTTTAC
Organism: Macropodus opercularis; assembly: GCA_030770545.1. Classification (NCBI taxonomy): domain Eukaryota; kingdom Metazoa; phylum Chordata; class Actinopteri; order Anabantiformes; family Osphronemidae; genus Macropodus; species Macropodus opercularis. The sequence goes on along the minus strand of CM061098.1, from coordinate 18,513,366 downwards.
TATACAGTGACATTTTTCTTCCCGAAAGGTTTTAATGGACGTAGCATCAGTGAAGCTTTCATTGACACTTGCTGGTCCTCGTTAGTGTCCAGTTGTATCATAACGAGGTCTTTTCTCAGTTTTCACAGAACTGGGCAGAAGAAGGACTGAATGCAGTTCTAGCTGTGTCTGCTCGGACCCATAGCTTCGCACAGTAACACGGACAGCAGAGATGCAGATCACTTCATTTTGCAAGCTGAGCATCTCATGTTGAAAATTAAACCTGACAAAAGACATGAATTGCTCTGTTTCATACAAGATTTTGCCAAACCTTACCAAACCTCGTCATATGCTGATGTCACAGTCGTTCACCGCGCCTTCGGCCCCTCGTGCACCATCACTAAAGCCCCTTTGACGCGTTCACTGGAATCTCTGTGAGTTTGTATCATGGGCGGCTGATGGAGGTAGCGTCTCTCTAAAATGTTCCTGACTCAGGGTCTGACAACCCCCTGACCTCTTATGACCTTCTCTGCTTTCAAGCCTCTGTGTTTCCTCCCAAGCCACGTTTCCTTAGGAGGATGATTGCTCGGCTGAACACGCGATTCATTGCCATTACGGAATCTACACTGTGGTGATTTAAAAGAAATGATGTCATGCACTGCTTTTTATCATGTAGTCTAATTTCTTGTTTATCAGCAATTGTTGTGTTACAGACTTTTTAATTAACATTGTGATGTATGAAATCAATAAGCGTGTTGCTGTGGCAGGCAGAGCTGGAGTCATGTTGGTGCGAAGGCAGTGAGTAAGTTGGTGAGTTCTTTCTCTGGAACACGGACTTCACAGCACAGATTGTGCGATGTGTCATGTCCTGGGCAAACAGTACCCACACCTTGCTCACGCACACACAGTTTTCCTTGCTTATCAATTTTTTCTGTGGCACAAACATTAAACTCATTCAATGTGTATGTGATATACTTGAATCACGCTCTTGGCTGCGGGTGGAGGCCATGCCAGCCTCCAGTCAGGTGAGAGGCAGGTTTCATCCTGGACAGGTGGCCAGTCCATCACAGAAGCACATATACACAGTCTTCAGCCTAATTAGATGTTTGTGTCATGTAAATCATGTACTGATATGAAATGATGAACATGTCTGTGTCAGACTGGAAGCAAAGCGTCTTGGTACAGATTTTGTTTTCAAAACTACTGAACAAGATTCATGTAACAATGTGACAAACTGATAATGCTTAGTTAGTGAACATGGGGACGTGGGTGTGTTCACACAGTGGGTCCATCCCAACCAGAAGCTAAGATGAGATCAGATAAACATTTATTCCTCCTTGCAGCAGTACAGCAATGACTGAATACAGTATGCGATTTAAAACGTAGAACTTTAACACATATGTCATCAGTCATACTGGTAAATGCACCATGGCTGTCTGCATTGCAGTTGTTACTAGGAGTCGTAATGTTCAGTGGTTCACTGGAGCAGCTCTGGTTGTAGCGTCTCACAGCAGCGGAGAGAAAAGACCTTCGATGTCTCTCCTTCAGACACTCAGGGTGTAGCAGTCCCAGAGCTGCCACTGCATCAAACAGGGGGTGGGAGTCGTTCTCCAGGAAGGATGACAGCTGGGCAGACCACTACATGAAAGACGGCCGAGGCCACCAGTCATGAAAGGCCTGTGGTAGTGCTCCCTGCTCTCCAACAGGCCTCGGCCTCCTCAGCAGGTAGAGTCTGCTCTGTCCTTTCTCACAAAGTGCATCTGTGTTGTGTGACCAGTCCAGTTTATTGTTGAGGTGAACACCCAGGTATCTGTAAGAGTCCCCCCTCTCAGTGTCGTTCCCCTGGATGTTGCGTGTGATTTCCTGTGGAAGTCCACCACCACAGGTCCAACGGCTGCTCAGAGAGAGAAACGCCGCTGTCAGGTCTGGGAATCGGGAAACTACAGCGTGGCCTGATTTAACCTGAAGAGAAGCGCAGGCAGGGCAAACTAGACCACGAGGACCACTTGGACAAGCAGCAGCATCAAGGCGTGGCCGAGTCCAGCATGTCACCAACTGCAGGACCGAGGCTGCTGAGGGCGACGCCAGCCAGTGGAAAAACCAGCCTTTTCTCTGGAGTCACCAGACACAGTCGCACACCTCATGGCCCAAGCAGCCTGAGGACCAGACAGCGTTCCAGGCCCGGTGCTGAAAGAACGTTCAGCCAGTCCTTGGCCCAGTCCACTGTGCCCATAGTGCCCCACAACAACCACCAACTAGTTGCGCTCACACCAGTGTAGTGTTCTGAAAACTGGTCCGGAGTCACATCACACCACTGCTGCCTCTCACACCTGACCCACCAATAAAGGGAGGCAATGCCTGCATTTCATTTGTCATGTACTAACCAGTCTGCTCAGGCTGAGGATTCAGTCTGTGACCAACAGTCTGCTCCTCAAGCTGCAGGTTTCAGCTTTTAAAGGTCATTTTGCTTATGACTAGTTTTTTTCTCACACAGATATATGTGGATATGTGCTGCTGCTTTTAATCCCCAGAAGGAGTTTGACGCGACCTCATGATTAGCTTTAATTAGCTCTTCAAGGTACAGTGAGAACTAGTGAAAACTGTTTGCTAGATTTGGTTCTGTTTACATTCTTCAAGTCAAGGACTGACAAAAAAGTTATGCAAGTTGTTTTTTTTTTAATTATTAATGAAGAAAATAATGAGAGGATTGATTAGTTATGACCATATCACAAACAAACGTGTTTAATTTGATACGTTTCATTTCAGTTCTCACATAATTAAAACATTTAATAGTCCTTCCCTCTGTTCCACGGTGGGACTAACTCCCTAGCGAACCTTTTCAGACAACGCTGGTTTACTGCCGGGTAGGAGCCGAAGGTGTGGCCTCCAGGTGCAGGTAACTCGACCCCGAGGGGCAGCGGTTTGTGACAAACAGCCCAGTCAACGCAGCTCTTTCCCAACCTGCCGTGTTTGTGCTCTGATGCAACAAGCTCCAAACGCTGATGCCAGCTTGCACTCCGACGCAGCCCAGCTCTGTGGCCTTGAAGGCACATCTCCAGGGAGTAGAGGAAACGCGCTTGTGTAATGAGTGTCAGTGAGAGCGTGAATGAAAGGAAGCTGAGGGATCGCAAGTGATTAAGGTCTGAAAACTGCCTTGCCAAATGTTGCATCATTGTCTTAATGATGGCAGGGCTTTAGTGTGTGTCTGTGTAGGTGCGAGTCTTCCTCTGTGTGGTAAATGTTCTTCCTACCTGCTGGGCTCAAACCTAAACATGGGGACGAGTAAACAGCTGCTGTAAATGTCTGTGTAACTACACGTGCTTTTCCAAATGCTCGGTGCCACAGTAGACAAACGTGACTTGGGTCAGTTCAGCTTATGTGGCTGTGGGTCTCGTACATTCAGTCCTTCTTTACATTACTCAGTTTTGTGAGATAAAACCAGACCTTGTCATGACCATCACACCTATTCCCTCTCCACCAACGCTGCTCCCATGAAGCAGATGCTGGATTCAACATGGCAGCGAGAAAACCTAAAGGGACGACACCTGATTTCTGAGGGATTCTTGAACCAAAACAGTGTGAAGACTTCGTCCCTCGTGTCCTGTTTCTGCTGCTATGCCATTCACACAAAGCTCATACGTTGCTTGACAGCTGAGAGCTCTGGTGTTTTCGAATTCATACTGTTGTCCAACGTAGTTAACAGGTCACTCGTTACAGATAAACTGTGTGTGTTGTCCCGTCTGTTTAGAAGCAGAGAAGAAGCTGAGACTGCAGAATCGCTGTCATTGAGCTTGACAGTAGATGAAATAGGGTCATCGCTGAAGTCCAGAGCCTGTGCAGGCGCAGACGCGTCTGCAGAGACACAAACGTCTTTGGCTCCAGACACTGAGACAGTTTCTCATCTCAACTAACTTTTACTCCAAAGTTGTTCAGTGATCCACAGGTGACATTTTGTGGCAGATGACACAACAGGCGCAAAGAGCAGTAAATGAGCCACGTGGTGTGTCACAGGTAGTGGGACTATTGTCATGACTTGTGTTGGTGTAATGTCTGGTGACAAACAAACGCGTGGCCCACAACCTGCCCCCGAGCAGCTCGTTAGCCGAAGCCGTGCGTTAATTAATGCGTGTTGCTCGGGTTCTCTGGCGTCTCTGCACCACTGCTGTCACGGTGAATGTGACAGGTGAGGCTGCTTCTTCTGCTGTTGCTGCTGCTGTCATTTCTGCCTGGGTGCATTGTGACGGATGGATCTGAGGATAAGGAGGTGGGTGCAGACACTGAAGCAGGGATGGAGCTCAAGGGAAAGAAGAACAAGGAGCTGCGAGGCCAGCTGGGAGACGGGAGGACTGGGGATTCCATGCGTTGGACTTTGATGTGACTGTACTGTGCAGCCAAGACGCCAGCACTGAAATGAGTCCAGGGAATGTTTGAAGGAGTCTTCAGCTGCAACGGGTGAGTAGCCAACACTGTGCACGGCTCTGCTTTCATTCAGGTAGTTAGGTTTGTTCTCCTTCAGTTAGTCACAATCATTTATTTTAAAATTGTGTTCATGTGCAGCACAGGAGCGTCGTGAGGAGACAACTCATTGTCGGGACGTTTCATGGCGTGAAAGCACGTGTTGTTCTGCTGGCTGTCCTCTTCCAGCGCTCACAGTGTCAACGTGGCCTCACCCGCCCTCTGTCCGTACGCTAAATGAAGCAGGATGACAACGTAAAGCTTCCTCACTGTCGACATCAGATCTGGAGTCTGTGTGTGTCTCTGTGGCGTAAGCTCAGGCTCATGTCACTGCCAAATACGGAAATAAAGGCAAATCCAACCCTAAGAGGCGTTTAGGTGCTGCTACACGGACAAACTGCCTGAACTGAAAGATAAGATAAGAGAATTCTTTATTGATCCCACAGTGGGGAAATTCAGTTGTTATAACAGCTACAAACAGTTTAGTGGAGCATGTGCAAAGAAAATTATACGTTATACACATTTACAATTTTTACAAATACAACAAACAACAAATAGATGTCGGTAAAGAGGAACGGTGAGAGAACCATCATCGTCCATCAGCTTCTGCCCCTTCTGGCCAAAATGCGTTGAAGGCGCTGGAGAGGTCAAAGAACACGACCCTCACAGTGGTTCAAGCCTCCAGGTGACGGCGTTGTCCACCACGATGATGTCATTTAGCAACTTCTAGTGAGCCAATAGCTGCTTTCCTTATTGGGAAGTTGATCCATCGGGGCCAGGGAGGAGCCTGATGTGTGGCATTCAGTTACAGGTAGCTCCACCCCGACAGGCGATGGCTTCGTGACTCTGATGCAACAAGCTGCCACATACAGTAAGGTTTAGGTTATAAATGGTATGGACTGGTAACGCTACTGCCTGGTGACAGCTGAGACTGGACACCTGTAAAGAAAAGTGCTTCGTTAGGACGGACATCACTTGCTACAGTCTAAAATATCTTTACACAATATATGTTAACATTCAGTGTCCTGTTCCCACCAGTATCCTCAGGGGAGATGCACAGCAGAGCGTGAACAACCTGCTGACCCACCACCAATCAGACGAGTCTCCCCATATCTAACCATGAGAAAACATACATGCCAAGGACAAAGTGGTCGAGGCAGAGAGCCTCAAGCCTCCCTCGCCTGGACACCTCCTCCAGCTCTGCGGTCAGGGTCAGTTCTCCAGGGGGTCCTGGGTCTTCCCTTCCTGGGGGGTTACTTCTCCAGGGAGGCTCCTCTGGGTGTGGAGGAGCAGCGTCTCTTTTTTCAGCAGCTTATATCCAGGATCTTGCCCTTTTGGGTGTGACCCAGAGTCCGCGACCATGGTTGAGAATAGAAGTGGAGCTTTGCCTTTTGTCTCAGCTCCTGCTTCACCACACTGAACCATTACACATCGGTCCCACTCAGACACAGTGAGGGTATAGAGCTGATACAGCTGAACGTGAACCCTTGACTCTACATGTGGGATACGCCGTGTTGTTCCTTGGACCCCAGCCTTGAAACCTTACAAACCACCCTGGTGACCTTGGCTTAGGTGTCCTCTGCCTCTGCTTCCTCAGTGAAGGCATGTGGGTCCACCCACCTTTAATAATTAGCCATTTTTGGTGGAAAAATCACAGATGTACTAAGCAGCTGTTGTAAACATCTACAGTATGAGACTCTCTAAAAAAGAAACAGACTTGGCTTCAGCTTTCCTTCAGTGAGGATGATCCTTCCTCCTATTGAGCGCTGCAGGCAACTGATCTGCAAGTTCATTTATAATTACCAAATCAATCGCACTTTGCTTTTAAACTCACTCTTAAAACAGAATTATGAAAATGTCTCAAGCATAAAAACGATATCAGAAGTACCTCTGATGGCAGGAGTCTCCCAGATGCCCCGTGCCTTCATTTCTCATGCACTCTGTGACTGTCTGCCCTTTGAATTAAAGACTACAGTATATTCTGTGTGGCATTTACAGATCTTTCTGTCTTCTGTACTTCAGTACCTCACCTCGGGGACAGATGGCTTTTTCCACTGAAACAACACAGCCAAAGAAGCAGCAATTGCCTGTGTAGCAGAAGGTACAACAAGGCGCTGACAGTAAAGAGCTGCATAAAGCTCCAGTTCAGCCACAGCAGCCAGTGGTGACAGGTTTCAGCATGGGAAACTTTCCACGCTGTACAGTTGTGTGTATTCCAACCAGCATCAACAAGAAGAAAGCTGCAATAAAATCATTAAAATTCTATCAGACAGAGTTTTCTGAAAGTAGAGCAAACAGTAAAAGCTAAATATCAGTCCCTTACAATGATCTGGGTATTAGAGAGGAAATATGATTCTCATAAATAAATGATATCTAGTGTGGCCACCGCCAGTTTTCTGTCCCTTTCCTGGTTGTCTCTTACTACTGCATTTGTGCACTTTTTTAGTCGTCCAGTGAATCGACTCCACTTCTTCCATCTGCTCACCTTTGCCTCAGCCAGGAAAATAAGGTCATCTCTGCCTCCTCCACCTTCCACCCACAGCTCCTGCCCTTACGTTTTGGACCATGTTCAACGATATTGTGACTGTGTTCTCGGTGGTTTTTGTGTTGCGTGCATATCTACTTCCTTCTGGGTTTGGATTGGTTCTGGTTCCATCTAAGGCAGAATATTGTGACCTCAGGCTCTTCCCTCCTTAAGCCTGAACCCAATGAAAGAATTAATAGGCATTTTTTGTGTTTCCGTGTGAGGTTAACGTATGAGGCTCTGCTCTGATCTACCAGACAATAGATTTCTGTTCCAGCTAGAGAAATAAATTCACGCTTCTGCACAGAATCTTACTTTCCAAATCACTCCTGGCAGACGGACGTATTATTTTTATTTTCTTGGAAAATAGAAAATAATTATACTTTGCAACAGAAAACACATCATCATCTACAATTAACTCAAGCGCAGAGCTGAAAAAACTTTCTAATTAAACATTCATTAACTTCTTGGCACTTTCAGGCCCATGAATAAAATGGGAGGGTGTTACTCAGTAAAAACAGTCACAATTCAAATAAGATGTATTTTAGACGTGTTTATTAAACGTGTCATGTAGATGTGGGCGTGGTCTTGTTTCTTATCCTATTTCTGGATCAGACCCAGATCATTCAAATATCATTATTTACTTAGAGGAAATTAACCAAACCAGGTGCTTCCCGAGTTCTCGCTCGTCCACAGTCATCTTTCTAGTGTTTGGGTGACTGAGCCCATATTCCCAGAACCACGGAGCAGATCAGAGGTTGTTTTTGTCCAAATACAAGTGAAGTAGCCCCCATACAGCAGAGCACACTGGACTACTACTGGAAACCCGTCCTCCCAGGATAAGATAGATAGATAGATGGATAGATCTTTATTTATCCCGCAGTGGGGAAATTCTGGTGTCCCAGCAGCAGCAGAGAGACAGTTGGAAAAAAATTACAATAATTACAATAGTTACAAAAAGAGGAGCATTATATACAAAAAAAAACATTTATATATCTCAACATAAAGTGCAAGTGAAAGAAAAAAAGTATCCTACATGGGCACCGCATGGCACACATCACACTATAAACATGCTTTACAGTCATGTTGGTGTGTTGTGGAGTCTTGTTGTCGTGGGTATGAAGGACGTCCGGTAGCTCAGTCCTGCACTTCGGGTGCAGCAGTCTCGCGCTGTGTGAGCTGCGTTGGTCCTCCACGGTTTGGTGCAGGGGGTGGGAGGGGTTGGCCACGATGGGCGACAGTTTCGCCCGCGTCCTTCTGTTGGCCACCACCTCGATGGACCCCAGTGGGCAGCCCAGGACAGAGCCAGCTTTCTTTACCAGTTTGTTCAGTCTCTTTCTGTCTCTGTCCGTGCTGCCGCCCGCCCAGCACACAACGCCGTAGAGGACTGATGCCACCACCGTGTCATACACAGTCCGTAGGAGAGCCCTGCACACCCCAAAGGACCTCAGTCTCCTCAGCAGGTGGAGGCGACTCTGGCCCCTCCTGTACAGGGCATCCGAGTTGTCGGTCCAGTCCAGGTTATTGTTGAGGTGGACACCCAGATATTTGTAATGTATAATCAAACCAGACCGTGGGTAAAAAGGCTGATTGTCCTTCTCTTGCCAATTAGGACCCACAGCTCTGGTTTTACATCAAGCCTCCACTAACAGAAGCTGATTCAGTGCAAATCATCATTTCTTTAACGTGAGCTGACTTCACTCTGTTCCAACATATTCCACATTCCACACGCGTGTTCAGATGAAAAGAACCTTCTCACAAGGGAAAGAATTCTTAACAGTCCACATTTTCAACCATAGAGCTGGTTTGGTTGGTCTCTTTCCGTCCACGGAGCCTGTGAGCGATGAACTACACAGAACCTGGTGAACTGGAACAACATGACTGGATGGTTGCAATCTGTAAGTATAGAAATGTGCAGTTTGTCTGTCTCGTGAATATATGTAAATACATGAATGCAGTGAACGGATGCCTCTCACTCTCAGTCCAGTAGACGCCGGCACAAAAACAATCTGGATGCAAGTCTCTGTTTGAACAGTAACATACAGGTAATGCATTAAATACATTCTGTTGTTTTGTATGATGCGCTGTAACCTACAGTAACCGTCTGTCGTTGACTTGAGGAGGATCGATCTAAATGTTATAATCTAGGCCAAATAATAAGAGTCATTAAAGCGGGAGAACGTCATTGTTTGGGCTTCATACTGTGCATCCAGATTTCTGTTATTAATAATAATTAAATATTATGCTTGAAGCTTCCTTGTTAAATAAATGGTTGTATCTATTCTGTGGTTGTGGAACTTTGTGAACCTTTGTGAAGGAAACAGTGGTTTTTCCCACACAACCCAGTGGTTTACGCACTCGACTGCTATGCCAGCAAAGCGAGTCTGATTCCTGCTGTTTACTATTTCAATTTGAAGGACTTTAATTCAGTTCACCACAAAGTTCTAATGTAGGGTAACCCTAACCCGGACTGAGCTGTGTCTTTTTTCCACTCTTTCTACGTGAGTCCTGAAATGATGCATGATAACCACACAGCTCAGAAACACAGCAGCTGCAGCTCATGTTCGCTGTCACAAGCACAACCTGTGTAAAGAGGATTATAAGAAAATCAGGGGATTTTTACTCACCAACAGAAGAGCACAGTTCAGTTTTAATCACATTTTGGCAAACTGGAGTAATTATGGGGAAAGAATGAAATAATAATGAAATCACGACCTGTAGCGAGGATGTCTGGAGTGTAAATGCAGCTTATGACAGCAGACATCTGACAGAGTGGACATGTTCTTATGAGACGTACATGGAATAGAAAACTGCTCTTTAAACCCCTGTTTTGATGACTTATTGGTGTTTAATATTTGTATATTAAACATCAATTAACCTTATTATTTTAATCATTATTTTCATTTATATAACAACTGATACGAATGCGGTCCTATCCCCATTCCCGACCACATCACCCCCTCAGCGCACATGCGTGTAGTAGGACTACGCATGACGTGGTGAGTGGAAGCTGACGTCAGCAGGTCATCGTGACGTAACAGCTAACGCTCGTACATGTAGGTGTCATGAGTGAGAGAGTTCAGAGCCTGAGCCTTCGGTCCCTCCTCAGCAGTGAGTGAGACGGATAGAGAGGAAGGGAGCTAAGCTCAGGTGTTTCATGTTTGTTTCCACTCCATAATGAAGAAGTAATGAGCAGCCTGACAAGCTGTTGATTACCCCTTTTCCATCAGTTCGCAGAGCACGTGCAGATGGCTTCCAATTGTTTCTTCTTAGTTATGTGTGTGTGGACATCTGTTTGCAATCTGTTTGCGTGTGTGCGTCTAAGGGCTCGAGTCCTACTTGAGTGTGTGAGAAAACGAGGAAGGTAGAGATAGGAGCATCCACATGGACAGAAAAGTTAGCAGCGACGTCTTTATCCCAGGGGTGAATTAGGATTTCTGAAGAACTAATAATGTCCGTGGACAGTGATGGATGAAGTGCTGCTCAGGCAATGACACATCAATTGTTCTTTCCATAATTGTTTCCTCTGACGTGAATCAATCCATGTTGTGTGCGGGGACCTGTGAATGTCTGTTTATCTCTGAGTGTTTCCAAATCTTTACACCTCAGTAAATGGTCACTGCATTATATGTAAAACATCCCAATCAAAATATCAACCAGGAATTTCCCGCTGAGCGTGGATTTATTCCTGAACATGACGCTTCCAGTCTCATTCCCCTCCGTCACCAGGGACTCGTCATCCTTTCTGCCCAAAATGGCGCCGTAGGCTCCAGGGATTTCTCTTTTTGACTGTAGTAGCTGGTTGACGTCACACATTAAGTCACAATGACACTGATTAGTCACTGTGTTAATTCATTTAATAAATATTCAGAATGTGGAGAGAGCTCTGCAAAAACAAGTGTCAGCCTCTTGGTCTGAAAGTCTTGACCCTTCTGTTAATAGTAAGACTTTTCTGTTCAGTATATACATGTTATATATTCTTCTTCTTTTCAGATCAGGCAGCGATCAGATGGGTCCATCATACAATGATGAGAAAGATAATGCGAGTCATTCAAGTCTGGATAATTATGTCAATTATCCAGGTTATTCTGAGCGCTAACGCTGCGGTCCAGTCACTGTGGGAAATGCTTTGGCCAAAACAACGTAAGCGTCTGCAGTTTATGGTTAAGGGGACGAAGGCAGAGCGACGACTGAGCTTTTAAATTCAAGGCATCATTTTCTGTTTTCTCATTTTAGGTCAACGAGAAATCAAATGTACCTACAGGACTGTAATGGACGCTGAGTGATTTATACTGTAAATAAAAATAACACAATAAATAGTTTTCTCTGTTTGGAACAATCCGACTCTAAAACTGCTGAAGCTTTCAAGAGTTTGCCTCCAGGTCACATTATGGTTCCACAAGCGCACGTCCGGCTGGAACAGGAGGTTTCAGAATAGTTACTTCGATGACACCCTGGATTGATTATTGTCAGCGTCTGGATGGTGTCTTCCGTATTTTCCGTGCAACTTTTCGGCAGGAAAGCTTGTGAAAAGTGGTAAATGCTGGCAGCGAGTTTAGCTACACAGTCAGTCTGCCAAGGCCACTGTTCAGCCTCGCAGGCTCAGGCCTCCCTCTGTAATATGTACGAGGTCAGGGCTGTGGCGGAGCATCCAGCGTGCCTGCAGAGCGTCACGCTTCCCTGGCTACATGCGCTCTAGCAGCGGCCACTGCCTCAGTGTGGTCGTCAGCCATTCACGGTCAGTCCCCGAAGTGAGAAATGTGTTGGACTGTTTGAAGCGAAGCAGCTTTTTTAGCCAATGTCCCAAATGAAATGGGTTGTTTCAAGTGACGGATAAAAGGAAAACAAAGGCTCTGCTGGATGAGCGTAGCAGACGCCAGGCAGGCAGACACTCTGCCTCCCAGCGCTTCTGTCAGGGCTGTGCATTAGATGGACGCCCTGGAGGCGACTGATGAGCTGCACCAAGCAGGACTCAGGGAGGGAGGCACGGCAGCTCACCAACCTGAGCAAATGCACAAGGCTAGGCTGGATCGTCACCGTTCCTTGATGTGCAAATACATTATAATACTCAATACTGCACCTAGTTCTTCACAGTGAAAACAGAAACGTATTCGATCTTATTTGCATGGACTATAATTTCATGTTTTATGTGAAAGATGTCTACGGGGGAGAATCCTGACCACTGCCCAGTGCTGCTCTGCTCCTGGGCCACATGCCGACGGATGTGGACGCTTCACTTTCTCATCAGTAAACACTGAACACTGTTCTACTATGTTCCTTAAATGTGACCTTGTTATTTCATCATTTAGGTTGACATTCTTAGTCTTTTGTATTTTGTAGATGTTCCATCTGTTCTGAAACTATCTCCATCTCCAGTGAGGACACGTTCTCCGCAGAACCGCTTCCCATGGAGGTTTTGAGAAGGAAACCTGGTCAGGATTCAGGCTCCACACGATGCCTGTCGGACTCTTTTTCAACTCTCTGCTGACGATTCCTATTCTGGATAAAGGCGTTGCAGAAAAGTCACTTCTGATAGTAAAATCCTGGTGAGAGCCGTGTTGCATTAGCGTTGTAGAGTCAGATCCCACGCTCGCTGCCTGTTACCTCGGGTGAGCGTAGCGCCAGCACCCTCAGGCTCCATACGCACCCAAGGGCGTCTCTGAGGCAGGAGAGACTGACTGGCAGCTTCCTGAACGTCAGCTTCTTTCTTATATGTTGGCATTTATTAAAGAGATAAACCACTTTGAAAGGACATAGTAGTAGAGGTAATCAGATAAACCAATATTAAATAATCTTACGTTTCCTAATCCTCACTATGTGCTTTATAATTTTGTGCTATTACTTTAAAAGGCATTTGGGTAAAAGTCTTACAGTCTCTTCTGCAAAAGGTATTTCTGATCTGAATAAAGTCAAAAGTAAAAAATGTTACCCAGGTTTGAGATGATCTGTTGTGTGTGTATGTGTGTGTGTGTGTGTGTGTGTGTGTGGGGGGGGTGTCTTAATACAGTTGTGCTGTTGTCATGGAAACGGAAGGGTGGGAAAGTCATACAGCTCAGTGAAGGCTGAGTTGGACCCCTGCTAAACAGGCTTGTTCCAGTGAAACCACAATTGTAATAACTAAAAACACTATATGAAAAGACTCTGATGAGCGACTGGAGTGAATTTTATATTAGAGGACTGTTAAGTTAAAAATGTGTCTTCTTCTGCTTCTCTACCCAAAAACAACGTTGCAGTCAATGGGGGAAATCAGGAAGCTTCTGCACTTTGAGGCTTCAAATGGAAAAGCTGAAAATTCAGCAACACCAGCCAAAACGTAAACTGTGAAAAATCAGAAACCATCAAATGTTACAAAACCGAATGGAAGAGTTATAAGCTGAACGAGGACAGCGATAAAACGCTCTCTGTTCATTTCATTAAACATGAAATGGAAGCAATAATGTCATTAAGAACCATTTTGTTACTTGAATGGTTCTACACTTCAAAGTGGAAGTAATCAGGTGCTGAAAGGTGTACGGAAGAATAATAAGACCTAGACAGAGCATTACCTGCAGCAAATGCACTGAGTGCTGAAACACTGGCAGCTTCAAAAAAGGTTAAAACTGTTTTATTTGGATCCATTATCTCTATTATTGACATGCAAATAACGCAACATACTTAACCTTGTGGTTGCAGAAATAAATTGTTAGTATGAATACGTCATTTTCGAGACGTAGCCCAGACAAAAGCCTTGTTTTTCTAGGATTAATACGTTTTAAAAGTTATCGTTTATTTGAAGTACAACTTGATAATAACCACTCAGTCAGCTCAATATTCAGTTTAGCTGTCAAACTGTTGTTTGACTTCATGTTTTATTTTGAAAGAGTTTAGGGGACCTAATCATGGAGTCAGCCAAACTTGGTGGAACCTTCCGCGTAGTCTCTCCCACCATGGTGTGGGTCCCTGATTCCCTGTGATTAGAAAATGACTTCATCTACGTTTTCTAGAGTTTGTTTCAACTCTCAAAATGTATTTTATTGCAGTACTGTATGTGTTTTTTCTATGATGAACTGCAAAGCCATAAACAATAAAATAATGTAAATACACAATGGAAATAGTGTATAAACAGAATAAGTAATTATAACAGTAGAATACACTGCTTTTACTTCATACCTACACACTGTAGTTTTACATTTCACTTGCCTTGTAACAAGGAGATTTACTGAAGTATGGGGCTTTTATTTTGTAGCCTTCCCATCTGGCTCTTTGTGCTCCCCTGTAACTTCACTGATGAAGCTAATCAGTGTGAGCTGCTCTTTGCCTACTTACTGAGAGAGAGTCTCACGTCTGTGCAAAGTGAGTTGGGAGTTGTCCAAGTTTCATGTTTCTTGTTTCCCTTTTTTTTGTCCAATATGATCTTTTGCTCAGGTCTGGACTAGTTTTTTGAGTCCCGGGGAAAAGCTTGTTCGGGCCACAGGCTTCCACCTGCTTCCTGTAAGTGACACCAAGCATAGAACCCCCTGAAAGGACGAGCTTCTGGGCCTTTGAGTCTTTAGTCCATTACCTTAACAGTAACGTGGTAACTTGGTCGTGAAGCCACTGACACACACACACTGACCCGTCCACACATGAACACGTGTCCACACACTGGACCCGTTCACGTCCATGGAGCCTCTGTGATAAGACGTGAGCCCGTCCACCAGGCTGTGGAATGAGGCGCATTCAGCTCCAGGTTGGACCCGTTTCCATCCTGTGCTTCTCCACTTGGTTGTGTTTTCACTGCATTTCTTTCTTGTGTTGAACTGATGAGCTGCCGCGTTTTACCAAACACTAATGTTAAATACGCAGGTTTTTGTTTCCTTCTTGGGGCAGTGATCAGCCTCTTGATGTCCAGGTTAAATGAACAACACCAGGCTTATCTGCTCTTCTTTTATCTCATCCTCGTCCTCCCTCCACTTATCGCCGCGTCTGTAGCAAAGCAGGATTCTTCAGCTCCCACTTTCACCACAGCCCACATCTCAACTGTTCTCTGTCTTCTTAAGAGGCCTTTCATGTGACACGACACACAGATGACTGTCGTTGTTAGAGTGAGATTACCAGACTCAAGAAGAATTCAAAAGGACGCAGTTCAAACAACCATCTGTGAATTTATTCTCAATAAATGGGATGATTTCTCAAAAGGCTGTTGATGTTTCAGACGAGATACGGACTCGCCTTCTGTCCCTGGAAGATGTGGCGGCTAATGGACTTCTAAGCTTTCGTGCTGCAGATGTGGCTCTGGTGTCTCTGTCAGTCTGTGGCTGTACTTGACCTGTAAAACAAAAATCCAACCCTAACAGGCAGAAAATCATTTAAACATATATAAAAATAGTCCAGGGAAATAAACAATCATCCCTGGTAACACTCTACGCAATACGAATAGAAAGCTCCACCGACAAAAGAGGGTAGTTTTAAAGTGAGGACCATCCAACGTGACTCCTGCCGAGAAACAAAGGAAGATGTGGATGTCAGGTGTCAGAGTAAGAGGTGGAATGAGAAGACGCCAGTTTGCTCCGTAAGTGACTTCTGACGGAGCCGTGATCAGCCTTCGTGCCATCCAGGCTGTGCTCGTTTCCATCAGTAGGATACTGAGATGTGAAAAAGTTCGTCTCCTAAAATCACCTTTGCCTTTGTCAAGCAAGTCACTAAACTATCACAGTTGCTTCCTCCGACTCCCAGTGTCCACGCAGCTCAGTCGCTCTCTGCTTCAGCGTCTTTGTTTAGGGAATTAGTGAAAGTCTGCTTCTTTTTGTTCTTTTGCTAAATTGGTTTTCATTATATTCCAGTGTCTTTTTATCTCATTTGGAGCCTAGTGTGCATGAAAATTCAAACATTTGGCTTGTGACAGAGATTAACGTTGAGTGGAGGTCAAACATAATAACCTCCATTTAACAGGAAAATAGACGTAATTACACTGCACTGATACTCGTTCAACTTTTGTCCAGCTCTGTCCTCATTACGTTGCATCAAAGGAGCCTCGGACACCAGTTCACGTCATCACCATCCTACACTCAGCAGCAGAAAAGCATAGTGAAAAACAACAGAGCTTCTTTTCAGTTCGTACCAACAAAGGACATTTAGTGTTTGGAGGAAAACTCAGCAGGACAACAGGGGGTTTAGCCTGTGAATGCTAACCACAGATTATGATCCATACCACAGGTCCGTCTGCTCTGACCTACAGCTACATCCTCTGCGGCTGGAAAAGGGACTGAGCGGATCAAACCATGTGACAGAGCTCCACATATCTGAGGTGGCGTCCACCAGACGGATGCCTGCGACGTGTAAAACGCTTGGTCTAAAACTTTCAAACTGACTTTAATCCGTACACCCAGCAGCAGTGTTTTAAAAGCACATGAGCAAAACTGGAAAAACATCGAATAGTCACAAGACAGACAGGGTCTCACCGAAACGATATCTTCCTATATATATATATTCATATCTATTTTTACATCATTGTCACTTCACAATAATAATGGTGAGAAGCCAATAGAGCCTTAGAAAGCGTGAAAATAAAAGCACGAGACCTTTGTTTCCTGCATTTTGTTTATTGTTGCCATACCAGCATGTTTGTATAATGTGTATAATAATGTGTGTAGCATGTGAGAAAAAAACGTGTATATACTGGATCCCATGGCTTTGTATAAAACACTGTTTGCATTTATCCACGTTTCCGTTGAGTCTTCAGGCTATAAATGGACCTTTAACGTTCTGGTTACAGAGACACAGAGTTACCATGAATTTTATGCTAAATTATTACCTTGTTTTTATTTATAGACATACTTATCAATATCCAAATGTGGAAAAGAATGAAAAGTCAAACAGTGACAGCTTGGGTCGTAAACTGGCAAAGGCTGTTTGTCCTTCTTTGTGTCTCGACACAACACAACACAAGCTTTTTTTCAGGGCTGGAGTCACGAGTCAGAGTGTGGGACCCAGCAAACGGAGAGCTCCGCTTCAGAACAAATAGATATAGATAAATTTGTATATGGAGTTTTATATTCAGCTCCGAACTCTTTAAAGGAGTATAGTAAACACATCTCACACATGATAGAAACTACTGAAGGGTGTAGGCCAAACACGGCCCCAGCCCACAATGTAGTGAACAAACCAAACCCAAAGAAGAACAAAAGCATCAAAGGAACAAATCTGAAAAAACGTATTCTGCCACAATAGTTCCTCACAAAGTCTGCAGAACAGTAGCTTGTAATAGACACCTGACCACGAAAACAGAATAGAAAAGCGAAAACTGTGTCTTCCTGTACAGTTTGGCGTCTCTGTGAGGACACACCTAAAGGGCTCCGTGGTGGTTCTAGAGTGGCTCTGGCTTGAACTTCGTGCAGTCCTCCGCTGCTTTTTACTGGTATACATCAATACTGTAAACAGGCACACGTAGATCAGTGTCCTCGCTGTCCGTCCTCCTCTGGTTGGTTCTCAGTCCTGCTGAGACAAAGGTAAGTAAGGCTCCATCCGTCCTGCTCGCATCCACCTCCTCCCCCAGCGTCCAGGCAGTGCTCCGAAGAATTCCACAGAAGGGATCTGTTCTCCTTGAGAGGGTCAGTTCTCATCTGTTTGCAGTCATGATTGTTTTGCGATTGACTGGCTGAGGATGTGGGTGACAGAGGGCAGCATGGATTCCAAACTTCATTCCTGTTTATAGCCTTCGTTGTCAGGGACGACTTTACAAAGTCACGTAGTGTCCGAAAAGTCCACGTGAAAGGAGCTAGCAAAGCCTTTTCCTCGCTGTAAGAGTAGAGAGAGAAACTGGGGTTAAACGGCCGAACGTGGTCCTCTCACACTGAACGACTGCTTCATAGCAGCAGGGACCAGACCCTCACATCTCTCAGCTGTTTTAGTTTACGGTTGTGAAATGGCTCATGAATAATGAGTGTGTCTGTGACTGTAAAGAAGAGCCTGGTGTGGGGTTGTTATGGGAATAGTAGCGTGAGTAATTTATTTAGGACAACAAGCAAAGAGGGGGCAGGTCCCTGACACCCACGTCTGTTCCTTCCTCTCACTGCTGCCTGAATTCCATGACGTTCATCAATTCTTTCTGCCTGCCGCAGCTCAAGCTGCTCTGCGCCGCGTCGGGCCCGGCCGAGGTCTGTACCTACCCGAGTCTCACTACGGAGGCACCGTTTATCCCTCCTCCCCCCAGGCTTCGACTGATGTGGCCTCGCTGCCATCTCCCGCCCCCTCCCCCTCCCTGCACTCATTAGCTCTGAGAGACGAACAAGTGGTGGTGATCGTGGGAAATGCAGCGGTATCGGGAGCCCTTCACTTGAAGTGCTGCATCACAAGCATGTAATAAGCAGAACCATAGTAACAATCAGAAGAACACGCTGCGCATCAAGCATGAAAGGAAACACGCACGAGCCAGATGAACTCGTTCACTGGTAGATGTTTGGTGACAGGAAACGCGCGTCAGGTGTAAAGGTGTCGCTCGTCGCTGCTTCCAGCATGAACGAGCCACTGGGTCGCGTTTCTCTCCTTTGAGACTCAGACCCTTTCATCGTCAAAGGAGATTCACTGTATTTCCTGATATATCATAGCCTTTATTATTTCACAGCTCTGGAAGCGGCGCTTACGTCGTCACCTCTGTCCCACTAGCTTTGCAGGTTCGAATGTTTTATTACAGTTTATTGTTAGTGAGCTGACGTGCTTTGAATCTTTCACAATGAGTTTCACTTCATGGTTCTTGTCAGGCTGCACAGACTTAAATCCCTCCAATTATTATACTGATGTCTGGTGTGTTTCTCCTCCTTCACCGCATCTGACCAGGCTCAGTTCACGGATGTAATCGTTGCCTCCTCTTCCATCTCCAACGATCACTGGTGTAATTATGGTTCCTCACATTAAATGTGTTTGCATGTTACATTAACATGTAATATTTCCTTACAGTCTATCTGGCATACAGTGGACTGGCAACATTTCTATGCTCAACTCATCTTTTTCTTCTGCTCATTGCTTCGTCTTTTCTGCTACAGTCAGAGGTACCACAAGCACTAAAACTGTTCCATGATTCATTACTTCCATTTCAAAAACTATCAGTACACACAGTGGAATAGCATAAAGACTCTGATTCAGATTAGGAAATATGTACAGCAGTTCCAAACTTAGGTGAAGAAGAACAGTACAGCTTGTGCATCTGAGGTTGATTTGAATCCTCATCACTATGTGCAGGTGCATCCCTCATAATAATAGTGACAACTGATTTATTAGATATTTAAAAATAATATAATATAATATATAATCGTTTACATTATTATATTATAATATATTAATATATTTAGTATTAAACGTAGAATAAAATGACACAGTATCAGGTGATTTGCACAGCAAATGAATAAAAGATTATTTAAGACGAACGGCGAGATTTGTCCTGCTCTTCATCCGGTTTGACACGATGGTGAGGAGTCTGATAACAGTCTGAGCTCTGCTGACAGTGGGGACTCTTCAGGCAAATTAGAATTACGTATTATCACCAAATTGCAGTGTCGATGTGTCTCTTAGTGGCCTTTGAAGGAGAGTTGAGAAACAGTAATTCCTTAGGAAATGTGCTATTTTTTTGATTTTCTGCTCTAATGCAGCAATTTAATTCAGTTTATTTATATGACACTAATTCACAATGAATGTTATCTCCAGGCCCTTTACAAGGTAAGTTCAGAATTGAAAAACCCAACTTGAGGACCAGAGCAGAGAGGAAAACCCCTGTAATGAAGCAGGCTCAGGGATTGACTGGGTGGGGTGAGGGGGTGAGGATGAGCCTCCTGTACGACCATATGAAACATTATGAAACGCGTCATGCCACCCTCTCCACCAACATCCAGTAAAGACGCTTGAGAAAGAGGGAAGAGTTAAACACTAGGACTTGAAATGAATTTAACGCTTCCATCTGCAAGCCAATCCAGGAAGAACATTGAATTTATGGATTTAACCTAACACCAAATCAGAGAGCAAAGTGGGCGACTAGGCCCAAGCTAAGCAATACTCACTCAAAAAAGCCCTGGAGCTAGGCAAAAAAGCTTCCAACTCTTTCCTCTCTAGGGAGCCGTGATGGAGACCTGGGTGATGGTTTTGGTGATGGTGGAGGTTTGGACTGAGAGATGTCTCTTTGCCAAAGGTAGAGAACGACCTATCGGCCATTTGCTCGGTGCTTTCAAATACCTCTGTGTCTGGCACTGAGTCCATTCCAGGCACGTGGAGGTTGCTGCGATAGTCTGGGCCCTGGTGCCCATCGGAGGGCACGAAGCTGGGCATCCAGCAGCGATCGGAGTGGCCCAGGGCCTTACACTCCTCTGTGCAGTTGGAGAAGAGGTCAGCACCTGCAGGGGAGACGGAAGGTACGATTATATACTATATATATGTGTGTGTGTGTATTTACATACACATATATATGTATATATAAATACAGGCCTGTGCAAAAGTGTGAAAAATGCTGAAGAATACTTTCAGAAATGAAAGTGATAAACATTTATTTTCATAGATGAACTAAATGCAGTGAATGAGCAGCAGAGAATCTAAATCCCATCAGTGTTTGCTGTGTCCACCCTTTGCCTTCAAACAGCAGCAGATCTTCCAGGTTCACAGTGTTTGAAGGAACTGGGCTGTAGGTTGTTCAGCATCTAGAGAACTAACCACAGATCTTCTGTGGATGTAGGGTTTCTACATCCTTCTGTCTCTGCATCATCCCAGACTCACATGATGCTGAGACCAGGGCTCTGTGGGGCCAAGCATCACTTCCAGTACTGACGTACTGACGTAGTAACCAAAGACTGAGTTGATTCAGATTTTTCTTTTGTTCGCTCACTTTGCATTTGGTAAATTGACAAAAATAAACAAAGATTATTTATATTTCTATTCTATTTATCTTTCTTTGTTTACAGCTTTTTTTCACACCTGCTTAAAACATACAGTACTGTATATATTTATTTTCAATAACTGACATAAATTCTTTGAGAAAATCACTTTTGTCAGAGAGCAAACCAGGCGACCGCAGTTAGCAGGAGCGTTAGCTGTTCGGTGCAGCTATTTAGGCCGAGTGTAAGCCTTAAGCCAAATTGTGTTTTCATTGCCCCATATGTTTTTTGCAGCAGGGTCTAGATCCTGTATATGCATGTTTTCTGAAACTTAAATCCGCTTGTGTATGTGTCTGAGTCGCTGTTTGGGGCTAAAATCTGTACTGTCCAGCTCAGGCTATCTGCTGCTAATCCCCATGAATACAGACTGATTAGGCTAAGACTGCTGCGTCTCAGTAAGCAGAGTGTGTGTGTGTGTGTGTGTGTGTAGCAGTCAGCAAACGGGGAATTTGCTTTGTTACAAAGCGGATTAATTTGGCTTGCCGTCACTAACAGCTTGGAAAAGTGCCTAGTCTCCTATCGAGAGGAGAGGGTTTCTTATTAAATATTAACCAACACGCCATAAATACGCCATCACATTACATTTTAATATGGCCTCTCACACAGGAGGAAACTACTGAGCGCGCAGCTCGAGCAGGAACGCGCACGGACACGCTTCATCAGCGCGAGGACCACAGCAACACAAACGAACATTTGCGATAACACACACTTGACTTTTATTTGTGTGAAGACACTGACACGGCACTTCCCCGGGCACCACATTAAGCCTTCCCCAAACCAAAGCTTCACTTCGGGTCACTGTAGGAAGATGCTTTCTTGCGTTGCACTACTTGCTACTAACACGCACTTGGTTGTGCTTAATTCTTTGGTCGCCCGAGTTCTTTTCTCAGAGCAAACACTTCTTGCACCTGCAGAGAACAGCGTGTGCCGACCACTTGAAAACACGACTCGCACTAATCCGGACACAAGCAGAGAAGGGCCGTGGGGGGGGCTAATGCGATCTTAAAGCTCACTGACCCTCGTTATTTCTGACGCTTCATCTCTTTTTAGCATTCTGCACAGTATTCGTGCAGGGCAAACGCAAAGTCTCCATAATAACCTTCATTTGGTAATTGGTATGCAGAGGTCTGAAAAATGAATTACAGATTAGTGAGCTGTTACCACGGTGATAACATGAACTGCAAGCCAAGTGGCAGAGTGGGGGTGGTTGCCTGTGACTCCATCTTCCCCCAGTGTGTGACATTGCCTACTTTGATAAGTAATATTGATAACACGTAATAAACACGCGTGGCAGGACTGTTTAATGGGGCCTGAACAGGCTGCAGCCGTGGTCTCAGAGGGTCCAGAGAGAACGGAAAGCACCAAACCTCCGAACTGCTACGGAACGTGCAGAAAGGCCTCTGACTCAAAATGGTGCTCAAACTATTTCCAACGCAAGTTCAAAGCTCTGACATGAGATTTGTAACTAGAAATGATCAGAAACCAAGGCCAGTATTTTGAGGTGAAAGAAAAACAATTGCAATTGTTCTATTCAGAAAATAAATCCACGATATTTTACATTTATATTACATTACTAAGTTTTTATAATAATATAAAATTATTATATGTTACAGCTGCCTTATTTGTTTAAATCAAGTCAAAGCAGGAGGTTGTAAGACTTTACAGTCTGCTTTACTTAGAACTAAAAGCATGAGTGTATACTAACACCAAACGTGTTCTCTGCTAAATATGTAACAGAAATAGCTTCATCTGCGAAATGTACAGTGAATACATGGCAGTAAATAACGTACACATGCGACAGAAAACACATAAACCACTAATTAGGTTTTTTCTTTGGGCCTAAGGGACCATTTCACAGGATTTCACTGAGGATCTGTATTCATGTCATTATGTTTTCAGGAGAATAGGTAGAAAATGCGGGCACATTACAATTTAACTTTAAAAATGTTACAATTAGCAGGTGTGTCCAGCCGTTATAATCACATGCAGATCCTGTTTAGCTGCATCCTTGATGTAAAACTGAGAGGCTTTTGATCAGGGAACAGCCAAGCGCATTGCCTGAAGTAGCAGAAAATGTTGGCATCTCAACGCAGCCAGCAGCCGGAGAAGAAAGAACACAAATCTCTGTGTCAACACAAAATACAACAAGTACCAGCGTAAAAGGCACGAAAGCCACAGAAATGATGGGGCGTTGAGGGTAAACAGCAACATCCCTCGTGTGCTTAATGGCTTTAAACAAATCCTATTGTCACGTTTGTCTGTCAATATTATTTCATGTGAATGCTGTAATTCACAACAAACTAATTTAGTACGGCCAAAAAACAATATGGTCCAATAAACAAACAAATCACGTCTGTAAAAAAAGAGCAAGGATGGAATCAGGCCGATGCGTTCACCAAGCCCCGTCGCAAGCAAGAGGGGAGCTGTGATGGATTACATCGTCACATCATATAAAACATCAGCATTTATTAAAAAGAGATGCAATTCAAGTGAACCCTCGCAGCTGACAAACTCGATTAACGCGTGGAGAATAAAGCCTGCCTTCTTTTCAGGCACTGTGGGAGCAGAATTGTGGGACGCTAAGCTACGCTATCAATTATCCTAATCAAACAAAGACTTAAGGCCCAGCAAATAATCTGTTTAAAGGCACTAAGCTGGCCGATAACTCTGCAACAAAGCAACTGAATCCTATTTGCCACACCAAGGGTACTGAAAGTCAGCACAGCCCAGCGCCGGCCCGAACATGCACTGATTTCCAGATGAGTGTTGGACGGCGGATACGGCAGCAACGAGCGAAAGCAGGTCTGTGTGGGAATGAAAACAGTTTCCTCGGGTTCTGAAGCATTTGGTATTTAGCTCCGTCAGTAACAAAATGGAGGCGGACAACAATTTACCAAAATGCGAAAATGTACAACAACACGTGTGACGGCGGCGATAACATCTGAGTAGAAACGAAGGCAAAGAAGGGAATCGAACGTCTCAGTACACGCGTGTTTCCGGTCACCCGGCGACATGATGAGGGCCACGCCAAGGAAGGCCCACGGTCGCATGATCTCCGGTGGGATTCTGTAGGCAGGACGCTGTGGAAGCACAGTCCAGTAGGAGGGAGGAGGAAAAGAGGAGAAGAGGAGAAGCTCAACAGAATGAATGAACGCATTAATTACTCGAACGAACGCATGAATTGAGCGTTTTGTTTGCTACAGCCACAACCTATCTGGCCTGCCGTCATTAAAAAGCCAGTCACGTCCCGTCCAGAGGTCTCCAGCTCTAGAGCGGCCAAGCTCACAGGGAGCAGGCTCCTCGTTAACGCTGCAAACATATTCACAATCAGCTGCAACGGGATTAATTCACTGTCTGTCACAAACGGCACAGTCTGATCTTGTTACATATCATCTCACGGTTCCCGTTTTTAGGATAAAAACAAGCCACAGTATCAAACCAAAACAGACGTCAACTCCATGCTCGTCCTGATTACAACACGCTCTCCTGGTTCCAGCCTACACATTGTTCCACAAATGAGCGAGAAGAGCCCAGACAGCGAGCAGCCTGCTCCTTCACCCAGCAGCACACAGCATGGATTTGTCCTTTCACTATGCAGCGGCAAACCTAATGAAGCGCGATGTGAAAATGAGCCAGATCAGAAGCACATGGCAGCAAAGCTAGTACGAACCAGAGGAGTGACCTCGATTGGTGGCGTCGTGGTCGCTGTCTCCCTGCTCGCTGTCTCCGTGGCCGCTGTCTTTGGAGCTGACCAGGTCCGACTCCTGGAAGGCTGAACTGAAACCACACACAGGCAATGTGCTCAACTTAAGCTCAGCACCTCGTCACGGGCCACAGGTTTATTATGGCAGGAGCGTCGTCTTTACCTGTTGACGCGCCTCGGCCGGTCAACCAGGTAGCTGAGCTCAGCTCGCTGGTGTTTGGTCTGAAAGAGAAGGAGCAGAGTCACCGTGTGTCACTCAAGCAGCTTACGTAACACGATTAGCATAGAGAGAAAGGAAATCAACTCTGCACCATCCTGCCAGATATGATGCAACAAACGATGCTGGCGGATAAATAAACCACATGTGAGAGATGCTGTGATAGGTTGCATGTTAGAGAAGGTGTGTTTTCCCACAGGGTTGGTTGGTATCAAGATGAGAGCTAGAAGAGTCAGGTATTGAAGATGGCACAGCCTCTTTGTTCTAGTGTGACCGGTTCTCTCCAGGGAGAGGAGCCTCCAAGCCACCATACATTATCTCACACGCCTGTCTTCCTCTTATTTTTCATCAGTTCAAAGACTTGGGAGCATAACGCGATCATTCAATCTTTCCTGCTTCAGAGCAGACTTACTTCCCTCAGGATTTTTAAAAGCAACGCTCATCTAATCATTGTGCTTTAATGCGTTTATGGAAATGGACGTTAGCGCTCAGTAACAGTTAGGACCAAGAGGAAAAAAAGCAGCACGAGAGGTTCAGGCATGTTTCACACTGGAGGGCAGGACCTGAAAGAGGAGCTTCCACTGGCACCAGAGTCGGTCTTACCTCGCTTGATAAGATGCTGCCGTTGGATATGATGTCCGGCTGCTGGTCTGTGTACCCTGTCACTATGGCCCCACACAGGTTGTGGTCGGTGTCTGTGCTCCTGGACGGACTGCACGGCTTCAGGAACATGAGGTCGGTTTTGGCAGATTCTGGAGTCAGACACACCTGATAGCAATAGTTCTGATTTTGGTGGTGGGAGCCGAAGCTCCCCGACTCCTCCACGGGGACTTGAGCGGTTCCGGCCCCGCTGACATTAGCGGTGCTTTGCACCAGCATGATATCAGACTTGCTGAGCTTTTTCTTGCGGGCCCGGCCCTGTCGCGAGCAGCAGGCACTGCAGCCCAGGCAGCAGTCGCTGGTCAGGCAGGTGTAAATGTTGAGTTTCTTGTCCTTCTGGCAGCGCACAGCCAGCACGATCATGACTAAGAGGAAGATGAAGGAGATGGAGCCCAAGGCGATGATGAGGATCAGGGTGAGGTCCAGGGAGCCGTCCTTGGCCTTGGCGGTCCCTCCTTGATCCCCGCTGCCATGGCCTTCAGCCACACTGTCCACAAGCATCACCAGCACGCTGGCGCTGGACGACAGCGGCGGCTGGCCGTGGTCTCTCACCTCGATGATCAGATCGTACATCTGGTGGGGGTCTCGCTTGGCTGACACCCGCCTTGCAGTCCTGAGCTCCCCCGTCCTCCAGTCCATCCTGAACATGCCGTTCTCATTGCCCCTCTGGATGCTGTAGGACAGACGAGCGTTCTCGCCGTCGTCGGCATCCATGGCCACGATGCGCGTTACCAGGTAGCCTGGCTCCGCCGAGCGGGGCAGGAGCTCCTTGGCTGTGCCGTTCTTCCCCAGGGGGCCCAGCACCAGAGGGTTGTTGTCATTCTGATCCACAATGATGACTTTGACAGAGGCATTGGCAGAAAGCTCTGGGGAGCCCGTGTCTCTGGCCTGGACTATGAACGTAAAATCCTTCAGCTGCTCATAATCGAAGGACCTCAGTGCGTACAGGTATCCTGTCTCCTCGTTGATTGACACATAGGTTTTGACGGACATGCCCTGAATGTCACACTCTAATATGGAGTAGCTGATGAGTGAATTCTGCCCGACGTCTGGGTCCAGGGCTGTCACAGAGTGAATGTACGCCCCTGGCACATTGTTCTCAGCTACATACACATCATATATGTTCTGCGTAAAGGTTGGCGCGTTGTCGTTCTCATCTGAAACCTGGAGGCGGATGGATTTACTGGTGGCGAGTGAAGGGGTCCCTTTGTCCCGCGCAACCACAGTGACAGAGTAGGAGTCGGCCAGCTCCCGGTCCAGCGGGCCGTCGGTGACTATGGTGAAATAATTTCGAAAGGAAGATTTTAATTTGAACGGGACATCCCCGAGAATTTCCACGTGGATCTGTCCGTTCTCCTCCGAGTCCCGGTCCGTCACACTGAGCAGCGCAATGACGGTACCGGGAGCCGCCTTTTCACTCACCGACTCAGTGACGGTGCTGAACGTGATCTCCGGTGCGTTGTCATTCACGTCGGACACTTTGACGAGCACTTTGCAGTGCGCGGGCACAGCGTTCGGTCCTAAATCCTTGGCCTGGACGAAGATCTGGTAAAGGCTGCTCTCCTCGAAATCCACCTCGCCGCGCACTTCGATGCGCCCGGTGCGCGGGTCTATGCTGAACAGGTCCTTTACGCGGTTGGAGATGTGGTTACTGAAGGAATAGACGATCTCCCCGTTCAGCCCTTCGTCCAGGTCGGTGGCGTTCAGCTGGATGACCAGTGTGCCCGCCGGAGCGTTCTCCGAGAGACTCGCCGTGTAGACGGGCTGGTCGAACACCGGCACGTTGTCGTTGGAGTCGAGCACTTTGACCACCAGCAGCGCGGTGCCCGTCCGCGGAGGCTGGCCGCCGTCCACCGCGGTCAGCACGTAGCGGTGCGCAGCCTGCTGCTCCCGGTCCAGCTGCTTCTCCAGTACCAGCTCGGCGAACTTGTTTCCGTCCGACTGGGTCTGCACGTCCAGGTAAAAGTAGTTGTTGGTGGTTATATCGTACGTGCGTAAAGCGTTCGAGCCCACGTCCGGGTCGAACGCGCTCTCCAGGGGGAAGCGGGTGCCCGGGGTCGCGCTCTCTGAGATCTCCACCGTGATGTCCGTCTCCGGGAAGCTCGGCGGGTTGTCGTTAATGTCCACAACCTCGATCTCGACCCGGAATAGCTCCAGCGGGTTATCTAAGAACACTTCGATGTTGAGCTGGCAGCTGGCGCCCTGCTTGCAGATCTGCTCCCGGTCAATTTTCTCATTGACGAACAGGACGCCATTCTCCAGGTTCACTTCCAGGTATGGCGTGCGAGAGCTGGGTACTACCTGAAAGCGGCGGGAGGCGAGTTTAGTGAGGTCCAGCCCCAGGTCTTCGGCGATATTCCCCACCAAGGTGCCGTGGTCCGCCTCCTCTGGCACAGAGTAGCGTATTTGAGCGAGGACTCCATCCGTGATGCACAGGACAATGAAAAGCACGATCATCGCCGGAGGAACAAGTGCACTTCGAATAAAAAACTTTTATTCCGCGTTCACGGTCAAATCTGAATTTCCATCGCCCATTTCAATCTGGAGGTAAAACTCTCCACATGCGTAAAAGAGTCTCCAAAACGCGCCTGACATACGAGGAAAGCTGTCCCATTAAAACACGTTCATTTTAAAAGCCACTGTGCGTGTTGTGGGTTTTAATTCTATCTCCGCGACAGCGCACATTCCAAAGACGCGCAGCGCTGCTGGAGCGACAAAAGCCGCCGAGGAGTGGGACTGAAATATTAATCCGTATAAAACCCAGACACACTTTGACTGTGTGGTGGAGCCTAATCTGAGGCACCGGGCGCGTCCTGTTCCGTCCGTCTGCTTCCTCCGGGCACCGCGCGTCCCTCACTGCGGTCTCCTCCACTCCACTGCCTGCCGCTGCCGTTCACTCAACTATTTGCTTTCTTCCCCGCGTCGTCCCGCCTCCTCGTTGCCCCCGCGACTGTAAATCACGCCGTGAGCGCTCTCTGATTGGATAACAGAGTTGCCCGTCAACGCCCGCTCGGCACCAGTCTCCCCCACCGGCCTCTGCCTCCCTCGCAGCTCGGACTCGCATCGTTTTGAAACAAATGACAGGTGGACGGCGACGTTCGGACATTTGTCAGAGCAGATGCCGATTCCACGTCCACGGGCCCTGGATGCTGAAGCCACCACCAGACCAGTGCGCGCTGTGTGGAGACCTTGCTGACCTGGACGGGCCAGAGAGGACAGGCAGGCCGAACTGGGTTAATGCATGCAAATGTTGTGATATGTATGCACAGAATCATTCCCGTTCATCTGCTGCTTTCAAGCCTATAATTACACGCAGCAGTGGTAACGTTATTATCAAGCAGCGGGAGAGATGTGCGAGGGACGCAGCAGCTGCACGGGCCTCATACGACACCTAGCGGCGGAAGCGTCAGGAGCAGCGAACCCCCGAGAAGGTTTCACGCTGGACAGCGCAGGGCCACGCGTGGCCAGAGCGGGGCTGGATGCAGAGCGGGGCTGGTTCCAGAGCGGGGCTGGATGCAGAGCGGGGCTGGTTCCAGAGCGGGGCTGGTTCCAGAGCGGGGCTGGATGCAGTCTGGAAGGACGCTGCGTGCTTGGGTCGTGTGACTTGTGTGTCTGCTCCTGCATCAAGGTCAGCGTCGTGTGAGGTTCAACCAACCAAAGGTCGTGGGCTCGTTGAGTGTCCAGGTCCTCGGCTGTGAAATGATGAAGGTCAGAAGGATCAAAGGTCACAGGGCTCGGGCCGCAGTGAAGCCTCGAGTTTTCTGTAAAGCAAACTCAAGGCTGAATTTGGCCTAACAGGTAATTTGAGCTCGGTAGGTTTGTGACTAAAATAGACCGAGTGCTCCCCCCTGTGAAGGAACACAGCACTGCAGCACACACTGTGACGCTGTCTGCTCTCTACTGCCAAGCCACATCCACAGCACGAGGGGAAGCGTCACTCTGTGTCTGGACATGTATGAAGCAGGGAGCAAAGGGGAAACTCGAAACCAGGGAAACGTCCCGTCCGACAGAAAGGAGCAGCGCCTGGAGCCAGAAGGACTGTAGCAATGACTAGCACAGGATGAGCCAGAGCAGCAATAATACAAACTGGAAATAAACAGCGGCTGTGTTGAGTGGGACCCTTAGAGGCACAAACACTAGAGTTGTTCAAGGGATGGGTTGGTAGCGTTAATCACAAAGTGAAACAGAGACAACCAAAAATCCTCCAACGTGATTTCTGAATGGAAAACCAGAGGGTAGCAGGGCACAAAATGTAAGACCGCAACGCTGCAAAGGACCCTGGGAACACGCAAGTTCTACAGGTGATCCAGGTTAGGAAGACGTGTCACTAAGCGTTTACAGAACCCGCCGATGGCAGAACTTCATTTCCACTGTGGAAGATCATTCACTCAAACACCAACAAAACAACACAACACACTACAACCTCACACACAGAACAGGTTTCACAGTAGTGTGGCTGCCTCTGAAAGATGAACAGGTCTTAGTTCAGCTGCTACAGGCTTAGATGCTGGAACCTCCTTCATTCACTGAGCTCCTCTGGTTTTCTATCTATTCCATCCACTAACATGCCTCCATGTCCACATGTGACTAACTTTGTCTCTGTTCTCTCCTAGTTGTGTTTCTCTCTTTCTGTCTCTCTCTATTCTCATCTCCAGGTATCGTCAGACTCAGAGTCATGTGTCTCAGTGTTCAGCTGCTGGTCCAACCATCCTGCCTGAGTCTGTTGTTGTTGTTGTTGTGTTGTTTGCTCTCTTCTCTATCCCTTCACCCCAGCCGGTCAAGGCAGGTGGCCCACACTGAGCCTGGGTCTGCTGGAGGTGGGGCAGGGCTCCCCCTGAGGGAGCGTTCTGGCCTGGCCCAGCGGGCTCCTTGGCCTGTGGTGCTGGGTGCGGTCATCTGTGTGATTCATGACATCTGGCCTCTTGACCCTAGCTGTGTGCAGGAGTACGGGGGCCGGGCTCATCGCGGGGCTTTTAGACTGAAACAACACATAACATAAAACAGCTGCCCCCAGAAATTCTGATGTGTTTGATAGACACACAGCAAAAGTTTGATGTTATGCACATGACACATCCACTTATCTAAAACATGTTGCAGCAGGCAGACAGCAATGTCATGCAGTTAGCAAAAGAGCTAATACAGTTATAGCAGGGGTGTATGACAATAGACTTACTGTTAATTCTTTTAATAATTACAACGTAATTATGAGGAATCTGTCCAAGATACAGTAGAGTAGACAAGGCAGGACTATGACGTAGAGGATCACATCCAGATTTTAAGGTGTGAAGATGCAGCTCAGATCCAATCAGGGTCAGGTCACCTACCCGTTTACCGTTTAGACTGAACGAGGCTTAAACGAGGCCTGAATTGTGAGGAATGGACCCGTGGAGAACTCGGTTTGCTTGGAAATTGACCCGCTGTGGCTCCTTGCAAACATCTGCCTCTGTAGAACGTAAATCCTGCATTTAGTGTAGTTTGTGTTCCTGGGGTCAGCGTCTCCTGTTTGTGCTCACCAGTGGTTCGGTGCTTTGATTAAATGTAGGAGCCGGCGGCAGCACGGCTCAGAACCACAGCTGATCCGCTCCTGCTCATCCACTCGCTTCTCTCTGGCTTTTCCTCTTGGCAGTCTGTTAGTGAATTAAACAGGCACATGGCAGCCGGCGGCTCCTCCCCCTTCTCCTCATCATCATCTTGCTTCAATACGTAAGTACCAACAAATTTAACATTTAACTTAATTACTCCCATTCCTCCTCTTACTTGCTTTGACTTAATTAATTGAATCAATAATTAATTTGAATATCCCTCTTTTAATTAATCTAGTTAGATTGGGGCTAATGAGTCATGCTAATTAAAAGACGTGCCCGTATCTCCTGTGTGTGTCACAGATCAAACTCAAAAGTGATTTAACGATTGTTAATGACTGGCTGCTCATTAAGCTCCCACCAACTCTGCCTGAAACCATCACTCAGGTGCCTCTAGTTTGTTTGGAAAGCAACATCCATCCAATTAGCTTTGATTGTCTTTTTGGGCAGCTTTGTTATTTACAGGTACCACATCCGAAACCTACACTGGGTTTGGCAAACTGGTAGATGATAATGATGATTATTTACAGCTGTAATCATCTGGGTGTCTCTCATGTCTCTCTTTCCGGGTGAGACGCGATCCACCAGCAGCTTTTGATAAACTGACGGTGCTTCATGTTCTGTTGGTCCAAACTAGAGTTTTCTTGGCGTACGTCTGTTTGACTTTCTGAACCTATGCTTCACATAACATAAATATACAAATACTTTGACAAGTCACTAATTTCTGGTCGAGAGCCAAGGTCTCAGACTTGAGTAGGTAGCAAACTTCCGCTTCAATAAAGTCAACAGGACATCATCCAACAAGTGTCCATTATGTTTTTGTTGCCTACAGCTGAAAGTGATTTAAAGTGGCCACATTATACTGAATTACAAGGATTTAGGGCGTCTCCACTTAGCTTCAGACAACAGTCTAGTTCCAGTGGTTGTTCAGTTAGACCTTAGTGCTGCACAACATCCTATTACAGAGACTGGAACATCAAGATTAAAGGAACAGCTTAATTTATTTTACTGAACAGAATCCAATTAATTTGAGTTAACAAATCCTCCATACGCACAACAACTAGCTTTGCGGTTCTGCAGGGTTCTGTGCTTTCAGTATTTGTTCACTCTGAGCAGCAAAGGAAGACTTTGATCATACA
Source organism: Macropodus opercularis (assembly GCA_030770545.1). Classification (NCBI taxonomy): domain Eukaryota; kingdom Metazoa; phylum Chordata; class Actinopteri; order Anabantiformes; family Osphronemidae; genus Macropodus; species Macropodus opercularis. The sequence continues at coordinate 18,481,236 of CM061098.1, read as the reverse complement.
AACATGTTTTTTACGGTGCATATGTCAATAAACACTTTGAATCCTGAAATGAGGTAAGTGGTAGATGCGTAGTGTGCAAAATGAAGCAACAACGTGTTAAATGAGGCGATAGTATTGCACTTCTAGTTCTTGGGGGTGGAGGCTGTTGTACCTGCGGGGGGGGAAGTACGACAACCTGACAATATAACAATGTAGTGTTACTAGACGAAAGAGAGAAGCGACTGCACTTCTGCAGAGGTGGCAGCTGTGTTCATCGTGTCTCTTCTGACACGAGTTTCCAGTCAGCATTTACCGCTCGATGGCGACATATCGATCACCCTTGATATAACAGTTCAGAAAAACAAAAGAAAGTACTTTCATCGCAGCTTTCTCTAATACCTACTGCATATCTATATTTTGCAACGTCGGCCCATTACTGCTCACGTTCAGTTCATGTTGATGGTGAATGTTCATGGTCTGCAGCCTCCAAGTCTGAGTTGGAGTCTGGGCTCTGACTAGGACATGCAAAGACAACTTTCGCTACCTCAGGCACTGTGTGCTAATTACTGCTGTGATCTCTCTAGTTGTTCTCATATTGGAAGGCAAACCAGCTTAGCCCCTGGCCTCATATCGACTGCTTTCTGTGAAATTAAATGAAACGCAGCGCTTCCAGACACATACTTTGCATGCTGCAGAGGACCAGGGGGAGCTTTAACAGTGTTTGGTCCAACTCTGCCCCCGATCATTCCAGGATAACAGAGCTAAGAGCCTGGGAGGAGGACGGTGGTGGACTGACCTCGTATCATCTTCTAAACAACTGGACAACAAAACCTTTTCAAACTCCAGATGTTTCCAGGTATTGTTTAGTTTCTGTAAAATACACCAAATATAAAGGACTAATACTCACCAGCAGCAACCATCCGAGTTTGGAGCTGGCTGCCAATTCAAACTCTTTATTCCACTGCTGCACTACTGCTTTTCAGTTCAAAATGTGTCAGGAGTTGTATAATACGAGCTGTAGCCCTGGACAGAGAACAGCTGAGCCACTTCTGCTAGAACCAAAGTTAGTTGGGTAGACAGTTACTGTATGTTTGACCATTTTAGTTCTTCTCACGTCATTCATGTCATTAACATGAGGAGCCAGGTTCATGCGAGGACTCGCGTACCTGCCTTTGAAGTCTCTCTTCACCCGCTTTAATGTCTTTATCCTTGAAAAATCCCCGTGACAGCAACCACTTGGGACGAGATCCACTGGAATTTGAAGGACGCTGCAATCCCAGATCACTGCAGTGAACAGCTCTCTAACATACTGATTCTATCGCACAGACTCTCTGGTGGCACCATGTAACTGTGAATGACACACTGGCTGTGCACAGGTTAGACGGAGGTTTCCCACCAACTGTAAATGCTTACAGCAGCTAAGTCAAGATTTAGAAAGCAGAAATATGAAGAACACAATGTTCTATGCCACTGCATGGGCTACTCTGAAGCTCAACAGATCATGCTGACGTGGCCAAAACGTACCAGACGCTTCTACTGAAATGACTGGTACTCTAGAAATAGAGCAATAGAAATGTCTAAATAGGTATTCTAGACATTTCTACTGAAATGACTGCTTAACTGGAAAACCTATAGGAACGTGTTCTGGGACCTACAAGCGTCAGGATCACAGTGATCACTGTGTCTCTAGCTCTAACAGAAAATGACCCATCTAGCCCACAGGTGTCAGACTCCAGTCCTCAAGGGCCACCGTCCTGCTGGTTTTCCAACTCTCCCTTCCCTAGGCACTGATTACATTGATCAGGTGTGCTAAGTCAAATAACAGCTGGAAAAGCCAACTGATCAAGGTGATGAGCAGTGAGAGTGGAAAAACCAGCAGGACAGTGGCCCTTGAGGACCAGAGGTTGACGCCCCTGATCTAGCCTGAAAAAGACATTAGCAGGTAATGTTTTCATCTTCAAGTGTTTAATGAATAGATCACCATCATAAGATGCAGGACAAAATGTGTGTTCATAACGTTACAGTTTGTTGGAAAAGGTTCTGAGAAAAACAAACATACAGACTGGAAAATACATCTGGTGTATAAGACGTGGGTCTGATTTATTGAAATTCTCAACTTGTCTCTGAATTTAAAGTGTCTAGACTGTATTTGGCAAACACAGTTTAGACTGGACATGCGTTATGAACTGTTATAAAGGCACAGATATGCACACTTATCCTGATACAGTACGTAAGATCAGAAGTCAAAGGATGCCTTTGCAAACCGCTTTGTGGCCACTGACGCCATGGACAGCACCATGTTGACAGAAAATCCAGTTTAAGCTACTGGCCATGATGCTGGAGGATGCTTGTCAGCTCTAGTTTATCAGAAAGCTACAAAAGAGAAGAAAGCACTTAGACTTACTTTTAACTGTGTAACACAAACAGACACCGTCAGCGTATAGCAGACTCTACCTACCTGTAGGGGTACCCATGGTACTTGGCTCTGAAAATGGACAGCAACCAGCTGAAGAACAGCATAACCAGAACCATCCCTGCTACACACATAACTGAGAAAGACACACACAGTCACATACCTTTGACTGGAAGGTGCAATTCAATGCTTTATATTATTCAAATGACATTTTTTTCTTAAAGACATCTGTAAGAGCCAATATTTCCCTTATTGTCTGTTTTGATTTGTTATTAGGTTGATAAATCGTATTGTTTCATTTCCTGTCTGGCAGAACTGCGTGACTTATATTTTAGTGGTGGGGGAGGCACAGCCGCAGTGCGCAGGGCTTTTGGGTGAGGGGAGGTCATATAGTTTACCACTTTTATCACAGACTCCATCTCATGCATCTTATTTATAGATTATTACCTTTCATTCAAGCAGAAATATCATATAGCATCAACTCTGGATTCAGGTCTGATTTATATATTGTATAATGGTGAATAAATGGGAACCCAATTCAAACTCATCTTTCATGTGGCCCATAACTCATTCAAGCGCATCACACCCAAGGTTCCCCACAACTGAGGCAGGACTGGATATTCACCACAACAACCATCCGAAGAGGAAACTGGGTGCTATCTACTTGTGATTTCTAAAGTCATAAAATGTAGGATGGGAGGCAGAGCCTTTAGCTACTAGTCCAAGCTTTATTCTTTAAAGAGTAGAATTCAAACTATTATTATAGCCGCTATAGATGCTGAGGGACCTCACTTCACACAACAACCTACAGTTTAACCCATGAAAAACACAGGAACTGATCACTGACTTTTTCCACAACCCTCCACAATAATCTCCCATCTACATTTCCTCCGAGCCAGTAACCACTATGAACTCATTCAGATTCCTAAGCACCCACATCACTAACAATGTCCAACAGAAACCCCTCCTAGACAGCCACGGCTGACGGAATACTCACCTCTTCTCTAACAGTCTGGTCATGTGGAGACAAAGAACTAGTGTATGAAACAAATCCAAAGTCCCTGGTTCAAGTTCATTCCCTCTGCCATGAGGTCAATAAACGTATAAGTGTGAGACTGTTGCTGTAGTTCTGACGTGTCAGAGCTGTATGTTTTCAGCTGCTGGCCCATCCACCTGTATTTTATTGTAGTTTTTTTGTTGCTACTTCTCGTCATTTTCTCTTTCTTGTCTCCTCACCGAACCGGTGCATGCAGATGGCCCCCATTCATTCTTTACATTGTGAAGTGAATCAAGATCATTTTTGTTTAAAACAGGCACAATATAGATTAACTGAACTGAAAAGACAATTCAATTGAATTCTTCTATAATGTCCTACTTTGCTATAGCAGTTAGTTGCAAATAAACCAAATACTATCTGTAAAGCTAAACAGATCAAAGATTTCATAATTACCATGGCATCACCAACAAGACCCACCAATGTTACTGGACACAGTAAAAGATGCTATGCTATCAAGAGTACAATGCTTTGGTTCACTTGCCTTAATGGACCCATTTCTGCATTATTGATCACATAACCTTAACCTGGACCTAAAAGCATTTTGTACATCAAGGAGGCTGGAGTTTGAAGCTGGAAACATCATAAAAACCTACTGAGTTAATCAAAGTGTGTGCACATACTCTTCCTCTTTCCAATGTCAATATCAGAGGTAGCAGCCTCACACAGCAGCACGATTCCCATGGTAACAGCAGCATCTTACATTAAGTCAAGGTTGAGGCAAGAAAGACATGTCACGCTATTCAAAATCCAAGTCAAACCACTACAACTGTAACCCACCAACCTGCCCTTAAGGTTCGAGTGTGGAGAGGAAATGTCAAAGCTCAACAGATTGCGTCCTAAAAAAAACTATCTCGCTATGCGTCTCCTACATCCGTTTCCACTGGACTGCAATCATAACGCGTTATTAACTTTTAGAATCCTTCGTTTTTGACACCTGCAGTTACAGGTTCAGTTCTTTAGAGTTTTGAGACTGACTGTCGTTCCCTAAAGCAACAATGGACTTTTGGTTTTAGGGCATGTCTCGCCTGTGTACAATAGTTATTACAGTCGTACTAATTTTCCTTAAATACAAGTGATGGTCTAAAGCACAACAAGAAGTGTCAGAAAATAACCTGACAAGGTACGTTTGCGATGTGAAAACTCACTTCATTAGATGATTTGCAGCAATGCAATGTCTTCTATGTTTTGTGCTTTCTGTGCGGTTTAAGGTGTACTGCAACTCTGAAATTATCATTTTGTTACTAATAAAGCTACTTTGTTATTGTTTAGCATTTTCCACATGCTATTTTATCTCTTCAGTGTTGGCTGTGACTGCTTTAGGGCAACATGCCATGTTTTGCTTAGAAACTGTGCCAATAAAACTCATTTTACAAATATGTATATATATGATACAGCAACTTTTACAATACAGCAGAGCAAAGATAAAGAAGGAAATGTGCTGTGTTTCAATGTTTTTGATTAAAGGATACTGAAGAGTAGCACAATGTGCGTCTCAGCCACAAACTGAGCCTGACTGCTGCCGTGGATGTAACTCTGAAAAGACAAAACACATACAGAGGTAAATAACGCTCTGATGATTAGTTGTGTGGGCGAGGGCATACTGCAGCTTACAATTTGTCCGGTACTCGGGTTCTTGTGTGCGTACGGTGGTCCTCTAATGTGGTTCCACATCTGGCCTGAAGTCATGATCAGGACAAAGCACTGCAACACACAGTATATGTTTTCACTGGAAGTTACAATGGGTGACTACTATGTCAATATACAGTACATGTCATATACATACAAGCATTCACATGCATTGTTAGTTTATTACAGGAAATTGTTTGTGTTTTTCTTCTTCTAAACAAACAGACATATGTAGACAACAGTTACCACTGTGTGTAAATAAGGGTTTGACGTGACTGTTTGCTAACTGCCCAGTTGTTACAGTTTTTGTAGTCATTGTGAGAATTCACTTCTTCAGAGAAGCATTGTGTCAGGTTTTCATTCTCCGCTGTTTGCATGCATGTGTGGCATGTGTGCTGATGTTACCAGTGCAGAAAAGGCCCAGACGTTCTTGTTAAAAAGAAACTCCAAATTGTTTCTTCGTAGATATGCCAGTCCTCCAATGACAGCCAGGAGGAAGCCGAGCAGGAGCGGCCCGGCATAGTTGGGAGGACGAATGACACGGATCTACAGAACAAAAAAAGACTAGGATTGCAGAGCCCTTAATGCTGACACGGTCAGCAAACACATGACCCATGGTCAGCTTGAATTAGCTTGTTTACTGTGCTCACATTTTTGCTCATCATTGCCCAGACCGCTCCACCATGAGGCCTGTTTTTATTTATTGAACCGTTTTCTTTATAACTTTGTTATCGAATGTTTTTAACGTGTACTAAACTACAATTATCTTCCTCATGACCATTGTGTTACTTACCACTAAGTGGTGCATGAACACCTTTTCTACCGAGTTCTTCAACCTTACCTGCACATCAGTCCGGTCAGCCACCCATCTAGCCAGCTGCTCAGCTGCAAATCCTCTGACTTGGAGCTCATATGTATCAGACCTGCGAGGTTTCCCTTTGGATGGAAAGTGGAGGAATGTCGGTGCAGAATTCATGTTTAGCTGCAACACGCAAATGTTAACATTTTAAATGTGGACATCAACAGCACTTAAAAAATGACAAAAGACAGTAACTAGAACACTTCTGTTACAGATCAAAAGACACCCCACCCAGAGAACGCTCACTGTATGTATTTTGTATCTATGTATCTCACATCCCAAAAAGCTTAACTTTGAAACAAGAAGTTATCTCACCATCTGGAAGACATCTGATCCTTCATCAAAATCAACGGATGCAAAGAAGATTTTGTTAGTAAAGGCAGAGGAATAACGCCAGGAGTTAGCCAGCACCTGGAACTCCTCATCGGCTTGTCTGAAATATAAAATTGTTCCCTAATGAGAAAAAACATAAAATGAAAAGCTTAGTACCTGTTATTATTGCTTCTGCTTCTTACCTGCAGACCCCACACTGCCTCTGTGGCTGCAGCGCTGTAAACATGATGACCACCGAGTAGTTTCTTGGAGGAGCCTTCACAAAGCGGCGGAACTTGTCCCCATTCATCCTGATGACTGATCGTTTAGAGGTCCACTCCATCATCTGACTCACTTTCTCTGAGAGCAGAGTCTACAAGACACACAAATTGACACGATATTAGCAGCTAAGTACCAGTCGGTCAAAAACAATGTTTTCTGGTACTGTGCCAGGTGGCGCACAGATTAGAGCAATGCTAGTATTTGTTCCCCAGTTATGTAGCAGGACCCCTTCCAGTAATGGGAGAAGGATATGCAACTGATAATGCTGACACATCTATTCAGTCAATAAATGCAACATCAGTCTAAACGTGGTGAAATATGCTAAGCTTCAGGATGATACGTCACTAGAAAGAAGACAAGTGTTGTAATATGGAAATGAATTGGAGTTTGTAATATTTAGTTCTGTTCTGCGTTTTTGGTCCTGATATGTCGGTGATGTCCAGCTGTATCTTGTGGGTTCATTTACTTATTTTACCTGTGATTTTTTATTAATGAATGCATGTATTTGAACATTTCTATTGTTTTCTTTCTAGATATATCTATGTTTAATAACAAAAAATAAAATTAATAAATACTTAATTTCCATATTTAATATACTTGCTTCAAATGTACCAAAATGGGGCTTACTGTCAACTGGGTATGTGTCTGTGGCGACGGAGACATTATAAATAAAATAAATGTATAAACAATATCTGCCCAACATGAACATACAAAATCCTGAAATGCATAGATTTTAAGAATAGTTTAATTATAGTTAGTGTCAGTGGAAAAAAGTATTTATAATTATTATAATATTTAGGTACACACACACACACACACACTATTAGCAGACATCCCTAAACACAAGAACACTTCTTACATTCACTTATATTTTAGTCTTGCCAGCTATGGCTGATATTAACTGCAACTTCCTCCAGTGAAATGCTGCCCTATACTCACTGGAATTTTTATTTATCTTCTATCTTATCAGTATTGAAACGTTTAAAAACTCCGCCTTTAAAGCCCAGGCGGCTGCATTTTTGGTCGCGCACAGCATCCGTACCGTAAGTACTACTAGAAACGCGCATTACACCAAAGCGGCGGCTCCTTTCACCGTGAACACCGGAGGTGAGCGGACTCAGACACACGTTCGCTAACCAGAGCTGTAGAGTAACTTCAATACTCACGGGGCACAGACGGGGCTTGTGGGAAGCAGTCAAATGAATTAACTGTTGTCAAGTTTGAACTTTAACAGTGACTTAGTTAGTTCTTTTCGCCGTGTTCACGTAGTTCCGTGGCTAATGTTACGTTGCGCTGAGCGGTCGATGTGTCCTGAAAACGAAGTGGAGCGGGAGCCATTCGCTCCGACTGGCGGCTTCCTTTATGTCGCATTACTATGATATACAGACGGTACAGTGCTTCCGTAAAGACGAAACGAGATACTTTGTATGAAACTTAGCTCGTCAGCGAACAGTTAGCACCTGAACGACGTAGCGTTGCCTGTGGGTAACTTAGCCACCGACACTGTCGCTGAGGACAACTTCTAAAGTGTCGTGGACGTTAGAACCCGCGTGCAAGAAGCTTGTGCGCCATGTTTTAATAGAGACGTGTTACCTCTTTTTTCTTCTGGGCGTCAGTTGGACCATAATGCAAAAAAACGAGCACAAACGCCCCAATAAAAAGTTTTCTAAACATTTTGCGATACTACTGTCGACTCGCACAACATCTCCTGTCAGCCCACGATTGGTCAGCTGTTCGCCAATCGCGAGCGGTTTTCCTCTTCCTCGTTTTTATTTGGCGGTTGGCAAACCGTAGACGCGTGTTGGCGCCATCTACTGGGCCGTTACAGCGCCAACGTTGTCTTCATTACTCAGTTCAAAACACTTTTAGTCGTTGGTTTCTTTTGGTTATTAATCTAACAGGATCAGGGAAAGACCCTGGTTTCACCCATCTGCCTAAAGTCATTCTGACTTATCCGGTTTCACGTTTGACAAATGAGTCAAGTCAAGCGAGGTGTAGAAAGCAGGGATACGTTTTGTATCAGTCACATGTATCAGTCACAGAATTACTGATTAAACATGGACTAAAGACGTGCAGCAAAAATCATTTCATTCATTCATATATTGAGATATATTGAAAAGGTGAAAAACATAGTTTGGCAAATACTAAAAATAATTCCAGTGGCCATATGTATTTAGATGTACCATTTGTTGGTAAATGTGTAAGGAGATTTAGATTCACAGAAGTTAATGTATTTATTTAACCAAATCAATAGTATCTTATTAATTTGTCCTCCTTTAAGAACAAACAGGTCTGGCCGTAAAACTAAAACCCAAACATCTCCACAAATTCTTCCAGACATAACAATATATATTTAGGACTTGAGATATCTTCTCGGCCAATAAAAGACGATCCTAAACCATAGCATGACTTGGCGAGAAAACCCAAAGGCTCACACGACCTGATATTAAGCAGGCAGAGCGTGAGATTGACTAGATTTCTCAAGACAGCAGAGCGAAGGCGAAATGACCATACCGGAAGCAACGCTGCCGAACATAACAGCTTGTGACGTAATTGTTGATAATAATGTACAAATCATGTAAATAGAAAACGTGTCTCACATATGTTATTGTCAATGTAGGAGCCAATATTTCCTTTTCTCTTTGCCTTGGTTTGGTTTGGTTTTAGGTTAATAGCATCATTTCGGTTCCTGTCTGTTGACTGTTTTTTAACGCTTCATGTTGCAGACACCATAATATTCATCCTACCCGTGAAATAACCTTTTACCATTTCTTCCCAGCAGAACAGTAATTTCTGGTAATTAATTATTCTTGTTTTAAATTAATAAATTGAACATACCTCTGACTGAGATAAGACTGGATAGTCGCTACATTACATATTTCATTCAGCACATAAAATACATAGACGAAAAGCACAGAAAAATACCTGGCGTTGCTGCCAAGTGCCAAAGGATCTGACCTGCCCTCGTAACCGTTTACCACCCGAATATGCCGGACCGAATGCTCATCTGAGTATCCATCATACCACAATAATATGAGCAGCAATCTTCATGAAAGTAGTCAATCCAACTAATTCTAACCACTAACTAACCCAGGCTACCTGTTACTCTGCCAGACACTGATAATATGATGGATTTCACCAAACTGGGTTGCACCCACATAAGTGGCCTAGTTCTCTTTCTTGTTCTTGTGAAATCGTACTCTCTTTGTCTGTGTCCATCTTGACTGAGTGAGATCTGGTGAGTGTAGACACGAATGAACCAAAGAATCCATCAGAGCTGTCTTTCTGTTGTCTTTATGTCCTTAAGAAGAGAAGCACACAGACACAACAATAGACATATATAATTGTCTTATCTTATCTTACAATAAACATCATTAATGTCTGATAAAGGGATTTACTAAAAAAACTCTTTAAATCGAGGCGAATTTGACTGAACTCAGTACATTTTTATCTATTCTCCAACTACTTTTGAGGCTGAGGTTTCAACTCCTTTCATAAGTTAGTTGATATTGAAGAAGAAAGTCATTCTGGTAACTCAATTAAATGTGTCTAATGGGTAAATTTTACATCTACAAATCTAGAGTGACCTCACTAAAACCAGACGCTAAAGCGTTTAAATATGATTGACATAATCTTGCTTAATCCCCAAGTCGCTGTATTTATTTCTTTTTATGTGCCCTTTTTGTTTTCCTTGCACACTCTTTTCTGACATGTTATTTCACTCTAATTATTGTTTATTATCTGTTCTACTGAACCCTCACACACGCCTACAAAAGTGTAAACAGTATCTTATTCTACAACGTCATGTTTGTCAGTCGTCCTTCTCGTCCGGCAGGTGGCGCTAATGCACCTTTTAGGTGCTTTGCCAGCTGCGGACAGCCCGAGAAGAAGACCGTAGAAGCGATGACAGTAGTGTTGATGAACACATCCTCGTTTTAGCACTAATCCTACTGTCACATTAACGCAGCATGGGTGCAGAGCATTCATGGCAACTTGAAAAACAAGGTATGTTGCCGCCGCAGTCTGCTCCGTCAGCCGTATTTGTGTGGCGACGTCTGTAATGTAGTCCTAGCTGTGGCGATGCTAACTAAGCTAGTGTTAGCTTGACGAAGAGGAGGCTGAACTTTAGTCATAGCGTAAAGACAGTAAACATCAAGTGGTCCCGGCGGAGCTCTGTTAAACGAGCACCTGTCCGCCCTGACACAGATTTACCGTCGTTGTATGGCGAAGGCTCTCGTCGTTTACTGCACAGCTGACTTGCTATTGTTTCCCTGTGGATTTCAGCCGTGGGTCCACATGTGCTGACCCGGTGGGTCGGTGGCGTCGCTAAACCGGAGACTGTTCGGATGCACTTGTCGACGGGGACCAGGTCTCAGCACAGACTAAAGGGCGTCGCATGTGGGCAGAGACACTTTGATAAACCATTTAGGGCAGAGAAAGAGAAAGTAAACCTATTTGCGTGTGACGGGAGGAGCTTCAGCCGCAGTTCTGACCCGTTAAGGGGGCCCGTCCATTGTGTGCGTCACTGTGGAGATTCACCTCCTGTAGCTTCTTCAGTCTCAGGGAAGCTGGTAGATATTCATGTTCACATTCGCATTTCATTACTCCTTTACTCCATTAACATAAAATGGCCACAGTTTCAACCAAGATTTAAAGCTTGACTCACACACGATTTTCAGCTAATCGTAATTTGTTCATCTAGACGATGTGCACGATTTGTGTTACCCTCAGTTTCCATGAGCTAATCGGCTGCTGATGTCTTATCTAACTCTGTACCTCCGTGCAAAGCACTTTAACTTCAGCAGCTAGTTCAGAGTCAAGGCTTCGTGAGAATTCCTTTCTTTTTTTGGTGAGTTGTAGGTGTGATGTGCCAACCTGAATAGCCTAACGTGTGAAACGCTAGTATATGGATAGATACCTCATCCGTAACCGTGATAACAGGTGTGTGCATACTCCCTGTCAGACGTTTTGAACAGGTGGACGTGACCAGAATGCATGCAAGTAGCTGATGGCTGTGTTAAATGTACAGTGTGGCAGGTGCCTGAGTGAGTGGGACCCATCTGAAACGTCTACTCCGTAAAGTAATCTGTGAAGATCTGTACTGCGGTGGTTGTAGGTTGGGCTTCTGGCCATTTTGATCGTTTTTAAGCGTAGACGTGTCCAGTGTGATCAGTGGCGCCATCGTCCTCTCATTTAGACTTATGGAGACACGAGGCCCCTGTTCCCTGCAGGGAAGGTGACGCAGTACATCGAGAAAGTCTAGTAGACGCAAAGGTGCGTGTCGGTTCTCCCAAAATCTCCCTCGAGCTCTGAGAAAGAGAATGTCTTTAAAAGCCTGTTCTGTTGCTGTTTACACCTTTGGCCCAGGCAAGAATAGTTTCCCACCAGAGACTGACATCACTGCAAGGATTAGACTATTGAATTTCTGTTTCTATGTCAAATCTAGATTTTAAAATATTTGTAGTCACACAACACTCTGTGTCCTAAAGAAGTGTACAGCCTTAGACGTAGTAGCTGCTACACTCTGGACTCTTTGATGGTAGTTTATGCGACGTAACACGTGAAAAAGTCAGAGAGCAGAGCTTTCTGTCGTTGCACAGCCGAGGTGACCGTCACTAGTCCAAATCGAGTCTCATAACTGTTTGCTGCATGGCTTTCAGATTGTACTTGGTTTTTACAATAGAATATGTTCTTTGTGACATCATGGTGTGCATATTAACACATTGTTCAACCTGGAGTTCATGAAACTACATGAAAATATAAAATATGGATGATATTTGCTGGGGGTCGCAAACTTGAACAATGTGTAATAATGTAAACCATGTAAAATAATCTACCATAATGTAGCATATGAAAAGTGTAATGTTTTACCGGTTGTTGGTTGACCAAAGGCACAAAGCTACAACTTTTGAAGTGAACTGGTTCCTTTCTATACATTGTCTTCTGTCACTCACACTTTAACATTTCTTCTTTTGATTTATCCAGAACTGATGTTCATGCACTGAAATATAGAGCTTCCAGGCTGAAGAAAGGAGGAAGTGTGTGGGTTTGTGTAAAAACCTGAGCAGTGGCAAAGCAGCCATGGGCCCAAGGAGGAAGGCCTCTAAAATGCAACCTGTAGGGGGCAGTGCAGGAGTGGAGCTGGTCGCGAGATCCAGCGAGCACAAAGACCACATCAACGAGCTGTCCCATGAAGTTCTGTGCCATATCTTCAGGTATGCCACTAGCCTCAAAGTTCTGTGGGGATTATTATTATTATTATTATTATTATTATTATTATATGTTTTACTTGTGTATGTTATTACCAAAGATTTACATTACGTATGAAATGTTGTGTTTTTTAGGTACCTTCCCATGAAGGACATCATGTGCATGGAATGTCTATCCAGAAAGCTTCGAGAAGCTGTGACTCTTTACTTGCGAGTGGTCAAAGTAGTGGATTTATGTGCTGGTCGTTGGTGGGAGTATATGCCTTCAGGTAAAACATCTATAACTACGACAACGTTTAGTGCAAGTACAAATGTTCAGATGGTTTTTGTTGGCAATTGGAGTTTCTGTAAACATTTTTTTTTGGCATGCTGTGGTGTCCTTCCGTGTGGAAGTTAATTGCACCCCATTAGATCCAAGGGCTGCCCTAATTTAGCATTTAGGCTCCTGATTGACTGAATGACCAGGTAGAGGCACAAGAACATGCAGATTCAAGAAGTGCACCCTTTACATTTTGCACAACTTAGTGATTAAATTTCCTAAGTTGTATTGAATATCAGAACGGAAATCTCTCGTGGTCAGGTGCCTCCTCTTTCTGAACTGCAGCAAACTGATGATCTAAAGGCAGTTCCAAAGTTCCACACTACACACTTGATGCCAGCACAAACCTAGCCATGAATCTAACTCTATGTAGGCTCCCATAATGATAATGTGTGGTGAGGAGAAAATCAGCACAATGGTTTGAATTACCAGTGACGTAGCTGTGCTTAGGAGAACAGTGAGTAATTGTGAAGCATAGACTCAACAGGACACTGTCCTGAGCTGGATGGCAACACAAGAAGAAGCTTTAGTCATGGACATGACCTAGTTTCACTCTGAAAGAACTTCAGAAGGTCTTAACTGAGATGAGATGCGTTCATAGTGGTGTTAGTAAGTGAAATCTCAGACTTGACATTTACAATGGCAGCACACATACATGTCCATCAATCCGACAGACCTTTTGAGGATTTGTCAGAAATAATGGTACAGTTGATTCAAGCCCAGGAGTAATCAAATCATGAAAACGGAACCAAGAACACAAACTGCAAATGGGGCCCAATGAGCTGCTACACGCTCCTCGTCTAAATACCATTTGGTAAATGAGTGTTGAGCTGTTCATTTCGAACTTACATGTTGCTGATGGCCAATTGAACTTACACTACAGTATAATTAGCAAAGATTTGAACTCAGGCTTGGTTTTAGATTAGCATCACTCACAAATCACAATATGGAAGGTTTCCCATAACTATAGCATAATAAATCTGACACACTGTAAATGACGCTGAACTCATCTAATTCACTGTTTTGATGACTACTTATACAGCATTTTGTTAGATAAGCTTTAATCTCACATAGTGAACATGCAGCTTTTGTTTCCGCGCGCGAGAAGAAAAGCAGCTTGGAACATCTCGTTGTTTTCTTCTCTAGGTTTTACAGACAACAGCTTTCTGCTCCTTTTGAAGAAGATGCCAGATTTGGAGCAGCTATATGGCCTCCACCCTCGATATCTAGAGAGGAGACGGGTCCGTGGCTATGAGGCTTTCAGTATTCCTGGAGTCTTGGAGGCACTACAAGCCTGTCCCAATCTACTGGTCAGTAGGTGGAGTGACTGCGGTCACACTTCACATATTGTGTATTGTGCTGCTGTTTGCTTGCGTGACTAGATATTCTCTTGCCTAAAAGACTTGTCGTATGGGATTTTATTCCATTTAGTCACTATTTTCAGAAACAGTTGTGTCCAATTTCAGAATGAGGCTGAATCTGTACTAGCTAAAGAGATGCATCTTACTCCAGATGATTGGAGGAATTGCGGCTTGGTTAAGATTTCTTTGACTAATGGCTCATTTTGAACCTATGTCAGGGTGTGGAGACCTCCCATCTGGAGCTTGTGGAAGCCATATGGAACTACATGCCCCAGGTTCACATACTTGGGAAGTTTCGCAACCGTAATGGGGCTTTTCCCATTCCTGCTGAGAATAAACTGACCATCCCTATAACTGCAAAGATCCAGACCTTGCATCTAGTTGGTGAGTAGGACATTATACGTAGCGTAGCGTCTTAAAACTGGTGATTAGTGTACATTACATGAATATTACCAAATGAATTTTCTAATCAACAAGTGCTTCCTGGCAATTTGACACTGAGTGAAATGCAGCAGCAAGGCAGGAAATGTCAGAAAGGTAAAGCCCACTCTTGTCTGAGTGTTGCCGATCAGCTGTTCGATGCGAGCGGAGGCCTGGCTTCTCTGAGATTTAGCTGTGGCCTCTGACATCCTCTGCCCTTCAGAAACTGGGGGTTGGTATGGAAGCTGCTTCATTTCAGCAGCTTTCCAGACATTGGTGTTACTCAAGAGTGATGAGATACGGTGATCTGAAAAAATCAAAGCAAACTGACCCTTCCTACTGTCGTCTCTTCTCTTTAATTATAATAGAGTGAGCTATTGAAACCTTCTTACTCTAAATCTCCTTCATCACTATTAATAAATGCATTTGTGTTGAATCAACAGGCCTGAAGACTCCCACAAGGTGCCACACTGTGTCACAGTTGTATTGTGAGGCCTCACATAGTGTTTGTGGTTGTTTTAGGTGTGAACGTCCCAGAGATCCCCTGTGTGTCCATGCTGCGTCATCTCTACCTGAAGTGGGTCCGTCTCACAAAGCCACAACCATTTAAGGACTTTCTGTGTGTGAGCCTAAGAACCTTTGTTATGCGTAACTGTGCAGGGCCAACCAACTCCCTCAAATATGTTCCCCTCGTAACTGGTTTAGCATCAGCTCGGAACCTGGAGCAACTGGAGCTGGTGAGAGTTCCCTTCCTTGGAGGGCTGATCCAGCATGTAGTGGAAGACAGCTGGAGGTCAGGTGAGACACGCGTGTGAATCCAGCCTATTGATTTCCTCCGACCCAAATGCAGTAGTAATGTACATACCGAGGAGAAAACAGTAGGTGTAAAAACAACAAGTATCTATGTCTCTGGCGTGATCCTGGCGCCTATCAGGCTGTGGCTTTACTCGCCATACCGGTTATTGGCCTTGATGTATTATGGGTTTTGCTTGTGCAAATGTTCCTTTTTTAATATAACATATTCTGTTTGCATAGTTTAATCAATAAGTCGCTGTCATTGGAAGCAGTCTGATAATTGACATGTCCTTGCATTTATTGAATGTACCTGCTGTCAAAGTGTCTGGACTTCAGATGATTAGCATCATACTGCCTAGTGGAATTTAGTTTAATGCTAGCGCATTTCATGTCCAGGGGGATTTCGGAACCTCCACACCATTGTGTTTGGAGCCTGTAAGAACGCCCTGGAAGTGGACTTGGGCTACCTGGTCATCACTGCTGCTCGCAGGTAGTCAGGCACTGAGCTCTTAAAGTCAAAAAGAAAAGCGCAGACACCACACCTGTCTTCAAGAATATTGCAAATGATTGCTTTTATTTAGCATCTTGTGGCCAATTGGACACATGTTGGTCAGTGTTTTCATATCAAATCCAAAAACATATTTAAAATAATCTTTTCAGTACTATATCAAGATCAATGCCTATATCTACATTGTAGTTTTGCGTAAATTTAGTGGACAGTATATACAGTAAAGTACAAAATCACGTTGACTAACTGTCCCTGCCTGTAAAGTTAAGCGTAAGTAAGTATTAGGAAATTAAAATTGTCCCTTATGCAGTATTGAGTGAAAAGTCAGTGTCAGTGTGTAATAATAAGTTCTGTGTGTTTAAAAGGCTTCATGAGCTGCGTATCCAGCCTTCGCTGACCAAAGATGGAGTCTTCTCAGCTCTCAAAATGGCTGAACTGGAATTTCCTCAGTTTGAGACGCTGCATCTGGGATACGTGGATGAGTTCCTGCTGCAATGTTAGTTCCTCTGTTCAAAAATCCTTGTTAACAGCTAAGCCAATGTTTTGCCTTCAGATCAGAGATAAAGATGTTGAATGGTGTGGAGGACAGATCTGCCTTGATGTGTTCCTGTCAGTCCAGCAAAGTCACACATGTCACATATGTGCACTATACGGCTCTGTTTGACTGTTTTGTCCTGTGTGTGACAAGTTTTTAAATTGTTCATCAGGTTCTTTAAAACGCTCTTTCAAAATCTAATTCCCATGTATCACAACTGTGTCCTGTTGTGTAGATGCTCTTAGTTTAATATACATTTGTGTCAATTCATTTCAGGCAAGATGAGCCATTCAGAGCTGGTGAAGTACGGCCTGGCAGACGTCATTGAAAATCCAGGCATCATCACTGATATTGGCATAAAGGTAGTGAACGAGGTGTTCACCAACATTAAACATCTGCTTATCTACAACTGTCCTCACCTGCATAACCCCCACCACTGGATCACAGGTAAGCAGGCATCCGTCACATCTGGACTGTCAGTCAGCATGTTTTTGTTCAGTTCAGTTGCTTATATAAAAAAGAGGGGATTGTTGATTGAAGTACAACCTGCCTTATGTGCTTGTGTTTCAAAGTGAAGGGCCATACACGTCTGTGGAAGCATCATATTCTACTTTTCTCTGTTATCAGATCAGTCGAGATGGAGCCGCCTTGTTGATCTCACCCTTGTTCGCTGTCATGCTATAAAGCTGGAGTCCTTCTCCCAGTTCATAGAGTTACTGCCCAGCCTGGAGTTTATCTGTCTAGAGCAGATGTTCAGAGAACCACCAAAGGTATTCACGAACACACCCAAACCTAATTATGCAGTTCCATAACAACTGTATTTTGAAGGTTGTGCGTTCAGTTTGCGTAGGTAGTCCACCCAGGTAGTATATAAGAGATGCATTTCACATCTTATGAGTGAAGGCAGTATAATATAGCTGATTGAAAGCTGAAGTTATGAGTCCACTGAGTACAGAGTGACAGGAAGCAGAGACACTACAGCACAAAGAAGACACAGTGTTAATGACACGCATACAGTAAATGGATATGAAGAGGGACTTCGTGACTACGTCTGTGATGCAGCCCGGTGGTTTGGGTTTCAGTTAGGCTTTCTACAGCATATAACATGTTGTTTTTATTTTATTAAGTATAGTGCAGTAACAGCAACACATCTTACACATAGCTCTAGTTCCACAAACCTTCAGAGCTAACAGCATTTAAAACTGTATGGACCAAGATCTACACGATAGTTACTATACAACCTTACGCAGACGATGGTAAGGATGGAATTTCTGTAATTGGTTATGTTATGTAAACTGAAAATGCAGAAGCTGCTTTTC
The DNA here is from genome assembly GCA_030770545.1 of Macropodus opercularis. Classification (NCBI taxonomy): domain Eukaryota; kingdom Metazoa; phylum Chordata; class Actinopteri; order Anabantiformes; family Osphronemidae; genus Macropodus; species Macropodus opercularis. The sequence continues at coordinate 18,463,242 of CM061098.1, read as the reverse complement.
GTATGAGCCATTGATGAGTGTGATGCTACGTTAGTGTAATGTGCTCATGTGCTTTATACTATGTGTATGTCTTTGTGTGCTAGGGCTGTGCCAGAGTGGGCCTGAGTGCAGGAACTGGTATTGGCGTTTCATCAGCACTTGTCAGTAACCAGAACTCAAACAATGACAATAACAACAATCACCATCATCACAATAATGATGCCCACCTGCCTCCTGCTCCTCCACCTGTTGCCAACAACAATAACAACAACCAAAGGCTCGAGCAACAGCAGCAGCATAATGGCAAGTTCCCCCCCCCAATTCATAATTAGTGTCAGCAACCTATAGAGAACGACACAGAAGCAAAGCCGAGTAATTCAGATTAAGAAAAAAAAATATTATTGTAATGCAAAAGAACCATAGAAAGTCAGACTCATCTTAACTGGATGAGGATGATGATGATGATTTAGTTGCAGGGGACATGACAGTGTGCTTAGAAAGATCCAGTTAACATGGAAATAAATAAACAAGACAAAAGTTAAAACCTCCTCTATTAAAGTAAGTAAAAACATTGTGTTTCTGTTCACAACCCCAGTGGAGGTAAATCGGATGGAAGATGAGGAGGAAGAGGAAGACGAGGATGAGGTGATGTTGGAGGAGGAGCTCATGGAGGACGTGCCTCAGAATGAGCTAAAAGGATCAGAAAGGGAGGTGGGAGGGGAAGAAGCTGTTGTGTGTCCTGGGCCCAGTTGTCCAGCCAGAACACCACAACCTCCTGATGAAGAGCAAGCAGGTACACAACTGTTGTTATGATTACAGAGGTTAAGGTGTTTTTCCTGTACACGTATATGCCATAGTTATTCATGAGACCTTTTATTAATGGTTTAATGTCATTGATATTTCCTTTGCACCACCAGGTCCCAGTGGTTTAGTCCAGCAGTGCAGGCCAGCTGGTGTTATTGTTCCCCGGCACCCACTGGTCATCTCAGACTCTGATAGTGAGGAAGATGAAGGGCTTGCGTCAAGGCTGTTGCCGGATTCCTGTGTACAGCAGCAAACTGCCCATACAGAAGGTGATGGACCCACACAGGACGTGTGTGAAGGGGTTTTCTGAGGGAGACCAAGCAGTAGAGTGTTGCAGTAACTCAGTGATTGTCCTGTGAACCAGAAGGGACAAAGGCAGTTCACACAGTGAAGATGGAAGTAGGCTGATGTGATAAAAGTCACATTAGTTTAAAGTAGATTTAGTGCCAATAAGTAACATTTCTGTTTTATCATTGCATGTGAGCCAAGATTTTATTTGAAGAATCCTGTCAGTAAGGGATGAAGGAGGGAGGGTGGAGTCAGGTTTGGTGGGAATATGGTCTTTATGACCAATGGGGAGCATGTGTGATTGCAGCTGAATGAACTGGGTGCAGCCAGAGATAATGCAGTGCTTTTAGTGATGAATATGGTTCTAGTACTTCCTCGTTCTCAGTTAGGCCGGTCTTTTTGTAGAGACATTCAATTTGCTTAAAGTGGGAGTGAACCAAGATGAGGAATGGGTAAAAGTGACAAATCCACAGTCAGGCTGTTTAATAAATTATGGAGACTGTTGTTGTAGGAGGCCAATTCATCTGGGGTGAAAGAGCTGTCTGCACCAGAAAGGCCAGTAATCCAGCGTCAGTATTAATATCCTTCATATTATGTTAGGACATAGCTTAGTACGGTTGGTTTTACAGAGTGTCTGATCACACTGAAAGGAATATGCAGTCAGAAAATCAAATTGCATCTGCTTTGTGCGGACGATACCAGAAGTGCAGAAAGGTGCACAAGGTATGTCCTTTGAAAAGTAAATATGTCCAGACATTAGACAACAGGATATCAAGTCCCTTGTCAGGGTGTAGCTGTCACATTTAAACATTCTGCAGAGCTATTATACTGAGAGAGAGCATGGACAGATGCAGTGAGTTAAAAACATGTTGAATATTGAGGTTGATTAACCATCACTGTGATCGTGAGAGCTGCTCCACACAGCTACCGGCCATCCATTCAGATGGGTGTGAAGCAGGAATAGATGCTGGGTGGTTTAGGAAACTCCTTGAAGCACACGTGAGAAGGACAAACATTTTTTATCTCAGCCAGGGCACAAAAACGTGTCCCATCCCAACAGTGTCAACAGACTACACAAACATATTTGTTACATAAAATGAACTCACGTCCTGCCGATTCCAGTCATGGAGGCCAACTAAAGTCTCCTCACCAAGATAAAACTTTCTGTCCTTTCCTTGCTAAGAGTTTTTATGAGATGTTTTCTGGATGACTCCTACAGTATCCAGGACTTTTTAGGCCAGTTGAGAGAGCCCTCTCCACACCCCAGGATGTTATTCCAAGTATGAATGCTGTTTCTTTGTCCAATTATGGCTAGATTGAAGGTTTAACAAGCAGTGTATAAACAGGATTAGATGAGGTCAAAAATGCAGCGAGGCAGACGAGCAGTGAATCAACCATCAAAGATGTGCTTTGTGTAGTCAGAGAAAGAGAGAGAAGCAAATTCATCACAGATGCGCAGCACGTCAAAGAAAAACACAACAGTCAGCCAGTAAAATCACTCAAAAGATGGACTAAAAGTATTGTGAGTCACATCTATCTTAGCATGTGTTTTTAGGAGGAATGGACTGAACCCACCCCATGCAGTTACCAGAACACTTGGTCCCTGTTCCCACAATAATTGAATAGTGCTGCATACGTGTAGTTTTTGCTTGTTGGTTTATCAGGGTTTTTATTTTTATTTTTTACATTTTAAGTCTGTGTCTGTCTAAAAAAACACGTCTCACTGACGTCACGTAAATGTGTATGTTCTTTCAGGTAAAGGAAAGACTCCTCTACGCCGGAGCAACAGCTGTGCTGTGTCTGCGTCCGTGAATAAGATAAAGGCGCATATGTCAAAGAGCACCTGTGAGAAGAGCTGTCAGGTGACCAGTGAACAGATCAAGGCAGACATGAAGGCTGCTGCAGAGAACAGCAGGAGGACTAGCTGCAAAGGACTCGCCACTGAACCTAGGGAGGCCGTTTCAAGGCCAGCAGCTGCCAACGGGATAGTACAGGGAGCCGGTGGGTTGGGAACAGAAGGAAGGAGCGGTATGAGGCCGTTAGCTGGTGGTTCTGGTCCAGCCACGTGCAGGCAGGTCGGTGGATGTGGCAGGGGGGTGTCAGGAACCACCTACAGAACAACCAGTAACAGAGCCATGGGACCTGGCTGGACTAATGATAACGTGGAGGCAGGGAGCAGTTGTTCAAGAGATGCTAGGGCGAGGCAAAGCTCTAGTCAAGGCAGCGGGGACGTGGCAGAACCCACAACTGCTCCCAGGGGACAGACACTGCTGGCTGGACAAAGAGAGAGACAACCTGCCACGACTGCCTCTGCTGGGGGAGGGCCACAGCAAAGTCAGGCTAGAGATGAGGATTTTTTTCCCAGAAGGCCTTTGACCAGGTCTTGCACTCGTATGTCGTCTGTGCCTTTGGTGCCTGAGACAGGTAAGAAATCCATGTCAGTTGAGGAGAACTGTGCGTTTGGGTTGTTTCGGTGCACATAAAGCCTTGGATGTGTGTGTATGTGTGTCACTGCTCCGGTTGTCAGGTTGGACAAGAGCCTTGTCACCGGTCGCTCACGAGTCCAGATTAGTGTTTGCAACAACCAGCATCATTACCCTGATGCTGGTTGTTGCATCTATTTTATTCCACAACCCAGATTCTAAACAATCCAGCCTGCACTGTCAGTAAAATAGTGTTACCCAAAGCTGTAAGCGATGCTAGACTTCCAAAATAAAAGCACACGTAATTGTGATTACTAAACGGTATTTTTTAAAATTAATGTCAAATTCATATCTTATGGTTTTCAACCATTTTGGTCAGGAGCGTATAGAAGTGACTGAATCAGTCAGGACGATGAGGCTTAAAGGTGGCTGTGCAGCTTCTCCCAGCTGACAACCAACCTCTCACCATTGCAGAGCCTGTTAAATGTGCAGCTCTTTTGCTGGGCACTTCATCATTTATTCATGTTATTCATTGTCTTCATGTGAGACGTTGGCTTAAGTCGGAATCACACAAGGCTAATGTATCATCGTGGCAGTGAATTAATAGCCTAGTGTTTTTGACACTGAAGGCTTGATGAGGAAAACAGTTGGAACTTAGTTCAGCTTGCTCCCTGCTCAGTTCCTACCATCCAGAAAAGGCCTGCGATTAGTTTCATAGCTTTATGTAAATCAGGTTTCGTTCATTTATTCATGAACGTGTAACGGTGTTATATACAAACTGAATCTGTGTTTGCGCTTCAGTTCTGTGGGAACGTTTTGAGAGAAACTGCAAATATAGAAATGACTCATGACCCACCGAGATGAAATGTCTTTGAACCTGCTTCAGGAAATAAGATGATGCAACATGAGCATCAGGGTAACGACATGGGAGCGTGGGAAAAAACACAACACCTGTAACTTAATTGTCAGAAGCACAAAAACCCGTTTTAAGTTATTCACAGAACAGCTTGATTTAACATTGATTTGGTTTTGTGTCTTAATATGATTTCATAAAGAGCTTCTCTGAGGGTGACATTTTAAATTTATACTTAGACCTTTCAAGAGCCAGGCCTCGTGTAGGAATAAAGAGGAAGCGAATGGCTGACAAATCAACCAGCACTTCAGACCCAGTAACTGAGGATGACCACGTACAGGTAAACACACAACTCAACGGCATCCGCTTCCTGTAATACACGTGGTGGTATAGCAAATTTCACACGGTAGACTTTTGTGATCTGCTTTTGTGATGATGAGGTTTAATCTTATGTTGTATAGAAAAATATACAATACCAATGCAGTTGGATGTTCATTAGTGTTTTTTCCATACTGATGTCTTTAAGGTGTTGGCTTTGAAGAGTAAGAACCTGGTTGGCATCACTCTGACCAACTGTGGCATCACTGACCTGGTTCTTAAAGAATGCCCCAAGATGATGTTCATTCATGGTAGGATCAGACCTCTGCTGTCTGATTACTCATAGTGATGTTCTCTCCCTCATGATCAGAGTGTTGGCAGAATGTAATGTCAGGAAGCACATGTAGTGATTGGTATGTTTCGTTGTTGGATCAAGGCATGTTTTGTATCACCCAACACACACAGCTCTGCTAGTGTGATCAGGTTATCCTGATATTCCAGCCACAGTATTAAATCAAAAAGGGCTGACGTAATGCACCTTATCATTCGCTTTGTGTAACGTACATGTTCCGCTGGCAGTAACGGCGCTGAGTCGGTCCAAACCAGCATCCTCTCAGCTCTCAGCATCTTCCTCACAGTGTGGTGGATTTCACTGTGTTTTAGAGGAGCGTGCTACTAAGCTGCATTTCAGTTTGAATGTGAAGCTGTTGAAACTATTTAATTACTAGTACTATTGAATGTGGCCGTTGGTTTAGTGAAAATAAGCCATATGTTAGGGTTTTCTATAGCGGTTTTGAAAGTCTGGAATGTCTGTGTCTTCAACACTATTGATGCTACAGGGCTAAACGTTGACTTTGATATAGCTTTTTTTCTGGGGGAGTCTTTGGCTGATTTCCTGTCGAATGATGAAAGTGAAAATATGATGAGTAGGAAATGTTCCTTGAGGCTGTTTCAGTATAGGCTTGGTGTGAAACGAGTGAAATATTGCCCTAACCCTCCTAGGAATTTCACATCACATACAACAATCCTCTCTGTCTCTGCAGCAACCAGATGTCGAGTGTTGAAGCAGCTGAAAGTGGAAAGCACCCCCATACTGAACAGGTTTGATTATGCTCAGTGTAAGAAGCTGGACATGGAGCAGGTCCTAGATCAGATCCTGAGAATGCCTCCTGAGAGGAACCGCATCATCTACATGCGTCCTATGCACCAGGTTGGTTACTCTGGTGTCACATTGGTGTCAGAGGAAAGTCACACGTGCTTTAATTTATAGGACACAAACATAATAATATAATAATAGAAACACAATCGTGTGTTGTACATATCACGTCTCTCCTTACTGCCACTTGTGTTGCACATGCAAGACATTGTCCTAATAAGACGCTTGTGCACAAAGAAATGGATGCAGTCTGGATTATTAGGGCTCCTATTAAGACAGTTACTCATCAAAACTGTTTAGTATTTAATAGGACTCTGTGTCTAATAAAGAAAAACGACATATATGCACTGAATCACATCCGTGCTGTCACAACCATCAAACGTCTCGTTTTTACAACTGTTATTATATTTATACATTAAATCATCCTGACGTTGAACTAAATACACCAGTTAGAGGCTGGAGCTTTGTATTGAGTCGCTCCTGCCTGCAGATACTCAGTAGCTTGCAATAAGAATACAATTAACATTTAGATTGAGTGGCTTCGGGGGTGTTGTGCCTGTTTAGCCTGATGTGCACATGTGTCTCTGTCTTCATAGAAAATCTTCATCTAATTTCCTTAACCAGCTTGTTCTCTACTGTCCACAAGTTTAGTCTCTTACAACAGGTCATAAGACACATGCGTTATAAAAATGTTTTTAATCGTGACCCATAAGGACGAAGGTAATTATTTCTGTGGCTTCACAAGCCAAGTCTCCAGCGCTGCATGAACCTTTCCAATGTCTCCTGTCTCTGCAGATTGATTCAGTAGCACTGGAGCGGCAGCTCTTCCAGGGACCGTATCCCTACCACATCGCTATAGTGCACGAATTTAGCAACCCCCCAAATATACGCAACAAGGTTCGCATTCGCAGTTGGATGGACACCATAGCCAACATCAGTCAGTGAGTACAGACTAAGATGCTGAACAGGAAGGCAGGTTGTTGTTGCTTCTATAGCAGCTGTGAGTCCATCCTGAGATGTGTGTTCTTCTGTTGCACATGGACAAAATGCACAAGATGAAGGCCAAGACAGAAATAAAAACAAAGCCTGTCAGAGTAACGAAGCAGTCTTAATTATTTTACGCAGTAAGTGTGTAAATCAACTGAGCCCTGAACTAATCCTTTTATGCCTTTGTTTCTGTCTTAGAGAGTTAATCAAGTACGAGTTCTTCCCAGAAGCCACCAGGACCGAGGAGGATGTGAAAAAGTATCCCAGATACCCCTGGGGCCGAGACATTTACACGCTGGAGGGTAATAACGTTACACCGTGAAGGGTGTTTCATGAGTAATATCAAGCTGAATGCAACTCACACAACCAAGAGTCTCTAGAGTGTGTGAGAAAATGTTACTGTTTAGGGAATGTTGGTCTGGTTGAGGTGTAGCTGTTAAACTGAGCATATATTACAGTGGTAAAGTAAACTCCAGCTTGAAAGACGATCTGGTTTATGCTGATTCCAGTTTGAACATTGAATGTTCTGTTTATAGACACCCACCGCAGCACCGTGACCGACTGTTTAATATTTATATATATGTGTGACTAGTGGTGGGGAAATATGCAGTAATGCTTTGTATGCAGAATGACTTATCTCTTCAGGATGGAATAGTTACGTCACAGGTAAGAATTATTTTCGAGTTGGACAAAGCAGCTCAGCGGCTCTAGGTCAGGAGACCCACACTCCAGAGAAATACGCAGTGCATCCCGTTTCCTGTGTCTCCTTCACTGCAGCCTCCGCATCCTCCACGGTGTCTGAGGGGGGACTTCAGTTGTTTGGACAGCTACAGCCTTCAGTCCCAACACTTACGCTCTGCTTCCTAATCTAGTGCTAATTAGTGTCATGTAAACAGGAAACCTGTTTTCCATAATCGGGTTACGGGGGATTGGAGGACTCACCAATGGTCTTTTTATTAGCGCACGTGTGCAGAACGCAGCTGCGACTCCCTGCTGACAGTCTCCAAGGGAAGATTGTGACGGGGAGCAGTGTGGCCTAAGGCTGAAACCGTGGCCCACAGACATTTCAATGAGTCGCTTTTTAATGTGCAATCTTTCAAATTCAAAGTGTTTGCTGTGTGTCTGTCTGGGCTCATCGCAGACGCCAGACTTTTCTGTCTCAGATTAATCATCTGCTGCATGTGAACACTTTTCAGCAGACTTCCTGTAACCTGGTTAAGTGCATGTAAAGACAGTGTGTGACACGCCAGCCGACCGGATTAATGAAGCCTCCGCTGGCTGTCTTCTGTGGCGTTGTGTAGGAGTGGTGGATGGTGCTCCCTACAGCATGGTAACAGACTTTCCCTGGCTGAGGACGCTGAGAGCCGCTAATCCCAACAGCTACGCCCGCTACGACTTTGAGGATGATGAAAGCAGTGAGTGCACTCAGCACGTGACTTTATCTGCCGATTCTTTGCGTCTGTCAGTGGTTACGTGCTCTTTGTCTTGTACGCTGATTTCTTTTTCTTGGGTTATGCTTTAGCCACTATCTATGCCCCGCGGCGTAAAGGCCAGTTGTCTGCTGACATCTGCATGGAGACCATTGGAGAGGAGATCTCGGAACGTCGACAGAGCAAAAGAGGAGTGTTTCAGAGAGTGGTGGTCCTCTTCCTTCATCACTGTGATACACGAGGAGAGCCTGTAGACGATGACTACATCTAACCCCGTTCTTCACACCCAGAGGCGACGAGCACCGACTGTCTCACCGGTGCCTATGAGACGTGACTCGCTTCATGGACACAAACTGTAGGGGAAGGACACTGGGGGACACTGATTAAGCAGGACAGAATGTACATTTGCTTTGTTTTTTGGCAGAGCCCGACATAACTTACTTTATTGATTTAAAGGTCAGGGTGGGAGTGAAAAGCCCAAATGATAAGTTCAGTGTTGTTATGATTCCATTTTCATTTGATGACTAACTGGCCTGATAAGTTGTTTTTAATTTACTTCCAAATAAGACCTGGACCTTTCTCCTGTTCAGGCCACTGTTGACAGTGCGAACCCCGCTGAGCACAAGGAGTCTGTCCACTGCCACAGTTTGCCTACCTCTGTCCACACCAGTCACAGACGTTAATGGCCTTAAACCGCTCGCGATACAGATGCAGTGTCTTTATTTAGCTCCTCTTGGTTTTTTTCAGCATGCAGGCATGTTGGCCAATCTGGGTGTTACCTGGTTTACCTCAGCGCGAATGGCTCGATCGAACTAAGATCACTGGAACAGCTGTGAAAGTACCAGTGATCTTTGCTTGTTGAGTGTATTGAAAAGAGAACAAGACTCCTGTCCATTAAAACTCTGCAGGTGGTCCTCAGCCGTCTAGAAACGCAGGGCACAGCAGCAGATGTAGTGAAGTAGTTTAGACACAGGGTGGAGCAGTCGCTGCCTGTATGACCCTCCACTGACAACACGAGTGTTTGAACTGAGTCTGAACATGTAGAAGAGCCCTGAGTGGAATCTGCAGGGCCCAAAACAATGCGCTTAACGATACAGGCAGAATACTTAGTGTCTTTACATTCACGTTGCTAGTGGTGAGTAGTCCTGTCAAACAAGCTGTGGATGAAATCAAAATATTTCTAGCATGTCTGGTGTGAATTGTTTTGAGGTAGTTCCAAGGCATCCAGCAGATCTGAGGGAGCTGAACGGGTCAGATGCTAGTGGCTCGCAGCCGTTTCTAGCATTACGTTGGAGAGACCGTAGCCTGGGATGGGCCATGAAGCAGTCTGTGACTGAAAGACAGGGGTCAAGCGCTCGTCGTCTACCTTAGCACCTTCTGACCTTATCCGGCAGAAGCTTTTGACTTCACGTCACATCCATCGACAAAAATAAACTAAAGTCAAGTTAGTGAAGGCGTGTGTTCATTGTTTGCCAGCTGGAGCCAAGACATTTCAACTGAGAAGTGTTCTATGGTTTGGATGCATGGAAGAGAAGCGTCACCATGATTCATGTCTTTGATTCTTGTTTTGGCAATAAAAGGTTTAATATTTCTTCTTTTCAGTTTCCATCTGGTTTTTTGTTGTTAATGCTGATTGTCATCGCTCTGACCCTTTACCTGGATTTACGGCTTACCCTGCTTATTGTACGGCCAACCTTGACAGTCATGAAATCGTGTGAGACGAGGCAGGTAGCATTCGGTCACACAAAGATGACGTCTACAGGCAAAGACGGAATATGCAGGACAAGTACACGAGTGCCAACCAACACGACCTCTATCACCTGAAAGAGGAGGTGGTTACATACTGAGACACCAGAACAGAGGAACCGTGAATGAGATGAAGCTTCTCAAGCTGCTGAGATGGGAACAAAAACCTTTGAAAACAACAAACAGTAGCACGTGTGTCCAGCGTTGCACGTTTCACTGCTTTGAGCTGCCGGGCTCCTCGCCGTGTCTGGGTTAGCCATAGACATAAGGAGATCTCTCTCCCTGACTTCTGGGCTCAAGCATCTTCCGTTCCGTTCCATGTGACTGGGCTCTCAGGGAAGAGGAACAAGACCCGTCTCACGTTCTGAACCCGAATGAGTCTCGTCTCCCTGGATTCTCACCTGGGCTTGATTCTTTTCTCTGTTTGCCACTGAGGAAAAAGCTGGGACTTCACGTGTCCATTTAACCTTTTACTCTGGGAGTTTCAGCCTGGTACCTGCACAGCTCTTCTACAAGCTCTGCAGCTTCTAAGTGTGTTTTGTTGTAATATATTTAGCATTACAACTAAGGTGCTTAAATCCTATTTTGATGTCTTCAGTGGGGATGAGACGTATAACAGGCCAATTCACACAGTATCTACAAGCAGCGTTCAGTACGAAGCATCACCTGCGTTGACTTCAACAAGGATGGTCAAGAGAGAAATATTCAAATAAACTCAGACTTTAATATATATATATATATATATGTGTGTGTGTGTGTGTGTGTATATATATATATATATATATATATATATATATATAGAGTCAGGTCCATAAATATTGGGACATCGACACAATTCTAATCTTTTTGGCTCTATACACCACAACAATGTATTTAAAACAAACAAGATGTGCTTTAACTGCAATTTGAGGGTATTTGCATCCAAATCAGGTGAACGGTGTAGGAATTACAACAGTTTGCATATGTGCCTCCCACTTTTTAAGGGACCAAAAGTAATGGGACAGAGTAACAATCATAAATCAAACTTTCACTTTTTAATACTTGGTTGCAAATCCTTTGCAGTCAATTACAGCCTGAAGTCTGGATGCATAGACATCACCAGACGCTGGGTTTCATCCCTGGTGATGCTCTGCCAGGCCTGTTCAGTCTTGTCTTCAGCAAGTGAAATTCAAGCTCAATCGTATTCAGGGCAGGTGATTGACTTGGCCATTGCATAACATTCCACTTCTTTCCCTTAACCCTTGTGCAGCCTTCGAGGGGTCAAAATGACCCCACTGTAAAATAGGGGGCGCTCTAAGCTCAAAAGCCACACAAGGGTTGGATAAAACAGCCTTCGTGGGTGTTACATCCAAGCAATGAACACGTGTGGGTCTTCTGATGAACAAGTTCATCCAACCGTTCAGCGTGTTGTGATTTATTATCTGTCTGTGGCTGTTTTATCCAACCCTTGTGTGGTTTTTGAGCTTAGAGCGCCCCCTATTTTCCTTTTGACATCCTCGAAGGCTGCACAAGGGTTAAAAACTCTTTGGTTGCCTTCGCAGTATGCTTTGGGTCATTGTCCATCTGCACTGTGAAGCGCCGTCCAATGAGTTCTGAAGCATTTGGCTGAATATGAGCAGATAATATTGCCCGAAACACTTCAGAATTCATCCTGCTGCTTTTGTCCGCAGTCACATCATCAATAAATACAAGAGAACCAGTTCCACTGGCAGCCATACATGCCCACACCATGACACTGCCACCACCATGCTTCACTGATGAGGTGGTGTGCTTTGGATCATGAGCAGTTCCTTTCCTTCTCCATACTCTTCTCTTCCCATCACTCTGGTATAAGTTGATCTTGGTCTCATCAGTCCATAGGATGTTGTTCCAGAACTGTGAAGGCTTTTTTAGATGATGTTTGGCAAACTCTAATCTGACCTTCCAGTTTTTGAGGCTCACCAATGGTTTACATCTTGTGGTGAACCCTCTGTATTCACTCTGGTGAAGTCTTCTCTTGATTGTTGACTTTGACACACATACACCTACCTCCTGGAGAGTGTTCTTGATCTGGTCAACTGTTGTGAAGGGTGTTTTCTTCACCAGGGAAAGAATTCTTCTGTCATCCACCACAGTTGTTTTCCGTGGTCTTCCAGGTCTTTTGGTGTTGCTGAGCTCACCGGTGCGTTGTTTCTTTTTAAGGATGTTCCAAACAGTTGATTTGGCCACACCTAAAGTTTTTGCTATCTCTCTGATGGGTTTGTTTTGTTTTTTTAGCCTAATGATGGCTTGCTTCACTGATAGTGACAGCTCTTTGGATCTCATATTGAGAGTTGACAGCAGCAGCTTCCGAATGCAAATAGCACACTTGAAATGAACTCTGAACCTTTTATCTGCTCCTTGTAAATGGGATAATGCAGGAATAACACACACCTGGCCATGGAATAGCTGAGCAGCCAATTGTCCCATTACTTTTGGTCCCTTAAAAAGTGGGAGGCACATATAAAAACTGTTCCTACACTTTCCGTTCCTACACCGTTCACCTGATTTGGATGTAAATACCATCAAATTAAAGCTAAAAGTCTGCAGTTAAAGCACATCTTGTTCGTTTCATTTTAAATCCATTGTGGTGGTGTATAGAGTCAAAAACATTAGAATTGTGTTGCTGTCCCAATATTTATGGACCTGACTGTATATATATGTGTGTGTGTTTGTGTGTGTATATATATATATCTGTGTGTGTGTATATATATATATATATATACAGTATATTCTGTATAGATTGTAGCTGTTTTTACTGTGTTTTATTTTTCTTTTTTGTCGCCTGTGAATCAGGAAACACAGCAGAAGAAAATGGAAACAGTAACAACCGACCTGTTGATTTTCACCAGAGTCGCTCTCCACGTGAAGAACGTGAACGGAATTCACACTTAGATTAATTCAGAGAGTAACATTTGAAAGGTAAACACCAGGAATCAAACCTCTTACTGGTGGAAAGTTAGGTGCCTTGAGCGAGTCACAGCACAGTATACTGTAGGACTAATGAAGTAAAGTTTCCTCCTTTATTATTTTTATGACTCAACATTAAATAATCTGAAACAAAAAAATATGAATAAACGAATAGATTATCTGACCCAAATTCGACATTTAGTAATATTCCCAATTCTCAGAACTGACCCCGTGACCTCTTTGGTGCGTCGAGTGTAGGCTGATATGATAATATGACGCAACACACATCACAACATGCTGTGTTTGAGCAAAGATGAGGAGTGTGTGTCCAACAGACAGTGCAGCTTGACACTACTATGACACAAGAGAAAACGTAGATACGACGATTAAAGAACAGCCCAGTGGACTCGGTCTTCTTGTGGTTTATCCCCACGTTGCTCCCGTCAGTCTGTGGCCTCCCTGGTTTAGGCAGACTGTGTTTTTCTATTGTTGTGACGTCCCACTGTAGCTGAGGCTCCTCCCTCTGCTGATCCCTTTTAGCAACTATCCAGGAACTGGCCTCGCTCGAGAGTGACGGGATAAGGTGAACTGAGAAAATTAGGCAACGTGACACCGCTGACGCTTGTCTGATCCTAGATCAGTATTCCAGGGGGTGCGACTGTGAATGTATGTGGGGTTTCCCTGAGCCTTCCCCACTGTTCAGCTACTTTCAGGCTTCTCTGACTGAATGTGGGTCGTAGTTTTGTTGTTTTTTGAGCAGCAGTAGCCACAGAGAGAACACCCAGGGCCAGGTCCGGTGGCCAGAGAGCCAGAGGAAGCTCAGGACCAGCCCAGCATCTCAGAAGCCGCGAGAGGAGGCCCACCATGGGGATTCACCCCACCCAGGCCAGCCTCTCAGGGACAAAGCAGGTCGCTGGTAACAGTAGGGGACCACTGTGGATCTGCAGCGGAGAGGTGAGGAGGAGTCAGCAGCCAGACAAGAAAGCAAGCCAGCCGTCAAACAACGCTACCGGGTAGAGGACCGGACAGTGTGGTCGCTGCCTGGTATCAGTGTCCTGACGATCTGAGGATCTAATGCTGAAGGAGAACCAGACACAGGACCGCGGAGCAGTCTGTGAGCTGGGAGGTCGTGCAGGCGGCAAGTTCTGAGCTTTGGTTTCAGAGCAGCTATGAACGTTAAACCCGTGACCTTTAGCTGCCCTTTCTGATGAACATCAGCTTGACGCTCACATCGCTCTGCTCCAAGGACGAAGACTGCGATGGCCTGAAGCTGTTTAGTCTCACAGGAAGTGCAGGGGAACAGCAGAGGCCTTTGGACAGTTTCACTGTGTTTACATTCACTGACAGCGAGGACCGAGTCACATTCACTGTGTGTGTGTGTGTGTGCGTGCGGGGGTGCGTGTGCGTGCGTGTGTGTGTGTGTGTGTCTTTGGGTTTGCCATCAATAATAGCTTGGTCGTGTCAGTAACTGTACACTGTGAGCACCATCTCCAAACATTACCATATTAAGACACATCGCTGGCTCAGTGAACCTCCACGATAAAAGCAGTGCTGAGGCACCTTAAGGACGAAAGGTCAGACGTTTGCGTAACACTGACTACAACAACCGCGACGTCACTTAAGACGTTGTATATGTTGTCTTCATAACAATCTTTAAATATGTGAACATAAAATACAGCAGCATTGTGTTCAGTGCGCATGTAAAGGTCTAGTTTCAGCTGAAAGGCAGCTCCCGGTGCAGCAGTGGGGACATCTATACATACATACGCTAAGGTTACATCATCCCATGGTGCTTCTGGACCATTCATTTTAGAAGGAATTGATCAAATTATGAGTAATGTGATGAGGTTAGTAAGAGGCAGAAGCCAGATTAAAATGGCTGCAGTTCTAAAAGGTCAAGAAAGGTCAGAGGCTGGAGCCTGGAGACAGTCAGGAAGCTAGTTTTCAGAAAAAGACACAGAACTGCTCTGGTTATGCTGCTTTGAGTGGAAGGAAACTATGTTGGGGTGAAGCATTTCACAGACACACAGACCCGACATTCATATGGTAATGAGCACCAAGCAGGTTTAGCTGTTAGTGGGCTGACTTCCAACAACACGCAATAGTTATGAACAATTAGCATCTAATCCGTTCCACAAAATCCATAAAAAGTCAACTGTGTATGACATCAGTCAAATGAGGCAAAGCTGTGATTTAAAAAGGTCTGATCTCCTCAACTGCTCCACCTGATTTAGTGACTGTCGTAGTGAAATGCTTCATCATAAACACACACTATTAAGCTATTACGCACTGACAGAAATTAGATTAGAAAGTTATCATTTATATTGTAACCAAAAAGCACATCTACAATGATACCCAATGAATTATCACGCGTACTAATATTAAATGACATGTAGACTAGTAGTTTGGGGGGAGTGTGTAAATAGGTCACTTTTGTTTCTACAGTGAATTCAGTTAGAAGTGAAAACAAAAAGCAC
The DNA here is from genome assembly GCA_030770545.1 of Macropodus opercularis. Lineage (NCBI taxonomy): Eukaryota > Metazoa > Chordata > Actinopteri > Anabantiformes > Osphronemidae > Macropodus > Macropodus opercularis. The sequence goes on along the minus strand of CM061098.1, from coordinate 18,447,853 downwards.
ATGGTTCTGCGCAACCTATTACTTTCATTCATCACGTGAAGCTGTAGCGTTTTACACTTGGTATCAATGAAATGAAAGTGAATCGATGACGGACACTGGCTCCACTCAAGCTGACTGGACGTCTTGGGGCTGGGGAGGAACGACGCCAGCATCCAGGTGGAGCAGCGGGAGCTGGGGCTCGCATTCAACTGCCAGAAGACACTGCACACGCGTTTTGTGTGGTATCTCGCTCAGTGTCTCTGCCCCTCCCCCGCCGGCGATGTAATACGTTCCACGTGGAATTTCCGTTCACCATCCAGTCTGCAGAAAAATTCCAAATTTTGCAGAGATGCGACAGCGTTTCCACATCACGCTTCTCTCTGTTCCCTTTCTTTCTCTTTGCTCTCCTCTTTTCACGTCGCCTCAGTTTCTCGTTGTCTCTGATTTTCCTTCTTCGGTTTCTTGACCTCGCTCTTGTCTCTCACAGCCTCTTCTCCTCTGTTTATGCCTTGATTTCTGGTCTCTCTTCGTTTTCCCATAAAGACAAGCAGGCTTCCTGGTTGTCCTGAGATCAGCCAATCACTCATGTCTCTGTTGTTGGGCCTTCCCCCAGTGACCATACAAGGTAGCAGAGCAATGCATGGCTTGACTCTCCATCAGCTTCATAAGAGGCAGAGACGCGCACACAGAGCAGATGAGCGGCTGCAGCGGGTTAATGAATTTAGCAGAACCAGTGTGTTGTCGGTGGACACGTGTGCGTCTCGTCTCATCACCGGTCGCGTTGTTGTAAAAGCAAGTGAGCAGCCAGAGATGACGACCAACGAAAACCTCATCCGTCCAGCAGTAAAGCAGCTCGACTGACCTGCAGCCGGGACTCAACAAGGTACAGTGACACAGGAACTTCTCACTATTTCACTTAGCGTCAGACCAAGTGACCATGAGGTGCAATTTAAATATCCAAGCTTCATACTGTTATTAAGGAGTAACTTTGTGTAACGGCCGCAGTCTGGTGCGATTTTTGTCATCACATCATCGTTGTCATCGCTCTACATCTTGAATAAATCTGTATTAAGAAACGTTAGTCGAAGATGCGAGTACCTCTTAGGCCACTGGTGAAAAAGCCAGCGCACACTGCTCACAGTGACAGTTTCCAGATCACAGATCACTGGCCCCATACGTACGAAGGCCCCTGACGGGTGGAGGGGATGAAGACGTTGTGTCCTCAGACGTTGTCACGTGGCTCCTCCAGCCCAGCGGCCGGTGGTGAGGTCGGGGCGGGATGTGATGCAGTGTCGTGGCCTTAGATGGCAAAACCTGAAAAGCACTCGGCTGCAGCGTTGTTCACGCCAGCACCACACGGTGCCAACGTATTATTATGAGATACGGGCATTAAAGCCCTGGTGGAGAGTCGGCCTGTTCTCCTCAGGCCTGTGTGTGCTTCTCTTTGAAAGGCTACCTTCTCAGAACAGACCCTGCCTTTGTCCAGTCACTGGAGGGAACGAGGCTCTTGCGGTAGACGTGCAGAGGACCCAGAACGTCCACGTCCACGTCACGAATGTACATGCAGACTAACATCACGCTTTTCTGACCCTCAGTAAAACCTGATTCTCCAGCACTAACCTAAAAACATTTGACATAGTGCAGCTAACGTGACGGTTTGAACCGTTGAACTGTGGGTAATGTAATTACAGTCACCTTGACCTGAGTCAACCACCAGGTTCCTCCGTGAGAACGTAGGTAGGTTGTGGCCACTGTGTGACTCTGGCTCGTTGGGTTTGCTGGTGCGGTCTGAGCCGCACGCCGCTCTTTGAATTGATCGAGTCAGAGCCGAACATCACGGGAACCATTTCGTTCTGGCCACGCTGAACAGATGTATGGAACAGAATGTGCGTGAGGCTGCGTAGAGCCAGTCTGCTCATCAGTGGAATGGACATGAGAACGTGGGAGTAGAAGAGGAAATGCCGTATTTATTTATCGAGCGCCAGGGTCTTAGGGTGCTGGGTTAGGAAGACTTTCACATAACCTCTTACACACACACACCCTCACATCAGTCCACCGTGGGAGTGAGACACCACGATTCCCATGGTCGATGTCACATGGGAGACGAAGGGGGAGGCAGGGGAAGGTGAGAAAAGAGTGAGGATGGAAGGGGGAAGGAGAGGAGCAACAGATGGACTCAAACAAAGTGGTGTATGTAAATCTGTCACTCACTCTTCTCACAGACAAGGTTTGACTGAAGTTTGGATCACGCACCAGCTCCTGCATTGGCATAAAGACGTGTCCCTACGTGTCCTCAGCGTGTTCCTACCTGTCCCTACGTGTCCTCAGCGTGTCCTCAGCGTGTCCCTACCTGTCCCTACGTGTCCTTAGCGTGTCCTCAGCGTGTTCCTACCTGTCCCTACGTGTCCTCAGCGTGTTCCTACCTGTCCCTACGTGTCCCTACGTGTCCTCAGCGTGTCCCTACGTGTCCTCAGCGTGTTCCTACCTGTCCCTACGTGTCCCTACGTGTCCTCAGCGTGTCCCTACGTGTCCTTAGCGTGTCCTCAGCGTGTTCCTACCTGTCCCTACGTGTCCCTACGTGTCCTCAGCGTGTCCCTACGTGTCCTTAGCGTGTCCTCAGCGTGTTCCTACCTGTCCCTACGTGTCCCTACGTGTCCTTAGCGTGTCCTCAGCATGTCCCTACCTGTCCCTACGTGTCCTCAGCGTGTCCCTACGTGTCCTCAGCGTGTCCCTACGTGTCCTTAGCGTGTCCCTACCTGTCCCTACGTGTCCCTACATGTCCCTACGTGTTATCTGATGTAAACAGGTGCATCTGATGCAGTCATTTCATTTGGTGGTTGCTGGTGTTTGAGGTCCTCGTTTCTACCCTGTGTGTCTGTGAGTAACATCACTGGTGTGATTTACAGACACAGGGCAAAAGAGAAAGACGACCATATTAGGCAATGCTGGGCTCTCCTCTAACGGCACACGCACATTCCCACTTAGCAGAGAGCAGTCAAAGTATGTGAAGCTGGCCTGTGTCATGTTTGTCCTGATTAAATCAGCCCAACGCTCAATGAATTCAAGTGCAACGGGCTCAACCAGTCACGTTTAGAGGCAGTTCTGTGTTTTAGTGAGGCTGAAGTTGAGCTAGTCTGAAAGTCAGGAGGGAGGAAGCTACAGTTATTGTTCTACTCATCTGATGACACATGGTATTATTGTTGATAACGATAATTAAACAGCTGATAGCACCACAGCAAAGAAGGACAACTCAAACGCTGAGGTAACGCTGTTTTCTTTACGAGACGGACGGAACAACCGCGCAGAGCAGAGCCGTGTTTTACCTGCCAAACTCAAGTAAAGGATGTAGATCAGCCTTCAGGGATCGTGTGACCAATGTAAAACTATGACCTATGAAGGCAGGAAGTGATGTGTACGTGTGGTAGAAGCAGATGCACCCCAGCAGGGCTGATAGCCGACCTCCTCGTCAACAGTCATTCCAAGCTTCAGGCAGATGAGAGGAACGACTTTCCATTTAGAACATTATTCCCGAGTGAAATACTTGCAGCTTGATGTCACAGAGAACCGAGCTTTCTTCTTAATATGGACTTGGACGGTCTGGGGCAGTGGGAGAAGGACTGAGGAGACTCCGCTGCCTTTTAAGTCTTCCTCCGCTGTGACTAGAAAAGGGAATGTATGTAGCCAGCTGTAAGGAAGTGGTGGGGGTGTTGGTGACAGGCTATCAGTGGGAGCAATCACAGCCTAAAAGAGGGAATGTTTATCTACAGCAGCGATCCCATTTTCCATGATCCTCAACATAAAAGCCTTTCTCAGGCCTTATATGGGCAGACTGGGACTTTCTAGCCAAGTGGAGCATTCCTGGAAAACTCCCGGCCTGCGTCTGTGTTTATCTCTCGCTTTTCTTCTTCACAAACGCAGTGATGCAAAGTGTAATTTGTGTGTCAAAGGTAAAGTAAAGTTTTCTTCACTGTGCTCTTTTATCAGGTGTTGAGATCATGAGATCCATCAGGCGACAGATGGAACGTCTGGACCGAGGGTAAGAGACCTTCAAATGCTTTTGATTTGCATTTTAAACCTTTTGTTTCACTTTATTAGAACTTCTGCTAAAGTAGATGTGAGCTATTCCTGAAATGTCTCTGCTGTCTCTGTTAAAAACGTAAATATGAATAAGCGGAATAAACACTGAAGCTGGGGCTGGAGCTCATCCACATGATCTGTCTGGTCCAGGTGCAGCAGGCTTTGAAAGTAGCTTGAGTCACACTAACCCATGGATTTGAATCTGGATGTGGACTATGAATGCGTTCATCACTGCAAGCAAACAGGCAGAAAGAGTCTGACTGAGTCCCAACTACATCCCTGAGCTCAGTCGAATATGAATTACACGTAGGCTGCCACTTCAAATGTATTGAGCTAAAACAAGGCTGTTCCTAATCACAGCCAACACCAAAATGTCCACACTCGCACAATGCGACAGAAGCTTGTCGTGGTCACTGGACAGAAACATTAATGGGAACCTAGTGATGCCAAAAGTGTAGTAATGATCTGAGTGAAGCACACACACAATCACCTTAATGATTTTATTCCTGAGTTTGAAATGTTAGATGGAGCAAATCCAGGGCAGGAAGTTTGCTTTACTGTATGTGGGCCCACTGGGGATTAAGTCATTTCCTATTTTTATCGTTTACCCTTCCCTTCAAAATGCTCGTTCCACCCGCTGATGTGAATTCATTGTTCTGTAGCCTTGTGGGTCCAGCTTGTAGCTCTGTGCGGCTAAGAGCCAGTTGTGGTTAAACGCCTCTGCTCTGTCCTTCAGACGGTGGTGAGGCGTCAGCGGTGGACAGGTGGACTGTTTCCATCATCACGTTATCTCTACAGCTGTCTCTTCGTGAACGTGTGAACTTTTTATATTATTTCGATAAAGGAGGCTGAATCTTCACGGGCCTGTCGCCTGCGAGTCATGAGGTGAGCTGTCCAACGTCAAACCGTTTGTCTGCAGCTGACCTCTCATCCATTCCTGTGGCCCATGGTGCAGTGCTGCATCTCTGGTCAGTTTGTAGTCTGAGATGAAGCACTGTAGCTCGGGACACTGGACACCTAATTTCTCCATACGTAGGAGATTCAGGTTATCAATGCCATTAAGTCCCAAAATGATGTGATCAGAGATCAGGAATAGTTTGGGAACCCACCTCAGCTCATCTCTCCTCTCTCCTGGGGTCCAGTTTTCCCAGGAATCCCTTGACCTATCAGAAAGGGGGATTCCTGGAAATACTGTTCTTGGGGGCGGGGACTATCAGCATTTGTTTGACTTGGTTTAAACAAGGCAAGAAATACAGGCAACACTGAACCCAACTTGTGGCCGAATGCAGAAATCACAAGATTCATTTGATCATGAATGGAGCTGCTGAGTGACTTTATTTATCTTTTTTATATTTTCTCAGTACTTTAGTGATTTGGAAACATTTCAAGCAGATTTCCTCTCAATACAAGGCTTCATAGGGCTACGTCTGTAGTGGGTTTCTGTATTCATGGGCTTAAAGCAGGGAGGGCGACTGGGTTCCACACGAGGGGAGCTTGGGAGCGAAAGGCTCTGCCCGTCAGGCAGTAGCAGAAATCCCTCCAAAGGCTCATCTTCAACACCGGCTAGGATTTGTCCCTCAGCTGACACCTCGCATCCTCTTCTTTATCAGTTCCTTTCTGACTATGCTCAGGCCACGTGGGTGTTTACAGCCATAACCATAAAGGTTCTACGTCTTTTTCTTGTAAAAGCAAGTTTTTTTTTACCTACAAGGCTTGTTGAGTCTTCAGGATTCCTGGTTCATACTTTAATAGTTCTTGTGTTACCAAAGTGTTTTGTAAAATGTGAAATTCACATTCATGAAGGTGAAGATAAACGTGAAACTGCACTTGTCACTACCGTTCAGATTTTCTAGGACAACGCTGGTGGTGGATTTCATTTCAGATTCAAATGAGCAGGTCTCTGCCTCCTCTCAGCTCTCTCTTCATAGGTTAAACCTGCATCAGTGAAAGCAGGAGAAAGAGCTGGACACCTACAGAAGAGCCTCTGAGTCACGTTGGACATGCTGATGGACAGCAGACGTGCATGGTATCCCTTCAGTCGCGCTACTTTGCTGTTATGAGGCTCCCGGGTTGACCGAGCATGTGCAGCAGATACTCAAATATTTCCTAATCTCTTAACGGTCACTTCCCACCTGCTGATCCCTGATCAGTGTGTTGCCTCATCCACGGTTTATTTACGTCTTTAATTCTTTCATCTCCACATTTTAGTGATGTTTTAGTTGGTACCTACCGAAGCCTTGCCGCAGACCATGTACACGCTCTCATGAAACAATTTTCTCTCAAAATGGTTCAAGAATGGTTTGAGGAGCACAAAAACAAGTCTGAGGTGTTGACTTGGCCTCCAGTGTAAGTTGTCAGTTTCTCGCCTTTACCTCTAAATGTAACTTCTAGTTACTGTGCTCAACACGACTCCAGTTGGCACATTTGTCCGTGTTAGGCGACGCTTTCATTTTGCGTTTGGAGTAAAGGCTTCTTCTTTGCCGAGTGGCCTTTCAGTCCGTATCGGTTTCTCTGTGGATAACGACGCCGTCAGACACTTCACCAGCTCTTTTGCCTTTTCTTTTGGGGCTCGTTACTTCTCTGGGTCATCAAACCCATCTCCTACCCGCGGACTGTGATGGATCGACATTCCTGTGGTGTTTACGCTGTCATATAATAGTTTGAACAGATGGAGGTGGCATCTTCAGGCATTTGGACATACTACCCAGGAATGAGCCAGACTTCCACGATTCTCTATCTACATCTAGGCTGATGTATTTGAGGTTTGCCTTAAAATACGTCAGATGGCATCATTTAAACATGCTACATGCTACAACTAGAGGTTGTAGCATGGAAATCACGTGTGTGTAAACTTCTAATTTTGAAGAAAGTGCTAATAAAAATTTTCTAATGACTTCTCTTTCTCCTTATTCTGATTTTAATGGTTTAGTGCGATTTCATGACAGATAGATAGACAGATAATAAACCTAAAGCCTGTGTTCAGCTCTGCTTGGTTCGTTCATACAGCTCAAGACACAAGAAATGTCTGCCCATCGAACTATTTATAAGAAAACATTAAAGAAGAGACACGACACAGTGAACAGCTTGATAAACAAAGGTTCTGTCTCACATTCTACATCTCTGAGATCAATGTATTTAATTGGGATAAAATATGTGTAACTGAGTTAAAAATGTTCTTTGATATCACCTGTTGCTGCTGGGCCCTGTTGAAGGTAAGCTGTGTGAAGGAACGTGGCTCACGCGGATGTTCTCTCTCACAGTGTGTCTGTTACAGTCCTTGTGTTGTGTCTCCTGACGTAACAGTAGTAGTAATGTTATATAATGTATAGAGTTTTTATTTATACTGCATGTACAATGGGGCAAAAAGTATTTAGTCAGCCACCGATTGTGCAAGTCTGTAATTTTCATCATAGGTAGACTTCAGCTGTGAGAGACAGAATGTGGTTTCCCACATTCTGCAATCTAGGAAATCACATTGTGGGATTTTTAAAGGATTTATTTATAAATCCCTGCGTAAAATAAGTATTCGGTCAATAAACAAGCAATTTCTGGCTCTCACAAACCTGTCACTTCTTCTTTAAGAAGCTCTTCTGTCCTCCACTCATTACCTGTATTAATGGCACCTGTCTGAACTCAACTCGTGGTGTTTGGAGGAAGAAGAGGCTGCGTTTCAGCCCAACACCATACCCACTGTGAAGCATGGGGTGGAAACATCCTGCGTTGGGGCCGTTTTTCTGCGAAGGGGACTGAGGCGCGTTAAGGACAGAACGAACTGGGCCACGTATCGTGAGACTGTGAGCAAAAGCGTCCATTGCCCCATTGTACGTGTACATTTTTATAGTTTTATTGAGATAATTCACAGTCTCACCTTGTGAACATTACGGTTTGGCCACAAGGTGGCGCTGGTTCACTCCTGTATCTATTTTGTTGTGATGGTTCTGTTAAACTTTTAGATGAATGTTCTCTTCTCTTCTTGAACCCTGTTTAACTGTTCCTGGAACCGTTTTGTGGATTACATGCGTGGTGAATGTCCAGAGTTGTTCACGTGTAAAGCATATTTTTTGTAGAGTTGTAGTTTGTGTTTGTTTGGACTGGAGCACGATGATGATCACTGTCGCTAAGGCCTGTTGAAGGGTGCAAAGCAGAGCCGGGAACATCGTATGGTCTCTTTATTTATAGTCTGCAGAACCAAATAAACTGAGGAGAATTGATGACGTTAGATATGACTATGAGGAGACAGCAAGAGACAAGGAGAAGCCATCGTAAATGAGCTGTAGTCGGCTTAGAGGCTTGTCGCACAAAAGCAGAATTATTCAATCTGGGATGCGGGGAACATCCTGGCTTCTAGTACTCCTGGATTATTCCTGGCCCAAGCCCTATGTTGGTGCATAGGTTCGTTAGACGCATACCCAAATTAAAATAGTAACTTAAAATGGTAAAGGTTATACTGGAGGATTACTATTATTCTGATTATATCTGTGAAGGTTCTCATTCATCCAGGTCAAGTTGTCTGAAGGTTGAGTCATGGCAACTGGACTTCTTCTAGTTAGTAGAAACGTTTCACCACCTATCCAGGTGGCTTCTTCGACTGAAGAAGCCACCTGGATAGGTGGTGAAACGTCTGGCTTCTTCGACTGAAGAAGCCACCTGGATAGGTGGTGAAACGTTTCTACTAACTAGAAGAAGTCCAGTTGCCATGACTCAACCTTCAGACTATTCTGATTATAGTTTACGTATTTGCCAGACCTGCATAAGGAGGAGTGGCTATAAATCAAGGTGCATGGGTTAGATAGTTGATTTAAGACATGACACGTTCAAGGTTTTGTTTACGATGCCACACAATTACAGACACACAATGCACAAAACCCAACCAGATTTATGAAATTCATTCCTTATGCTTTGAAGAATAGCAAAAGGCATAAATAATGTTCTGAACGCACCAGACTCAAAGTTTAGACAGTTTATTCTAAAATAAAATGAAACAAATAAAAAAAATACACACAAAAATAAGTAGTGGCAGCATTAAAGTTCTTTTGGGCTGGCTACTGCCTAATGTGGTCCAGAGATGAGACCAGTATTCAGGGAGACAACAGAGGGCGCTGTTCCATGAGTCTAGCAGACATACTATTGTTCCGTGAAGAGCTGGCACAGAGGGCTCATGGAAGCTGTAGTGTATGTCTGAAAGGAAGCTGGGAAATGAAGTTAAGGGACTGGAATTAGGAGGAGAACGGAGTGAATGAGAGGGTTTATACCAGAAATATGAATGAAACGTTCCCGTCATTCTCTAACAGGACAGAGAGAAACAGGTGAACAAGGTGCAGACCCGAGCAGGGCAACTGACACGAAATGAGCATTTACATGAGCACATAGGTGACTGAGCTAAGACTGATGGGAGATGGAGTACTGACGGCACAGGGGAGGCAGAGTGATGCAGGCCAGCTGCTGAAGATGGCGAGGAGAGGCGAGAACAAACCCGAGACACAATGTGACTTCTAACAAGGTTTCTGGATGAATATTCTCCACAAAGCATAGCGAAAACATTCAGGAATGTGAACTGGAAGGAGGGAATCAAACAAAGAGAGCAAAGCATGATGGGAACAAACAAACAAAGTTATTGAGAATATGACTCGGTACAAAACAATATCCAGAAATCCTTAACATGACATGGTCTCTTCCAATAAGATACGATAAGATAAGCCCTAAGCCTCGTGTGCTAAAATTTTCAAGACCACAGAATAAGTCATCTTGAGCAAAATACAAAACTAGACTCAATCTTACAAAAAAGACATAAACATTGTTTCTCACAGTACGAGAGGAGTAATACTAAGAAATCGTTGAGCATTCGAGGCGTGTAAGCAGATGATCTGGATACCTGCTAATGTTTCACAGTAGACTCCTGAAGAACCTCTTACGCTCTAGAGCAATCTGAGATTTCTGAAAAACCACCTGTTTTAAATGTGGTCAAAAAATGCTTTCATTTCATTCCAAACTCAGCTTCTCACATCACTCATGATAGAAAGGAAGGTTTGTCTCCTGCAGCACTACAATGTAAAATGCAGATTTAAATTCAAATCCTCTCTTGTAATTATGCGTTAAAATGCGTGAATAAAAATGCATAAATTCTATATTGCTACAAAAATCTATCCAAAACGGCCAAACTGGACAGATCAAATACATTAGATCAATATAGTAATACAATGAATTAAAGTAATTACATTTCTCTTTATGTTGGGATCATTATGAGTTGTATTTTATATAAATGTATGCTAAAAATAATAAATTAATTTGTTTCTAAAAATAACCCAATGGCATAAAATGTAAACCCGGGGAAGAGTTATAATTGTCTTGTTCTTTTTCTTCTTCTTCTAGTTGTGCTTCTCCCCTTCTGTCTCTCTCTATTCTCATCTACAGGTATCATCAGACTCAGAGTCGTGTGTCTCCAGTGTTCAGTTGCTGGTCCAACCATCCTGCCTGTGTTCTGTTGCTGCTTGTTTTGTTGTTGTTGTTGTGTTCTTTTCTCTCTTCTCTAACCCCTCACCCCAACCGGTCAAGGCAGATGGCCGCCCACACTGAGCCTGGGTCTGCTGGAGGTTTCTTCCTCGTTAGAGAGGGAGTTTTTCCTCCACTGTTGCTATTTAAATGTACAATTTATTGATTGGCTACAATTAAAAGCTTGCTCTATGTGGGAATTGTTGGGTTTAGTTGTGTAAGGTCTTAAAACCTTACTTGTAAAGTGCCTTGAGATAACTGATGTTGTGAATTGAACTATATAAATAAAGTTGAATTGAATTGACTATATGGCCATTCATTGTGGGCTGCTCATAGACTTATATATTACAATGCAGAAAGCTCGTGATCAGATGTTTCTTGGTGGATTTTAAGTTAGAAATGTGATCAAATGGTTCGTCACAAGGATTTTAAACTGGATACGCCTTTTACAAACATATGCACCAAAGTAGGGCTTAGGCTGTAAAGAGATGAGTCACTAAAATGAACCCGTCTGCCAACTTCAGAGATGAAATCTAAACTACGTTACTTCAGCTTAGTTTTAAAAGTGATCTCTACGTTAAGACGGGACGAGAGGATAATCAACGCAGAATAAATCCCCATGCAAGCAAGGAAGACTAACAGAAGGAGGAGAACGCATCACAAAAATAACTGCAACGATGACAACGCTCACTCACTAATCCTCATAACAGTCATGGACACGTCCAACGTAGAAGAGAAACCGTGAATCAAAGACTCTTTCTCCAATATAAGGTTCAATTGAAACAAGTTGGCGACTGGGGGCCATTCTGTGTGGAGTCTGGATGTTCTCTCCGGCTTCCTCCCACGGTCCAAACACCTGCAGTTCGACTAAATGGAAACTCTAAATTGCCCGTAGGTGTGAGCGTGACTGGTTGTGCGTCTATATGTGGCCCTGCAACAGACTGGAGACTTGTCCAGGGTGAACCTGCCTCTCGCCCATAGGTAGCAGGGACAGGCTCCAGCACAGCGACCCCTACGGGAGGAAGCAGTAGACAATAAATGAATGGAACAAGGTGACAACAATAAGTGACACAACAACCACTCAAGCCTGTGCTCATGTGTTGGCGCCAGCGCAGATCCCTCCCCCACTGAACCCTGCAGACAAACCCAGGGAACGGAACAGTCGCAGGATGTGTCAACGCCTCCTCCTCTTAGGGTTAGTTCCCAGGTGGAACCTTTTGCAGGAACACTGGAGCATGGAGCAGCCAAGAGAGGCTGTTGACCACTTGGACAGTCTGTACAGGCTGCTGGTAAATGGATGAAAACAATAGGAAATTATTAGATCAGAATTCAGATTAATTCAAATGTTACTAATTGAAAAGATTATGGCGCCAGCAAGCATGCCTTAGGCTTTCTGCATCCTCCATCTTTAAGAGTCATGACTGAAGTTAAAATCGACAAGTCTGAACTCAACTTTATTGGGAAATGCCTAGAGTCATTTTTAGTGGCACAGAATACCTTCCATTTGCCAAACCGCGCCAAATCGCAACGGACGTCACCTCGGTGGTTCTCAAATGAGGTTTAAGTGTGAGTAGATCTCAGGACTACTCATAAGCTTGAGTTAGACAGAACGTATACGACGATGTTTGTTTGGGGACTGGACAGATGTGGCCCCAGTTAAAACCAGACTGCTTACACTCAAAGCACATCATAAATTCTCAGTTGTTGTACTTTGTTGTTTTTCATATAAACAGAAATACTAGTTGCATCGTTGTTTCTTAAACAGCCCGTTTTGTGCTGTCTCGTGAACCTGGGGAGTCGTCTTCAAACGGGAATTTCTGGATTGCGATTCAGTTGCTCACCTGCACCTGAAGCAACAAGCCCACACCAGTCCCCACCCTTCTGCTGCATTCAGGCTCTGTAGGAAAAACACCAAATGCCGTGCAACTGTTGAAGCTATGAGTTAGTGTCACCTACTGAGCCAAAAACAGGCTTAGTCTTACACATTCATGGTCAAATGTGAAATTTATTTAAATAAGTGACGTTTTCCTTACTTACTCAATATGCCGATAGATCTGTGTGTGTGTGTGGCCAGGAGTCTCTTTTAGTGTAATAAAAACAAATAAAAACACAGAAAAGGGAAATAAAAACCAAGACCCATCAGCGCCGCATGGCTGCTCATCTGCGGGACGTGTTGGCTTCCCAGACAAAATGTACAGTCTGCTGAAGGCCCAGTAGGCTCAGTTAACTCAAGCTTGGTCCATAACACAAATCACGGACTAAATCTGTTTACTGTGCGTTGGTCATAGTTTCTTATTCCAGTCAAAAGTAGGCGAGTGATTGTGCGTAGGAAGTGTCGCTTTCATGTCCCGGGCGACTCGACTGCATTATTTCCGACAGCACGTGAAGCGTCCATGAGATATCTAACCTTAGCTAATCGTATTCGAACGTCAAGCAGCTGAGAGAAAGGGTAGAGAAGACAAGATGGCGGAGTGAGTCGGTTACGCTTTGTACAGATGGTTGCGACCCTAGACGTTGGCCGAAAACGGTGGTTCGATTGAACAAAAGCATCAGTACCATCGGGACTTTATTTTAAAAGACATCTTTTGCTCCTCGTCGCGGAGGACAGAAGACATTTTCGCGGAGGTCCCGACGGCAGTGTTAGCTTGATGCTAATGATACCCAGCGTTGGATTTGACTAACTAGCGCTAGCTGCTACTCGGAGGTAGCCGTGTGGTTGGCGAAGGCCGTAGGCTTTTTCAAGTTTCATTTTTGGTGTATATAAATCGACGCGCGCAGATTTTATTTTTCCAGAGGCCCATTGTAGCAGTTAGTCTATGAGTAAAGCAAGCAGCCCCGGGTTTAACCTTTCTTAAAGCGTTTGGCGTAAGGGCTAGCATTAGTCCACAGTTTTACCTCCCGGACAGGACTCTATGTTCTGCTAAGCTCATCTACCGCACAGCATTTCCTCAAGTCAATCAAGTGGGAATTGTTATCTGGTGGATATTATGGCGAGTAGTAGTGGCTCCAAAGCTGAATTTATAGTCGGTGGAAAATACAAGCTTGTCAGAAAAATCGGATCGGGATCCTTCGGCGACATATATCTGGCCATCAACATCACAAATGGAGAGGTGAGTTTTTTGCTTTATACTTGTCACTTTCTCGAGGTATCGCTGTTCGTTTCCAGCCAGAAGCCAATGGTCGCTAAGTGAAACGTATTGGAGCACGTATAACTTGTTGACGAGCCGTGGGAATGATCGGGCTAAACTGCTAGCAGCGGTGCGGCTTGAATTACGTTCGCTTCTGGGAACGAGTCGCTTTACGCGGTTGTAATGTTAACTAGCGCAGCAACGAGCACTAACCAAACGTTACCATCTGTCGTTTTAGGAGGTAGCTGTAAAACTGGAGTCACAGAAAGCCCGACATCCACAACTGTTATACGAGAGCAAGCTGTACAAGATTCTACAAGGTGGCGTCGGTATCCCTCACATCAGGTAAGATGAAATCCGCTCACAGCACAAGCGCAGCGACGTGAGTGTTAAAGTATTATTTGCATGTGTTGAGTTTATTTGGGGAAAATGCGACTGTGTCACTGCAGAAGCGGCACCGACCTTGTTGGTACTAGGCCTGCAAATGAGCAAACGCCGCCTGGCCTGTTCTAGCTACGATGTGTTTTTACTAAACGCGTAATGTCGTCGTCTTCAGCTCGGCATCGTGGCGGCATATCGGTCATATCTGTGGAGGCACCGGTGGGGCACGATACTAGTGAAAAACAAAGTGAGGCGAAGAAAGTATGTGGCTGGTAATGGCCGCTCCTCTTTTGTTGTTGGCTCCCAACATGTCTTCCTCTACCCTGTTAGAAAATGGCGGCGGGTCGCAGAAGGGAAAACAGCAATTTAAGCAAAACAACGTTTTACGGCGTGTTGTCACTACTCGCACAGACGAGTTTTATCCATGAATGGGCCACGCAGCTGAATACATCCCACCCAAAAGCTACTTCAACAAAGCGGTCATGTTAAGCGTAGCAGGCCCTGCCCCAGTTTCACTGTTAACCACCAGCACTGGACGCACCATGTGGTGCAGCTGTTCTTAGCGTTGGGTCCCTCTCTGGTTGGCAGGGAACGTGGTCGTCCTCTTGCTGTAGCGCTGGTCTTGGTTTAAGTGGGATGGGGAAGGTTGTGGGGATGTTCTACTGCTCACTAATGGTACACAACTTCAGTCAACACAAAAATGTTGGTCTGTACAAACGGTGGTTTTCACCATTTGGTGCCAGTTTTCCTCTTTATATGCTTAGCATTATGGTCTAGCTCTGTGTGTGAGCGTGTATTTTACTTAAAAGACCTTAAGTCCAGCGTCATTCACTCGTTCACATTGTTCGTAGGGTAATATCCAGGTAACTGCCCTTTGACATCTGTGTTCTCGCATGTGGCGCAGTGTCGTGGTATGCACAGGACTGTCTGTAAGCACCCGTTTATACCACGGTTTAAGAAACTTAAAGTTTTATGTTATTGTGGAATCGAGACAGGAGGATTGTCGGGTGTTTCTCTAATCCACTAAGGCTATGTTAAATAATAGAAAAACGATCAACTGTTATAAATCGCACAAACAAACCACAGCACAATCTACACATTTCAAAATAATACATTAAAAAACGCAGGTTGGGCTTGTGGACTAGAGTGAACTTATAGCTTGGTGTACCTATAACATTGGCAACTGAATCTTTACAGGTAATTTCAATTCAAGGTAAACAATGTTCAGGGGTAAACTTCTGTGTGTGAGAGCTTAAAATGAATTTATCAGAAAAATGTTGATGTATGGAGTACAGACCTAGAGTCTACAGGAATGTATCATTTTTGAAATACAATGCCAGTTTATACGCGCTTTGTAGTTACTGTAAAAATGGTAAACTAGCTGTTTTGTATAGCTATTGTTTCTTTTTTGGAGAAAGCAAAAATAACTCAACAGTGAAGCAGCCATAAAACAAAGCATCGGGTTGGTCTTGTATAAGTGTGTGTGTATGTATATGAAAATATATATAATATTGAATTGTGACTTGGTTGATACTGCTCTAAACACACCTTTACTTAGACCTGCAAGGTAAATAAGTGCTTTGATGTAAGCACCTGTGGTTTAAATGCTAGTTGTGTATTTCTGTGTGCAAATGAAAAGCTCATTTTATACTGACACTGCTGCATGTTGTTCCTGTTAAACCTGCTCCTCTTGCTTATCCTCTGCTCTTACTGTCATAGTTGTTTATATAGTCATTCTTGCCTTGTTGTTTTACACTGCCGTCACTCCACTTTGGTGAACTTCAAGAAATCCGGCTCAGTGGGGTGTGAAGCGTTGCTTTTTGGTAATTAGTCCTCGTTCCAAAAAACGAGTTACAAGCACAAACTATTATGTCTGATCTCAAAGCTGTAAGTAAATGACTATCAGATTCCATTCAAGTGTTTTTGTATTAGCTTCTCCCCAGAGTCTGCACAATGCATACATATAAATTTACAGCGTTGCTGCATGTATTGGTGCTGCTTTGTACTACGTTTTATCAAGACGAGCATTTTCACAGAGATCCTGAGATCTGTGTAGTAGTTGGTTTCAGACCTCATAGTTCTAAATCAGAGCAAATTTGTTAGCTTTTTTTAACACACTTACCAAATTGTGTAGTATTAAGCTGCTAATGTTTTTTGTCAAAGGACTAGGACTCTTTAGTGTTAATTTGATAACAGAATTCCAATGATCTCATGGCACCGGTTTTCTTTTGAAGGTGACGAGTCACATTTTAACGTGTACATATGTTGGAATGCTTCCCTTTGTTTTTGACGTGCAGTGTAGCTACATATGTTGTAATGTTCCACATACAGCATTCCCAAAGAACAGTAAAGGCATTTAGACACTTGTAATGAATGTCAAAACAACTGTGAGATGTGTTTAAAATTTCTTTCACTGCTCCAGCCTTTAGTAGCAAACTGCTTCTAAATCTTTAGAAAGCTACTTTGTAAATGACATTATTCTTTCAGACTGGAGCTAAGACCAATAACACTCCTTTTCAAAAGAACCCAAACCCAGCTCTTGTTTCCATGGACGCACTGGTACGTCCAAACCGCTGCTGATTATTAAAATGATGAAGCAGCAAAACAAAACATCAACTATCCTCACTTTCAACTTGGAACTATTGACCTAAATACTTTTGTTAAAAAAATATGTTTAATGACATAACTGCTGTTATGAGAGATGTACAACTGTTATTATATACAACTGTGCAATTCAATATCTCGAATATCTGTCAAATGGTAAACACAGCAGAATCTGCCTCGAGTGTGTGCAGGAAGCAGTTGGGTGGACAGTTTATTCTGTAGGATGCAGAGGGCAATCACTTGTGTATTAGTTGCATACTTCCCCTTCATTGAAATGAAAGGTTGGACCAGTTATTGTCATTTTACTTTACAGTGCTAAAATGGGTACAAATGTATTTGAGAGAGCCCTCAATCTTTAAAATAACTGTCTGTGGCTGTACCAAGGAAATTTCTATTATGAAATTATTAACAATTTCTGATTTTGCAGTGAAATACGTGCATGTTGTTCAAAATGCTAATTTTGTGAAATAAATAATACCGGTGATTTACTAAGAATGATCAGTGTAGATAGCAGCGTTGCAGCATTTATTTATTTATTTTTTTTTTTTTTGCAAACTCTGTTTAGATACCAATGAAACTGTCATAGTGATGCTTAAACTTACTAAATGCTAAAGTATTTAATTAGCCCATAAGCAAATTGTTTTATCATGACTGCCCCCAGGTGGTATGGCCAAGAAAAAGACTACAATGTCCTAGTCATGGACCTGCTTGGACCCAGTCTGGAGGACCTGTTCAACTTCTGCTCTCGCCGCTTCACAATGAAGACTGTTCTTATGCTGGCGGACCAGGTAGCTAACACACATTCACCTCTATGCTATTTATTTTAGCATGGATGTAAATGCTGGTTAAACACTTACTAGTTTTGGGTGAGGCGTGATAGCTTTCTGTGATGAGGTAGAGATGTTTTGGTAACTTGTGGTTACTGTAGGTTCTTCCCACATGTGGAAAACAGGCAATTCTTCTGCTTTTGTAATGTGCTCTGTACTAAAACTAATACTTTACCAGTGCTGGCTATATGATTTCTGCTCTGACCATTGACCAGTCATGTATCCAATCACTGTACAATGTGCTGCATAATTGTTCACTGCTATTTTAATGACAAAATGGAAAGTTGCTGCCAGTTTTGTCTACGTCACTGTGTGGACACTTGACAATTGTATTTCCTTTTCTTGCTGGTACTTGAAAGAGTGCACACAACCAGTAGGGAAATGTTTGTCTGTATTAATCTTTACATTTCATATTTAACTGAAGCTCATTTCTGTCTTCAGATGATCAGCAGAATCGAGTATGTACACACAAAGAACTTCATCCACAGAGACATCAAACCAGATAACTTTCTCATGGGCATTGGTCGTCATTGTAACAAGGTAAGTTCACACTATGTATAAAACTGTATGACTAATAAAAGGTCTGTGGTAGAGCGACTGGCAGATTCCTAGCTGATGTAAACCTTAGGCTTTAGTCATATTAATTTCATCACGGTTATATAGCGTCTGTATTTACTTTCAAAATGTTTTGTCAAATGTGTGTTTAAAATGTTTGTTCACGGGCAAATGTATGTCTATTGCCTATAGTTGAAGAATAATGAACGTGGCACCATCTAACGATGGTTTTATAGATGCAGTAGTTTAAGGGCATTAGCGCAATTTGTGCTTCATTCACGGTGTTGCCTGAAGTTTTGTTTACTAAAATTACTGTTATACGGTGCCTATGAAAAGTAAAAAAACCAAACAGAACCCTGACTATTATAAGATGTGTATGCTTTATTTGATCACTGTTACTCTAAGATGCATAAATGTCATACAATCCTCAAAGTTTTGTTATAACTTCTACTCTCAGTAAGTCATTGTTCTTAGCATTCCCAGGAAATTCATTTCATTCATTTAACTAATGGTCCAGTGATAATTTAGATGAGCTACTTTCAGGGGGTGAATACTTGTGCAGTCATTTACTGTCAGTTATAATGCTCACAGACTATTACTGTGTAGATGTGTTTATGCCTTGACATGACAGTATATTTTTGTAAATCTTTTAAAGGAGACTGCGCTGAATGAAACAAGTTACAGTACCGTATACATGGTGGGTGAATACTTCATGTAGGCACTGTGTATGTTTAATTCTTGGGGATTCTTTCCCCCTGAAAGGTTTTAATTACTGTATTTGTATATAATCCTCTTAACTGGGTTACTCAGAAACCTGACTGACAAGCAGACAGAAGCTGTATTAAGTAAATGCATGGGCATTAAGTAACTCATTAGATGTAGGGACCAGGTTATTTTTATTTTGTGTTGTATTTGTTTTTTTTATTTTTTTATTTGTTTAAATGGTAGTCGCTGCACATGGTCTTTCTTATATCAACTCCCTAAGAATGTCATGCACGTAAACAGTGTGAGAAAAGCCGATCGGGCATCGGGTAAACTGTCAACTTGGCTGAGTAATCGCTGTTCTCTAGGGAAAATGGGGAAATACAGATGTTTCTTAACCCAGTTGGCCGATTGAGAATTCTGAGACATGTATATGGACATGTGTTCTTTCTCACAGTACAAACTGAACTTGAGACACTGAGGACATTACCTTCATGGGGAACTAGTTGTAGTATTTTTTTAGACATGTACCTGGAGAAACCTGGAGGTTCCCCTCCCTACCCCGATTATGGAAACTAGGTGTCTTTTTTTTATTTATTTTTATTTTTTTTTTATGAAATATAATCAGTGTTCCCAATGAAGCTGACTCTAACTTGGTTACTTGAGTGCGCATAAATGCACTCACTGTTACAGGAGTTCATACTCCTAATTCCTAATTTGCAATTCCATCAGAGGGAGATAGTGGTGTAGGAAAACATTTAAACACTTAAGTACTGCAATATTATTTAGTGGTGCTGCTATGTAGCATTGTTCAAAGCACAGTGGTGAAGTGCTACTAGAAGCCTTGGGGCTGCAGCTATAGATTATTTTTGGTAATAAAATATTTCATCAAATGATAAAGGCATGCTAACTTGTATCTAAGCAGATGACATACAGAAGCTTGGCATTTTAGTGACTCATAAGCACAAGCCAAACTAAGCTATTGAGTACAATATTTCCAAGCTGTCTGGTTTTAACCCCTGTGCAGCCTTCAAGGGGTCAAAATGAAAACAGGAGGCTCAAAGCTCAAAAACCACACGAGTTGGATCAAACAGCCGCAGACAGATGATAAATCACAACACGCTTCATCTAGATGAACGGTTGGATGAACTTGTTCATCATAGACCCACACGTGTTCGTTGCTGGGATGCAACACCCACCAAGGCTGTTGATCCAACCCTGGTGTGTTTTGGGCTTTGGCCCCTAGTTTACAGTGGAGTCGTTTGGACCTCTTGGAGGCTGCACAAGGGTTAATCTAGAACAGAGTTTTGTTGTCTAGTCGAACACTAACAGCAAAAGGTTGTTTCAGCCGTCACTTAATCAGTGGGTTTCTATAGGTTTGTGGAGAGGCGTTCGGTGATTGAGGATCATCAATCATAAAATCCAATTGAATGCTGTGTGTCTACTGATCTGCTCATCAGTGGAGCCAATCATGTCTCAAGTAGCTGCATAGAATATGACTGGTTAAAGATTTTTCTTCTCGTTTGAGGATTTTATATAACTACAATCATTTTTAATTACATTTTCATGTTATATGTGTATTAATATTCTGTTGTATTAATCTAAATGCAAAGTCAGTTTACTTTCTACCATATGTTCCTTTGAGTACAATTGCTGCTTGTTTGCTTTTGTTTTGTAGAATACTCTACAACACTACACTACAATTTGCACTGTGTGCTGTGTCGTACACTAATGTACAGTATGTTATTGGTTACATTTAAAATTATTATGCTTTCTGGGCGGTACAATTTCATGTAACTAAAAGTGGCCACCAGCACTTTAATTACAATTCAATGTATAATTACTTAAAAATTTGTACCATTTGTCCGATTATCCTGTCCACACATTAGGCTGCTTTTTATCTCATGTTTAAACTGTTGAGGGTCCAAAACACCCCTCTCCCAGAAATGCTGAAAAGAAGCCATTTGTCGCATCCAGCCTTTCTGAATGGATCAGTAATATGCATCTGGTGGCGAAGGAGTGACCACGTCTTCATTCCCAAATACGCTTGTACAGAAGACTCTTCCTTGGAGCATTTTAACTGGTCCTTATTGCTTTAGTGTGTAGGGGTTGACTTGGCAGTGGGTAGTGATCTTTTCATTCACGACTTTACTGGAATGTGTCGGAACATATGGTGTTTGTGTGAGTGCACAATAACGGCCCACTGACCGTAGAAACATGTAGCCATGAATAAGTAAACTTTGCCAAAGGTGTAGAACAGAACTACACATTGATGCTTCACCTGTTGACATCACATTGTAACTGGTAGCTTCTCGCCAAAATGTTCTTTGACAGTTTTAATTTCATTGGAATTGGCTTACTGGAACAGAAAATCAGTATTCTAAGCTGTTAAGTCATTGCCTCTTCTACCTATTGCCATTGTCGTATAAAAAACATGGGCCATTGGTGGCCTGTGAAAATTTGTTTGGTATCAACAGTTACTCATCAGGTGCCTGTGAAAGCACTTAGTTAGCTGAGAGGCTCTTGCTGGTGGAGGATAGACCACCATGGGCTCTTGACCATTCACTGCCCCATTTTCCTCTGTCCCCAAGATCTTTCCTGAGTCATGGTGTTGCCTGTCTGCACTGGCCGTTGTCTCTGTCAGACGTGATGCTAAAATTAAAATGTCTCCACTTTTTTTTTTTTTAGTCGTACTTATTTGTACAGAAGCATCCGCCATCCCAGCTATACAGGACACACAGTTGTAGGAAGCAAATCATGTGGATCCAACCCGAAGTGCCTGTTGTGCTCATACTAATTGTGACTGAAGGTGGATAGAGGCTGTGTGATTTTTTGACCCCTGCCCCTCTACTGTCTGCCCTAGTGTTTAGACTCGTCAGTGGGGAAGAGGAAAAGAAGCTTGGCTGTTAGCTCTTCTCAGGACCCATCTTTCTCAGGATTAAACCAGGTGTGACCTTTACCACAACACCAGCTGCCTCACAACAGCAGTTGTCGCTTTGCAACCATAACTACACAGGTTTTAGTCAGACTACCATCTTGAACTCATACCCATAGAATCCTCCTCACAGTGGAAGTACCAAGCAAGTAGCAATTGTTCATGTTTGCTTTAAACGAGTGGCTTTCTTGTTTTCAGTTAAATTCTGTTGAAGTTTCTAATTGGCCTGAGAGTAGGAAAATCAGCGTGAATTAGTTCCGTAGGAATGAATAGCAGATCAGTCACACGACCAGGGTGTAGCAACGTGAAAACATTTAATTAGCAATCATACCTAATGCAGAAAGCAAACAAAAACTAGTTTAAACAAGTCATTCAAGACCTTTGGCTCAAATTCAGTGGTGTACATAATACCTGACACTCTTGTTGCCCTGTACATGTATAAAGACCATAAAGGTGAATCTAATCTAACACAACTGTGACAGTTTTAAAGTCACCCATAGGTTTTATATGTGGAAACTGTGAAGCTTTATTAGCCTTTGGGCAGTACGACAACACAACAACACAGTTTAAAACTGTGCAAGTCTGTAAAAGGAGTCGGATTAATAATATTTAGACTCCATAAAGCAAAGTGTATAGACAAAACATTAAATTGTACTAGAGTTCATGCATCACAACAAAGCTACCTTTGACAAACCCAAGTTGCTCAAGATGGGGAAAAGTACAGCTACTTGGAAAGGACTTCACATGGTGTGAAACCTCCTCAGTAATAGGTTGCCTTTTTTAACCACTGCCAAGCTCTCGAAATGAAATCTGTTTTGCATTGAAATGCTCAATAATGACATGTATTATAAAAAGTAGCTCTACTTTCAGGTCCAGCCTAAAAATCCATGGTTGTCATAGTTTAGATTAATTTACACTGACTTAAATAAGGCATTTCAGCAGTTCAACACACTGTTTAAAAGTCAGGCACAGTTGTGCAACAATACTCTCTTTCTGAATCAAACTATTCTCAGGCCAATGTGTAGACCACATGATTTACCAGGAATCACATTGGCTGCTTCTGCTTCTACTACCCATACACGGTTAGGCTCCGTTTCATTATGTTGTTTTACTAAAAAATTACCTGGAGCTTTGTTTTCCAAACTTTTATTTTTTTTTTATATGTACATTTTGTTGGTGTATTTATGATTAGTTTGCACCAAGGTGTGTTTTGCATAAACTACAAAAAAAGTGGTAAAGGGTGAAAACGAACTGAACAAAAGAATGAAATGTACGTTTAATCCAAATGTACAATTCTCTAAAGGATAAGTATTTTAACTGGACTGGTTAGTATGTTATGTTTCAAGTTGTTGTGCTCACAATTGGTCAAAGCATATTATAATGTATATGAACATGAAATCTTACAGCAGTCTATGTATCGCATGGAATGGACTTTCAGCCACGGGCCTTTTTACTAGTGCTAACACTAATTAACAGCCCTGGCAAAGTCTAAGATTCAAACGCATTTGTCACAAGTGTTCAGTGTTTTATAACTTTCTTTACGGTCAGTGTTTTTAATCACAAGGCTGTAATATGGACATAAATTAGCTGCAGCAACATAGAACATGCAGTAAAAGTAATTAGGTTGCTGATGTAAACAACTTGAGTTTAGACTTCTATGCTAACACTTTGGGTTTTGTTTGTTTTTTGGCAATATTGAGCAACAATGACTCATGGGCCTCTAGAGCTTGTCTTGTACTGTGGAATAAGGTGACGTGGGCCAACATAAAGGTAGAGCCCTCGCCTAGTTGTGCGGCAACCTGTCAAGTGTATGAATGCATTATTCTGTCTGAGTGGTCACCCCCTGCCTTCAGAGAGACAGCTGGGCTGGTGTGGAGGGAGAAGGAGCTGAATTAAGATCCTAAAAAGGCAGCATAGCTTCAGGAAAGTAGCTGCTTAACTTGATATTTCAGTCAGTCCATACATCTCTGGAGACTGAGCTGCTTAGTGTGGAACACCCTCTAACAGTATTTTGTTATATTGCTTCATCAAATTGTGCACATTGCAATGTAAGATGGTTTTGTTTTTTGTTGTGTTTTATTTTTTGCTGCTTTTTTTTTTCTTTAAACACCCTGGGCTGTTTGGATGAGCTTTAATTTAAGAATGGTATCAACCTAATGTGTACTAATGGAATAAAATTTGATTGTGCATCTTCTAAAGGTTCTTGACTAGTGTCTAAATTACAGACATTCAAGATAAAGTTTTTTTTTTTTTGTTAGTGGTGTTCACAAGCTAAATTCTTCTGTTCATTCAGTGAGGCTTTTGACTCTTATGTTTTACAGCAAAACTCGTTTAATTTATTTAATAAAAAGCAAAAAGTATGAGATAATCTTGTATATTTTTTACAGGATAAAGGAATAAACGGAGACTGTCGGATAACCACTGTGTGTTTTCTTCCTTTCCGACAGTTGTTCCTTATTGACTTTGGTTTGGCAAAGAAGTACAGAGACAACCGGACACGGCAGCACATCCCTTATAGAGAAGACAAGAACTTGACTGGCACAGCGCGCTACGCCTCCATCAACGCACATCTGGGTATAGAACAAAGGTTTGTCCTCAAATTTAAATCTGACTTCTTGCCTCCAACGTCTCTAGAAATGTTTGAGCATGGCACTGATGAACATACAAACCGGTTTTCCAATTCAGCAGAACCCACTTAGACTTGAGTTGCAGTCATTCTTGCAAAATTTTTGTAACAATAGGTGGTGTTTTTTTTTTTTTTTAAATGCCAGAGGTTGTGCCTGATTCATGTACCCAACAACTAACTTTACTGTTGTTTCTAGTCGTCGTGATGATATGGAGTCACTAGGCTACGTGCTGATGTACTTCAACAGAACCAGTTTGCCATGGCAGGGATTAAAGGTATGAAAATATTGTGCAACTGAGGACAGCTTCTTCAATAAAGAATGTGTACTACACACTTTAGTAGCTACACCTGTACAGTGTAGAGCACCTTTGCCCTGAATTCTGCTTATGTTTATTATTTTCAAACTTTTTACTCTTTTAGTGTTTTTTCATGAATAATCTTGATGTTTGCAAATCTTACATTTTGCAGGGTGCAGTTAGTGGTATATGTGCAGCAACACAGTCACTGCTGGGTATGACTGATTTAGTAGCATAATTACGCAGCAGACTGCAGCAGCGTGGTCCCCTCAGACATGCTGTGCCCTTTGGAGAGGCGTTCATAAAGCCAAGTGCAGTTTGCAGCCTTGTTTAGACTTCGTAGTGATGGTGGGAAAAAGAGGTGAAGGCTTAACTCTGTGCGTTAAGTCAATCACTTTGTTAGAAGTTACTTGTTAGTCTTCAGTCGAAGGACAGGCCCTTCTATAGGCAACACCACACATTCTAATAAACTGGCCTTTGTGTCCATTCCGTTTCAAACTAGGGGTTTGTACCCATTCATTTATATACTGATCCACACAGCTTCATTCAACACCCAGATGTAGTTACCACTTTGTCAGGTTCTTTACTTTGATTGGCTGACTGCAACCGAAGCCTAGCGGGAGAAACATTCCAAGGTCCATAGGATTTTATGATATTAAGCAACGAGCCAACATGAAGAACTTACTACACATAGAAGGGGAATGAAACCTGTTGCTCATAAATGTAGCGTACACATGAGCACATGTGCCAGTTGACCAAAACATGACCACGTTTGCACACATCGTATGTTTGTCAGGCTGCCACCAAGAAGCAGAAGTATGAGAAGATTTCAGAGAAGAAGATGTCGACCCCTGTTGAGGTCCTCTGCAAGGTAAGAAAACACTACGCAGGGACGCGTGAACAGCCTGTCTTGTTCAAAGCTGCACAACTGAGTTGTCCTAATGTGCGTTTTTAGGGTTTCCCAGCAGAGTTTGCCATGTATCTGAACTACTGTCGCGGCTTGCGCTTTGAAGAGGCTCCAGACTACATGTACCTGCGCCAACTGTTCCGTATTCTCTTCAGGTAAGAGGCCATACACACAGAGGACACAGGATACTGAGATTATTCATTGCTGCTACAGTCATCTGTGTGCAGTTTAGTAATTGTTCCATATGAAAAGTGCTGTGATCGCGATCTATTCGGTAACAGCAGGCTTCACTGGAAAATGAACCATGTGTTAGTCTGGACTGCTGAGTATATGTCAGTCCATATACTAAATGAATTCATAGATGAATGTCTTTTTGTTCTTAATGGGATTAATGGCTGTGGACATACAGTTGATGTTTTATTCACTGAGCTACTTATCACATTTGCCGTGTAGCATAGGTTCTCCATCATACTGACAAAGGCACTGTTAAGAGAGGCTTCTCTTAAAGGATTTTATGCAGTGCATTATTCATGGTTATGTTCTTGGGTGCTACGGCTCACCTTTCTACTTTGCATCATTCATTTCAGATGAGCCCAGGCTCAGAGCAGCATTGAATAGTACATTGAGGAATGTTCCTGAAGTGTCACATTATTTGCTCATGCAGTCGTTCACCATGTCCCATCCTTATTTGTGAATTGCTGTGCCTTTCAGGCACGCTGCTTTTTAGACACAATCCTGCTCATCTGTTCAAATTGACGTTCACCTGTAGAAAACGTGTGTTTTGAACAACTCAGAAGCATCTTTTTTATTTGTATGTCAGATTTGAAACCCAGAATGCACTGCATGGATTCAGTTTTGCCACAATTCTAGTTCTGCTTTCCAATTCCTTGTTTCATTTCTTAACACTGGATAATTAAATAAATTTAAATTGAAATGACAAATGTACACTATTTATATGACAAACCATGCTCTGCCAGATATTGGGACATGATGCAGAGAACCATGCTCACTATACGTTTGTCGTGTCACACATTCCTGTCGTGATGGTTAGTTTTAGTGTTGTCCTTATTGACTAGCATACACACACATTCTGTATTGTTCTCAAAACTGTTGATATTTCCACATTGCAAATAAGGGATATGAATATTTTTGTTTGTGTTTTCAGGACTCTGAACCATCAGTATGACTACACATTTGACTGGACCATGCTGAAACAGAAAGCAGCCCAACAAGGGGCCTCCTCCGGGGGCCAGGGCCAGCAGGCACAAACCCCCACAGGCAAGCAAACTGACAAACCCAAGCCTAACATGAAAGGTTAGTAGCAAACAGCCAAGTGACGTTTTTTACAGACACCAATTGCTCATCTTTTTATTCAGTATTTAAGTTTTGTTTTATTCCCTAACCTGCACCCAGTGCCCCTTTTTACAAAGACCAAAAACACTAGATTGGAAATGTAAAGGAACAAATTTAAAGCTTCATTGTCCCCCTATGTAATGAAGCCAGTGACATAAGTTTAAGGTGGCACCTTAGAGCAGATAATAAAAAAAGTTTGATACAATTGGTCTGTCTTGCAGTAGCAAAGACGTCCTTGGGGAATTTGGCTACTAACTTTGCTGCCATGCTATTCCTTTTGTCAGGGCGGGACAACGGAATGTCATCATTTATTGCTGACTCTCTGATCTATCGTCTGTATCCTGTCTTCATTAATATTACTTCTCCATACTGGATAATTTTGAAATTATCCTGTTTCTCCTTCCTACTTAACAGCCTAACACTTGTTTTCCTGTATTATTGGGCTGTGGCGTACATCTTGTCAAACTAATTAGAAACAGCCTTAGGAATAGTGGAGCCTCCACGGTCGTCATTCACTCACTGCTGAAGGTAAACGTGGAGTTATTTGTGTGGACAACTCTACTGACAGGGTAAAGAGCTTTTTGAAATTGACTTCATAATGTGGTTCATAAAATATTCAAGCACACGTTTTGGTTTAAGAGGCTGAGTCGCAGCCTCTTAAACCAAGACTTGTGCTTGAATATTTTAAGTTAACAAGCAGGTTGTTCAACTACATATTTGAATTTCTTCTTGATGGCATTTAGTTGGAAACACATTTTCCATTGTTTCAGGTTAAATCACTGTCTGCAGGCTAAATGGCAGGCAGCAGAGTCAAACTAAATGTAGTGAGTAAGAAAGTAGCATGTGGATTTAGTCATTGGACACGTCTTTTTATATGACAAAACTATGTAACAACTAGTAATGGTTCACGGTGGCCTTTTAAAAACATACCTTTTCAACAACTCTTTCCATCTACAGGTTTTTCTCTAGTCATGTTCACATAAAATGCATAGGGTGTAACTAACCATTAAAAGAGCGTAAACTAAGCTAACTGTAACATAAGCTAACACAGTTAACAGTACAAGATAAATCCGTATTAGGTGCAGAGAAATTCAGTGGTTTCTCAAATCAGTTGTTTGTATTTAATATACATAATCTCTAATATACAGCACAGGCAAGTTCACTTCACTGTTGACAGATTGAAAGTCGTCCAGATGCTTCGAGTACTGGAATTACATCTGCCCAGCGCAGTCCTGGAGGAAGTGTTAGAATCACTGCGTTCCAGTTGCCAGCAATGACCGTTCCAAACGTAACCATGATGCAGCAGCTCCAACAGAACCAAGGATCTAACCTGGTGGAGAAAGGATAACCGTTTCAAAGCAAATGGGTTAAGTCACCACACTGAAAGATTAGGCTTAATAAGGGTTGAACTTGATGCCAGTGGTAGACCTGATCACGGCAAGAAGTGGAGCCTCTCACCAGAGCGAAGACATTTCCTTCAAACGTCACCAAGGAAGAAGGAAGGCAGCGAAGACCGGAGACCACCAGGGGACAGGGTCCCTCATGGCTCCTAAAGTCTGTTCTGCACAGGTGTGAGGTCAAACCAGCCTGGAGGACCAATAAAGCTGCTTGTACAGGGTAGTGAAATGCTTCGACCAGGAAGAAATCCACACACCCCAACTCTTACACATGTGGTCTCATAACACGCCTCCCGACAATTACTAGTCCAGCCCGTTTCAGTTTGTTTGAAGCATCACATTCAGGATGAGCTTTTTTTTTTTCTATTTTGAGTAAAGCAAAGGGGATATTTATGGGATTGAGGTTGTATTAGCTTTATCAGAAAGGAAGGTGCTTGTCTCCTGAACCTGAGCTGGTTCCACACAGAGGAGCTTGGCAGCTAAAGGCTCTGCCTCCCGTTCTACATGGAGAATCTCTAGGAACCACAAGTAAGACCAGCGCTCGGTTGGGAGCATATGGAAGTGGTTCTTAAGTGCTTTGTTAGTAAGGACGATCTGGATTTTACAGGTAGCCAGTGAAGCGGTAGAAGGAATATGGTTATCTTTTGCTAATTCCAGTCTGAACTCTGGCGGCACCATTTAAAACGAACTGGAGGCGTTTGAATGAGTCATTGGTTTTCTGTGCTACAAGAGTGTAACTCAGTATTAAATTACTTGCAAATGTAACTTGAAATGTAAATGAATTAAGTTCTAGATTTGGTTTGAGTAATATTCATATATTCTAATTATTTCCTACAAAAACATTTCAAAGTGAGGTCCTGAACTACTATACTGGATTTCTCAATTAGTTTGACAGACTTTTGTTCGCCAACCCTCTGACGCTCCCCTTGGACCATGGCAGTGGACTTGTTTCTGATTCAGAGGACTTGATCGAGTGCTGTACCTTCGCAGGAGATGGTTCCTGTTCTTTGACATCTCTTCTAACCATCACCATGTATTTCTGGCCTTTTACTAACCCTGCGCTGCCGTTATTTAGCCAGTGTCTGTATTCATCAGTGCTAACACGTTACTAATGAAGCTGTTTTCTGTGTGCCTGTAGGTTTCTGACTGCTCTCTGCCCAGAGCTGAGTTGCAGAAGCGTTGGTGCCCAGGACCAACAAGTCTCTCTTCCTGGACAAGCGACAAACAGAAAGTCTGTCTATCCTTCCATAATAGCTATCTATGTGATGGAGATGTATAGATTTACACAGGCCTTTGTTAGCTGTGTTATCTATATATTCATGTGTGTATATATAAGTCTCCACTCTGAAATAATTTGTTTTTTATGTGGAGGCTGTAGCCCCCTGCCCCACCCTAGACACACTTCCCTCCCCATAGCCCAACCCTTTGTTTGTCCTCCTTTTGTGTGTTGACTTTTTGTAAAGTTTCTTTGGAAACTCGAGATGCGATGTTAGTTGACCCTATGTTTTTCTTTTCCAGAAACATCTCAGCATCTCCTCCCCCTTCATTCCTTAATTGACTCACTCCTTTTACTGATAAGTTGTTAAAACATGTATACTTGAGAGCTGTTCTCTCATTTTCTTTCTGAAATAATTGAATGATGCAACTCTGGATGTTATTTACTAAATCAAAAATGTTGCTTTTTTCCGTTTTCCTATGGTGATTAGGAGTTTGCCTGTTGACAATATAAGCAGCTGATGGCAACAGTCAACGATAGAATACTTCTCTGGCTCTTTCCCTCTCTGTCTAGAGCTCTGAATTATTAAATCTGTTGTAAAACCTATGGTCTTCTCCAGAAATACAAATAAAAACTTTAAATTCAGGCCTTCGAGTTATTTTAAATCATCTGCACACTGGGAACTTTGGCCGTCAGTCAGACGTAGCACCGGATACTTGATTGGTCTGATGAAACTGA
The DNA here is from genome assembly GCA_030770545.1 of Macropodus opercularis. NCBI lineage: Eukaryota > Metazoa > Chordata > Actinopteri > Anabantiformes > Osphronemidae > Macropodus > Macropodus opercularis. The sequence goes on along the minus strand of CM061098.1, from coordinate 18,417,643 downwards.
CGCGTCGAGACGAGGATTTACCAGCTTCGTTTTGTGAAATTAAGTTCACCAAAAGTGTTAAGCATAACCAATAGGTCTGTCTTAATTGCATCTGACATGGGACAGGCCTCCTTTGAGGGTCTTGTACACCTACAAATATAAGACGACGGCGTTTGGACACCTTTTCATTTAATGGTGGTTCTTTGTTCTTGCGACCACTTGCATAGTAGATTCTCACTGAAGGCATCAATTTGAATGTGTTTTGTCACTCGATGGCTTTCTGCTGCATTTGGGGACACATTCAAAGGTTTCGTAGTTTCCAGACTGACGGACCTTCATTTTTCATTAAAGGTAATGATGGACTGTTGTTTCTCTTTACTTCAAATTGATATTAAGAACCTTGGTTCCTAAACCTCATGGAGAGAACGCGAAGAGTGAGCAAAGCTGTAATCAACCGACAACTGGTAGTGTAAATTTGGCAGGACAGCCCTATGGCTGAAAGATGACCTTAACACACAAACCTTGACAACGGGAAAAAGTTGTCAGCAGACCCCACCCCCTTGTTTTGTCCTTGATGAACATTCTTTGCAGAAACAACCTGGAGGATGAAGATACCTGCTTAACTTAACCTCCAGACATCTGTAATTTGATGTATGTGTTTATGCAGGTTTATTGGGCTTTGTTGCGAATGTCAAGCTCACACACACACTAAGGTGTCTTCTGGGACAACAGTGCAGAATTAGGGACTGAAGAGGCTCATTTCATTTCCCTACTTTAAGTTGAGTATTTTCTCTGGTGGGATCCTTTTTGTCTCGGGTACCTAAACGGGACAGGGTGGACCCAGAGAGAATCTGGATATGTGCTAGATGGAAGGTGTTTAATAAAAAAAATAACCTAACTGGAGACTGAATATACAAAACTGGACAAGAAAGGGAAACCGATTTAATAAGTGGGAAGATGTGGGTCAATGGAGTAGTGGGTAGGAAATCCAAGTGTAGAAATGGGAGTAAACACTCGAGCTACAGACAACAGGAAGTTCTGGGAGTGCAGCTGTGTGAGGCGGCCAGGAGAGTGCTGTCAATACCAAAGGAACGTCATAAGCACAGCACTGTTCCATGATGAATCAGCTCAAGATTACCAAAGCTTTCCTTTCAAGGCCAGGAAAGAAACCAGGTCCAGCTCAGCAGCACGAATCAAGAGCGGTTTAGATGTGGGACAGGCTGGAAGGTTACCAGTGGTCTGGTGTCTCATGTGGCGTGTGCAGCACATAATTAGTCTAAAATCAGACACGGCTGGGAGGAAGAAGCATGAACCTGGAGCCACTGGAGCAAAGCGAGTGGCAGGACAAGTGTGTGTTTGAGGGCAGTTTTATTGTAAACACACCAAGGACAGGTGGACAAAACTGACTGGATCCACACGAAATGGTAACACAACAGGAAAACATACAGAAACCCAGGAGCTTTTTCACTGACCCTCAGAGTAATGCACTTAAACACGTGTGAACTAGGTAGTAGTGACCTCGAAATGAATGAATGTCAACGAATGCAGCGTTAAACCAGCAGAAGAAGATGGAAGAGACACAGATGCACTGGCCTAATGGCCTAAGGTTAATGTTAGACTGTGGCTGTGTGATATGTGGATCAACAGCAAATACAGGTTAGATTACGCTCGGTATCAGGAGAAAGTCTGGAGGAGGAAACAAAGACCAGAAGCAAAACTAGAACCAACAGAAATCACCACACTAGACAAATCAATCCTGCTCTCAAACAAACCAAACAGATTTATCAAATCAGACCAAGTGAGGCAGGAGTGGACTGACAGAACAGACGAGACAACCCAAACGAATCATAACCACATTTCTCACTGAATCCGACAGGACACGACAAACGAACCAGGGCCAGCCTTCAAGGGGTCAACATGAAAACAGGAGGCTCTAAGCTCAAAAACCACACAAGGGTTGGATCAAACAGACCGATGATAAACCACAACACGCTTCATCCAGATGAACGGTTGGATGAACTTGTTCATCATAGACCCACACGTGTTCATTGCTTGGATGTAACACACACCAAGGCTGTTTGATCCAACCCTGGTGTGTGTTTGAGCTTTGACACTGCCTAGTTTACAGTGGAGTCGATTTGACGCTTTGAAGGCTGCAGGAGGGTTAAGACAGACTGAAGACAAACAGGATGAAAACACAACAAGAGTAGGACTCACCACAGACAGGACTACTCACAAATGACACGAGGACGGGCACCACAACACGGGACAAGCTAAGCTAAGATCCAGCAGATCTAGCACCAATTCAACAACAACCACAAAAAATCCTATCAAGGCACTTTACGCACACAAACCAAACACCATCCAAAACACATATTTAGTAGGTGTACATGCAACACATATCAGCATGGATCTGTGCTGTCCTATGACCTATGCACAGCATGTAACAGATTGTATTTGGATCCGTGTTTCTAGTTCTAGTTGTACAATGTGCAACAGGAAGATAATAATAACAAGTAGAAAATGTGTGGGATGCTAAAGGCAAGCTGTCATTGCTGCTTACAGCCTCAGGTATGTTACTAAAAAGGTTGTAACATGTAACAAGTGATGGCCAAACTATTGTAAACATGTTACTTTACTGTCCACTGCCTGTTGCAATTGGCAGGTTGGCTTCCTGTTTGTCACCTTGTCTGGAAAAGGTCATTTCCAGTTTCCACGTCACATTGACAGTAACCAACCTGACGCTTTATCACCTGTCCTCCAGCTCAGCCCTGTCTGCCAGACTTCACCTTCACTGAGCCACTTTTTCATTTTGATTACCTCACTGAAGCAGTAGGAAGCAACTGTTTTCCAGATGGTTCATTGTGTCAAAGCGTCTGAAACACGGAAGAAAGGTCCTGGGTTCGATTCTAGGGTCGCCCAGGTGCCTTAGTGTAGAGTTTTCATGTGCTCTAATAAGCAGCATAAGTGTCATGAAACCGAGGCTCTAGTTGAGTAGAGAAAACAAACACATTGTCCCGTGATACCTTTACTTCTTACCTTCATTCTCTGACAGATGTGGGAGGGGAGTGATCACAGCTCAGAGATGATCATGAATCAATCTTAATGAAGGAGGAGCGTATTGATCAGAAACAGAGCCCTGAGCACTTCTCAGCTCGCTGTGAGTCTCACCAGCCTGCACCGTGTTCAGGACCAAACGACACGTATCCGATTGGCTGGCCAGGCCTTGTTTGGGGTGGTCACATGGTTTTGGCGACACTTCTTCCTGCTGTACTTTTGTTCTGGAAGCTTGACACGGTGTCGAGCTGCCTGTGTCAACACAACATGCCAAGTTTGCACACCGTGCTTTTTTTTTCCTGTTATGAATTTCAAGGTTTGTCTTTTTGTTTGTTTGTTCTGTCTAGACAAGTGTTTAATAAAATCCTTAAACTGAGTTGGTGGTTGTTGAGTCCTGTATATTTCCTCGATGGTACATTCACACAGAAAACCATAGGAAGTAGAATAATTGGCTGAGGATTTGCTCTTTGCTCTCGTAGACAATCGGGAATATTCTGGTTTCATTGTGTGATGAGAGCTGAAACTGGGCTGCACCTAGGAAGCCTTAACCCGTTGTTTGCTGTTCTCTCATTATTCTCTGAAAGGGTGGCTGAGCAGCTGGCGTCTCTGTGGACTGGACATGGTGAGTCTGAATGTTTTTACCTGCCGTGACATCATAGCTTTTCCATCACACACCGTTGGGACGGGTAACCTTCTGTCAGGCTGGTGAAGTGGACTGGAAGCTGCATATAGGTCTCACTTTTATCGCTCTTTGTTGTATACATTTTTATTTTTCAAAGCAAAAGCGATGGTGAAGTGGAAAAAAGGCCACTTCAGAGAATAAGAAAAGGTTCACTAGCAAGTCCCTACGCTTTGTGACTTCAGGATTAAATGGGTTCAAACCCATGAAGACACGTGCTCTTACATGTGTCCTCTCATATATGTCTCACATATATATGATGAAAGTCAGCAGCTCTGTGCTTCAGACTCTATTCACTAACCTCTCTGTGGACGGATGGGCCACATTATGGTTTACAGATGCCCTGAGGCTCTGCGGTTCGTGTATTGGTCTCAGGTTTCTCGGCCCTTTGGATGCGTGGTGTCAGTGAGGCTACCGACGCGTTGGCTCCGTGTCGCGTGTTGTCCTGTGACCGGGCGCCCACAAACAGTCGCAGGCTGAAGGGTCTCGTCCAGACGCTGCTCGGCCGCTGCCCTGGTTCCAGCGTCAGCGTAGTAGCTACGCGTGGAGTCGCGTTAACCTTCCGCCACAAGACGCTTGTGCCGCGGCTGCGAAGGTCAAGCCGAGCGTGTAGCCGGCGGAAGTAAGCGAGTTCGGCGCGAGGCAAAACGTTTTTCTCAACGAGCTCTCGACCGCCGGCGCCACGCTGAGCGGCCGCGCGTCTTAATTTGAAAGTCCTGCCGGATGTGAGCGTCGCTGGCGAGGATGCCGCTCGGTGACGCAGCCGTCTGCCCGTGAATGAGCTCGTCTTGCAGCCAGCTGTGTTGTCCTGCGCCGAACGGGAGCGAGTCGAGCGACGGCGCACACGGCTGCGGACAACATGCCTGGTCCCTGACGGCGGAGGGCGGCTGGATAGTATAACACGGGCCACCCACAGCAGCAGGCGGCGGACGCGGCCGAGCGCCCTGGTTGCCGAGGTTAATAAACGGACTAAGCCAGCCGCTAGCTCGCTCGCTAGCTCAGGTGATCCGACACCCAACGCGACGACGCGCCTAACGCCAGCAATCACGAATGTCAGCGCTTGTCTGTGGTGGACGACGCGCCTCAGAGCTTCTAGCAGATATCTGGTCCGGCAGCAACACGATGAGTCACGTCGGACTTGGACCACGAACGGGCTTCGTGTAGAGCTCGGAACATCATGACTAGCATGTGTAGCCGCGCATCCTGATAGCTAACGTTAACATGTACGGTTACGACTAATCCTGTGGCAGATCGGCGAGTACAATGGCAACGCTGCTTTTCGCAGACAGCTAAGACCCCGACGCGTCCATGGAGTCCTTCCTGCAGATTGCTCCCCACTCCCTGGCCATAGTTCTGTCCAGGGTCGGGTCGGGAGAGTCGGGACCCGCCGGTGTGTCAGAGAGCGACGAGCTGCCGAGGCACCACACCGGCTACGAGATCTTTGCCGATTTCAAAGCGGAGAACAGCCAGCAACATGTGTGGAACCAGCGAATTACGGATGCGGTTTCCGAGACCTTCTTTCTGGGCTGGATAGACGAGCATGTGCTGCTGATCCAGGGGAAGGAGGACCACCTGGAGGTGCTGAGGGAGGGCTGGATGCGGAGGTCCCTGAATCCGCCTCGGGGCTTCACCATCAAGTATCTGGGTAAGGACTCTACGCCCTTTGAGGCCCATCGCTGTGTTCTGTCCTGAGATGCTGAAGCTGATCATGATGCCAGTCACTGACTCCAGTCCATCTTTTCTACTGGTCATATTTATACCACACCTTGTATAATGCAGACGACTTAACGTTATTTCAACTAAAGTGGCTTAGCTGCAGAGGATGTTATCAGTAACTGTCAACTCTTTTGAAAGACTGGAGCAGCTGGCTTTACACACAGGACGATAAGGAACATGCTAAAGGTGCAAATCATCAGTCACACTGAAAGATGGAAGTGGCAGAAGGTAGTAGGTTACTCAGGGCCTTGCTTTTGGGTGGGTTGTTATTAATACTACATTCAAATCTAAATAGTAACATCTGTTAGCTACAGGTTCTTATCTGAAATTACTAATCAGCTCCTTTGTTTTAGATGTATTTAAAGAAGTCGTTATTCTGTTTCCAAGTGAAATCAGGTGGTGCATCGCTGTGGTCATTGATGTTCTTGCACTAGTGGTAAATCACAAAGACTCACTTTTGTGGTCAGGGCTTTAAATACATTTCTATCCCACGAGGGCTGTATTTATAAAGTCCTTGCTTCTAGTGACAAAAGGGCCCTAAAATGTTCTGGACATTTATTTTTACATTTAAGTCTAGATCTTGGTAAAGATAAAAAGTTATTCATAAAGCATTTTAGTCCTTGTTGTCGGTCGTGTAAGACCTCCAGTAATCTTTTAGACGTTCCGTGGGTGGGATGGTTTAGGATAACAGGTGACACACTTCCACTAATACCATCAGAAAATGGTTACTTTTACCTCATGAGACAAACCTTGACTCAATATTAGGTTCACAAGAAGGTTTTACACCTTCATATAAAAGTTTTGCCTCGTGGCATGAGATCACACACATGAGATTCTTAACTATGCCTATTTTATATCCAGCCCTTTTCAAAGTCCAGCTTTTAACATATTCACTGCAAGGGCTGGACCTAACCTGCCTTAATTCTCAGTTGATTTAGCTATAGATTATTTTTCTGTGATTTAGAGAATAATCTGTATCTTATATTAGCTGCTTCATTTTTCAATTTATTTACAAAATCCAGGTTGTTTTCAGTATTTTATTCATTTATTTTCTCTTTAGTATTTAGGCCATAAAGAAGATACTTTTTAAGTTTTCATGTTAAGTAGGACAGCAGCAACTAATCATCATTACTGATGATGAATTCTGTTGTTAACGGCTGCCGTTCGTGATGAGTCAGGCTGCTCATATTATTGGGAAATGGCTGAGATTACAGAGACTCGGACGTAACAACTAGCCCTAGATGGGAGCAGTTTGTATTAAATGCAACAAAGACTTACCTGCAAGATACGCAGAGCTGAGCTTGTGTAGGAAACACACTGGTGTCACGGATGAAGCAGCAGATGGTGGCTATGGTGTTAAATGGTTGTTTGCCAACTTTGGGACAGTCGCACTAGATCTGTTCTGCCGCAGCTGGTATCAGGTGGTTACACAGTGACCTCGCTCACAACGTAGTAGTGGATGACGCGACCATAGAAAAGCTCAAACTACAACGGGGCTGAGTCAGACACTAAATCTAAAAGCAGCACTAACCTATCACAGTATGTAGTGAACAGTGTTCACTACGGGTTCTCTGGTTTCCCCCCACAATCCAAACACCTGCAGTCAGGTTGACTGGAGATTCTAAGTTGCCCACATGTAGGTGTGAGAGAGACTGACTGTCTATATGCAGCTGCAAGAAAAAGTGTGTGAACCCTCTGGGAATTTCATGGATTTTGAATTTCTTTTTTATTGAACATAACATGTGAACATTCTCAGAGCAGGTGGTAAAGTATGTGAACCTTTGGCCTTAATAACTGGTCGACCCTCCTTTAGCAACAACCTCAACCAAACGTTTCCTGTAGCTGCAGATCAGACCTGCTCAACGGTCTGGAGGAATTTGGATGTTTCCTCTTTACTAAACTGTTTCAGGGCATCAATGTTCTTGGACATCTGGTGAATCTCTGTCTTGAGGTGATGTCACAGCATCTCAGTCGGGTTGAGGTCCAGACTCTGACTGGGCCAGTCCAGAAGGAGGATGTTCTTCTGGTGAAGCCATTCTGTTGCTGATTTACTTCAGTGCTCTGGGTCGTTGTCCTGTGGCGTTTTGGGTTTTTTCTGGACATCAGTGTCTTCCTCCGTGGTTCCTCCCATATTCTCTATTCTAGGTTCATGTTTTACTTATTGTAGATTTGTCAACATAAATGTCATCATGTGTCAGAGATTCCTGAGTCTTAGCTGACGTTAGGATTCTTCTTCCCTCATTGGTTGCTGTGTCTCAGTCATCTCTACAGGACGACCAGGTCCAGGGAGAGTAGCTACAGAGCTGAGCTTCCTCCATTTGTAGTCAGTCTGTCTCACCGTGGACACGTGGACATCAAGGCTTTTACAGATGCTGTTGTAAACCTTTCCAGCTTCGAGTCAACATCTTGGTCGTAGGTCTTCTCAGAGTCTTTGTGTGAGGCTTGGTTCACATCAATGCTTCTGGAGAACAGTAAACTCAAACTGGTTTTATAGGCAGGACAGCTTTAACCAACACATCCAACCTCATCACATTGACTGGACTCCAGGTTGGTTGACTCCTGGCTCCAATTAGCTCTTGGAGAGTCATCAGCCGAGGGTTCACGTACTTTACCACCTGCTCTGAATGTTCACATGTTATGTTCATTAAAAACATGAAAACATATCATGTTTGTGCAGCATTAGTTTCAGCAGACTGTGTTTCTATATTGTTGTGACTTTGATGAAGATCATAACATTTATGACCAATTTATGCAGAAATTCATGTGATCCCAAAGCGTTCACACACTTTTTCTTGCAACTGTGTGTGGCCCTGTGATGGACTGGCGACGTGTCCAGGCTGTTCCCTGCGCCTCACCTGAGCAGACTCGGTAGCCTTGAGACCCTTCTGAGGACTAAGTGGTAGAAAGTGAGTGAGTAAGTGTGGTTTTCAGCGAATACTCATGCATTTGTGCAACAATACATATCTTTCTTCTGAAACCTGTTAACTTGAACTCAGTGCTTGCTTTGTTTTATTTATTTATATTTTACACAATTAAGGAAATTTGATTGTTTAACCCTGGTGCAGCCTTCAATGGGTCAACATGAAAACAGGAGGCTCTAAGCTCGAAAACCACGTAAGGGTTGGATAAAACAGACAGATGATCAACCACAACACGCTTCATCTAGATGAACGGTTGGATGAACTTGTTCATCATAGACCCACACGTGTTTATTGCTGGGATGTAACACCCACCAAAGCTGTTTGATCCAACCCTGGTGTGTGTTTTTAGCTTTGAGCCTCCTAGTTTTGACCCGTCCAAGGCTGCGCAAGGGTTAAAAAAACTGGACAAACGTTTTTATTTTATTTTAAAATGTTTATGTTTAAAATGTCAAAACCAAAGATTATCGTTATATTGTAAACAAACACCTGATTTGAGGTTTTATACAGCAAGCATTCATTCAATTACCAAAATAATTGTTAGTTACTGGCCTGATGTCAAGATTAAAATGCTTTAGCTCCCAAACAACCACTAAATGACACTAAAAGACACTGGTGAGTTTAAACTGCAGAACATGTTTCAGTAACAGTGAAATGTTAATTGTTAGTTGTTAATTTTATTAATGCGGTGTGGTAAATGTATTAGAATTAGAATTGGCTGTGCCAACATCGGCGTCCGTTCTTACCGAGGTGTTGGTGTGGAGCACAGGCCACCGGGGCAGGCGTCGCCTTAAAACCTGTTGTCTACGTCAAACAGAACCGATTATAAGTAGAGAGAGGTGCTTGGGTAAGTTGGCCCGAAATGAAGTAACTTCTGTCTTTGACTAAGTTTCTGCCTTTTTGCACTGCTTTTTATCTGTAGCTGCTGTAATAACTGAATTTCCCCAACGTGGGCTCAATAAAGGATGATCTGATCTTATCTTAAACACCTATGAAGCTGTGGAGATGGTACTGTAGACGCTGTAAGTGCCCAGAGAAGACCTTCAAACTTAGACCATGACAGACTAGCAGGTCTGTTTCATAAAAATTGATGCTGCACCGTTTAGAAGCCTTATGGTGAGCTGACGCAGTGAACAGTTAGACAGGCCACAGCTTTAATGTGACTGTGAGAAGGGGAACTGGAAAACTTTGGTTTTCATGTTGTGGCGCCTGTTTAGAATAACCAGGTCCACTGTGCTAGACAACAACCTGCCTCGGATCTGAAGATGAATATGTTGTAATACATCACAACGGGCTAACAATTCAATTCAGTTTATTTACATAGCACCTCGAGGCATTTTAGCACCTTAGCAACCTTAGCAAGTCAAGAAAGTAATGGTTGTATTACAGGGTTACATGCTGGATAAAACTAGTCTAGCAGTGAGACGTCAACGTCTACATGAATCACAAAGTCGTCCACTACAGTGAGTTTGTGTCAAGAACTAAGGCAGATAGAAATTTAGAAAATGTCATTATCATTATATGTCATTATATGATCTGAACTTGGCACGAGGACGGGCAAAAATAAACCGTTTGCTTCTGAGTTTTACAGTTTGAGGCTCTAATGAATTCTAGCTGTTCAGGTCTAGGAATAATTAATAAATCTGAGCCATATATTGCTGCTACTCCTCCACCTCTACCTGAACTTCTAGGAATATGATGGTTGATGTGACTGGTTGGAGTCACTCATTCAGACGAACGTATTCATCCTGCTGCAGCCAGGTTTCAGTGAGACTGAATGAATCTATGTGATGGTCACTGAGCAGGTCATTTATTAACAGAGAACTGATGTTTAAATGAGCACATTTAATTAGTTTATGGTCACTTTGGTCTGTAGCAGGACTCATCTTTATTTTTATTACATTTTTATTAATTAATTAAAATGTTCTGTTAATTTCTACATTCATATTTATTATTGATTTGTGTAATTTAGTGTCTATGGGAGTGTTGTATCTATATATGTAAGTGTGACTGCGTCCTGGGCTCCACTCTGGGTTGTCACGGTTTAGGGAGTCTAAAAAACTCGGCCATGTTACTAGAGAGACGCTGTCTCTTCTCATCAGGTTTCCCCAAAAACTGCTCCTGCTACCTACGAAGTCCACATGGTTTGCTGAACAGCCACATACACACGGACTCAATGTGAGTTTGTAGTTGGCTTCCGATTGTACTTTTAATACAAAATGTGTGCATCTGTTATAAAGAAAAGACCTATAAGACTCAACAAACAAACCAGTTCGCTCTTTCTTTGTGCAACTGCTGCTCACTCAACCATTAGTATATTTAAGCAATGTCGAAACGTTTTGAAATGTATAGAAATGAATCCCATGATCTGATCTGACAGCTTGCACTTCAAAAGTTTGACTTGCTTATACTTTGGTCTGTAGTAACCTACAAAGCTTCAACAGTGTACGGGGTTAATGGGCGTCCGTGAAGACTTTCTACTCGGCTGCTGCGAGGTGTACAAGTATAAAGCTGCGCACACATCAGTCCTCCTGTTGAAGGTAAGTTAAGTAATTAGTTAGTCGCTGGCATTCTTCCTCAAGTTTAGTTCATCCTGCTGCATGTTTGTTGTGTTACTGTTGCACTAATTTAGAAAAATCAAATGTTCCCTATATGAGGTTTACCTGTATAACACATGTTGCTCTGGCTCCAGGTGTAAATTCAATATCTCTGCTGTGAATGCATGTTCAGTGAGGCTAATGTGTAGTGGTGCATGGAAATGGTTTATTCCTCATTAGTTTACTGAGGTGCTTTTACTTTATTATTAGAATGGATGCTCTGCATCATTAACATTGTAAAACTGATATTTTATATATATGTAGCTGTCAGTAGAAAGCTTGAAATGTCAGTAACTTAACTAGTGTATTATTATGTGCCAATAAATCAATATTTGATGTTTAAATGAGCTAATATTCAACTATATCAAATATTTCTGTAATGTTCCTTTGCTGCTTTGCTTTGAACAGCACGAGGAGCAACATGTGTCAGCCAAACAGCATGTAGCTCTTATTCATGAAGTGCATTGGATGCAGTTGAAATTCTCATGAATAAGGAAAAATTACCATGCACAGCACACTGGTTTGTATCGTAATATTATATTGGGTGTTTAGGTGATGTGCCACCCATGGGACAGATTCTCCTGGAACCAGCAGCGGGATGTTTGGAGGGTCAGCAGACTCCTATCCAACCCCCGGAGAGGTGCTGAAGGCTGGAGAACCAAGGCTGGAGAACCAACATGGGGCCCTTGACGTAGTAAATAATTGTAATTAAAATGGTCATACTCTGGGTTGTTGCCATTGGCCTTTGGTGTCTGTAATGGGGTTTCTGCATGCTCTGTTGTGGATGGTTTTTTCAATGTGTTTTGTTCCTTGTTTCTGCAAATTTGAAAGTGAGCAATTGTGAAAGGTTCTTGTGGACATGCAAGAACTTGGGAAACATCTGGTTTGATTATTTCCTCCAGCTTGGATGGAAGGCTTTGGACCTAATCTGAAAGTAGAAGCAGACCAGCTTTCCAGTTCTCTCCAGCTGATGCTGGACAAGTGAGTCCTGCATTGACCAGGGTTTGAGATCTAAAGCGCTCAATGTGTCGACATCGTCTCTGTGCGGACAAGGTGACTGTATCTTACCTGGTGAAATTGCCTTAAGAAATGGTCTTACTATTGAGAATAAATTCACACTGTACATGTTTGAACTGCATTGTTGTGTCCTCTTCTTTCTAGTTCAGTAATCTCACCCCACATCAGAAGGAGACACCCCAACATTGGTGCACACAGACAGTGATTGGAAGAGATGGTGATGAACTTAGGTGTCATATAACCAACATGCCTCCGTATGCGAAGTAATTAGACTGATGACTAAAGACAAGCTAGTGTTGAAATAGCACATGACTTCCTGCTAAAAAGAGTAAAGCCAAGAAAACTATGATTGTTCAAGATGCAGCCCAAGAAGAATGTGAGACGAGTGATTATGTCCCTGCGCAGAGATAATAGCCATGCAGCAAATTGTACTCGCAATGTGAAGAGATGCAAGGTTGCAAGACAACCACGAGCCGAGACGTGCTAGGTAGCCAAGCTAGGTAAGCCAGACCCGTTTCAGACGTTTCAGTGGAACACAGGCAGGGCCAGATTCTTTAGTGGTCTGCGTGTGTGTGAAGCTGACCAATATTGTGCAAACAAGCCCCAGATGGATGACGGATACCCCATTGCCTGAATCCCAAAGGAAACAAGGCGAGGTTACTCCATCGACTCCCCTTCCGAGAGGAAATGCTCAACCCTCTGGAAGTACCAGCCTCATTCGTGCTCACGTTTTCAGTGAGAGAGCATGATGACAGCTAATACATAGAGCTCCTGGGCAAGCAGGAGCTGTAAAATCCCAACACCCCGTGGACATCCTGGGTCTGAAGCCATGACCACAGCTGAGCCAAAAGCTGTTAAGGGCCCTGACGTAAGCACATTGAAGAGGGGTCTTGTCAGAGCTATTGCGTTGACCAGATGGTTGACACTGGATGCGACATCTCTGTGGTAAACGTTCTGGCTGAACCTAGAGGCTCTAATTGAGACACTAATTGTGATCAATTCAGTACTAACATCGAAAAAGACCTAAGAAGAACAGAAGTTCAGAAGGAGATTAGATGTTTGCTGCATACCGAAGCGCTCCGTGGATGAATGTTTGAAAATCTGACAGCCAAGGCCACTCTGTTTAGTATTGTCCTGCTAAAGCTGCAGGTGTCTTTCAGAAGCTCGTTTGGTTTTCATGTGACATTTCTAGGTTGTAGTTTTATGTGTCCTGCCTACTTACAGACCCTGATCATTACTATGGCATCGTCCATCTCTCCTCAAACTGAGAACTTAGATAAGTTTGTCATTTTTTCTACATTTTTAGGCTGAGTGTCCTCCTCATGTCTGCCTTCCATCATCTGAAGTCAGGGTCAGCGACCCCACAGCTGTTAGAGACTGTCAAAAGGATGTGAAGCCATAAAATAACTGACAGACTGCATGTGTCTCCTCTGTTGCTAGAGCTGTTGACTAATTGCTGATTCAAAATCAGGCTAAGGTTTCTCCAGTGAGGATGGGGTTTTGTTTGCTGGGCTTCCAGAGCATAGATTACCGTGCTGCTCCCTGGTTCCAGCGCTACATCACAGATTAATTTGTCCTGTAGCAGCTCAGTGCGTTGGTTGGATGGGTTGGGAGAAGGCTCTCTACACTCGTGTCACACGTAAATGTGATACGACTGACGTTTGGTCTGATCCTAGATCAGTATGTGCGTATGTGGCCAGCTGCAACTTCTGCTCAAAGACAAGCCACCAATCAGCACCAAGACGGAGTTCTCTTACTTTGTTTCCCAGTTGTATGTTTTCCGTGGAGAGAAGTGACCGCCTCACTGGGCTGCTTCACTGAATAGCCGATCACCAATTCTTAGAGGAGCTTAACACACACACACATAGTGATTGATGTAATAAAGTTTAGCTGGTCACCTTCTGTCATCATCAGCTGATTTCAGACAACTAGTGCCAAACTCACTTCTTCAATTGTTAATAATTTAGACTTAGACTCCGATTTACATTATCAACGTAATATCGATTACACCAAGGCATGGCTCATATTTTACATTAGAAAACTCCCACGGCAGTGACGGCTGCCTTGCCTGGAGTTTAGTTTACGTGGAACCGTGTTGGACAACCTGTCTAAGTTGTATTGGCGTTGGCTCAGTTGGTCCCCAGTAAAAGTCAGTCCAGAGATCACTGCTTTCTTCTGGCCACTACTCCTGCTGGGTTTTCTCCAGGATCCGGGTCCGACTGAGGACTTTTTCTTTTCACATGTTTATCCATCTATTAGCTGCACAGGTTGGGAATCTCTGGATTATTATAATTTGTGCTTCAAAACACCAACTAGTGAGTGAACTGAAATAGGAACATCTGAGAAGTAGAGCCAGAAGACTTGCTGGCAGAAGAATTACAAAGTGTCCTTTTTGGTAGAAGTTCCTAAGTAAAACAGGCTCCTGACTATAAAACCGACTGATGTCTAGTATCATCCAAAGACTCAGTTAATAAAACATCTGAGCGGTGGAAATGCACAAAAACGATGTATGTGATCGTATGGTCTTCAGATGGTTGGGCCAGCAACTGCACACTGCAAACATGCAGCAAGACGCAAGCGTTAATGTGCATGCAGTGCAATGGTGGCATGTAGGACAGGAAGGAACAGTGAGGAGAACAGAGGAGCTTGGTGTATCAAGGAGGTTTAGAGGGACTCCAACCAAAAAGAAGCAGTCAGTTGAGGAGATGTGCAATATGAGGTCTTTATGGAGCTATGTAAGTAATAAGGATTATAATTCTATTTTAGATTTTACTTAGAGACCTTTGAGAGATGCTAATGCAGCAGAAATATGATCTCTTTAATATTTAATTAGTGCAAGACAACAGCTTGGCTTCACAGTTCATTCTAGAATGACACCTAATTACAGTAGCTTCTCCTTTTGTGTATTGTTTTGTTAGTGTTTTAGTGGTTTAGTGTTGTCTCCAAAACACACATTATGTGGTTTCTCGGGAGATTGATGAAGGTGCCTGAACAGGTAGTGAAAAGTCCAGATGGCGCAAGTCACCCACATATCTGTGTGAGGTAATGAACAGAAGTCATACTGGTGATATTTCACATTTGGCGAGTGTTCAGAGGCAGATATTACCATGCACACGTCAGCGTCCTTTACAAATGGCAACAGCTTCGGGTTGAGTAGGGGCTCATTCAGGGCTCATTTAATTCAATTCAGTTCATGTATTTGTACCAATTCACTTCACTTTACTTCATTGTCAAACAAACAATGAAATAATATTCAAGCATCATCCTCCAAATTGACACAGGAATATATACCTCCAGTAAATGAATGCTGTCCACACACAGTACATAGTCTGGTTCTCAGCGATAGTAGTGTCGGTGGAAGGTGGAACGTGTGGGACGTATTAGGGTGGTAGTGGGCTCATTGAGTAGCCTGACTGCGTTGCTCAGTCAGCTGGTCCTGGCCCGATGGACCTGCATCTTCAACCTGAGCTCAGCAGGTGAGACTAATGCTGTGCAGGGTGTCCTTCAGGATATGGTTCACTTTCTTTAAACAGCGGTGGGTGTAGACAGACGCGATCTCCGGGAAACTGGCCGCCATTATTGTTTTCACAACTGTGGAGCACACTTCCTGTCAGTGATAACGCTTCACCCTCAGGTCTCTGAATTAACGGCAGGAGGCCCAAGATCAACGCACACACACAAAACAGACTGGAACAGCTGGGAGAAATGACATCCAGTCAAATTTTCACTTCATTTCTTTCTCTTTTATTTACTGAGGCTGTAAACCTTTACAGTACAGTTTATATTGTGTTAAGAAATGCCTAAAGGTAGAGGGAGGGAAGGTGGATGGAGCAGCTCAAGCACACTCTGTAGGGAGCATAAGGAGCTGAGTGGTCTTTAAGGTAAAATGGAGCTTAATTAAGAAGAGCATTTTGAATTCTATCCTGGAATTTACAGGACAGAGAAGCTAATTTGGGAGAAATGTCACCTCCTCACAGCGAGAAGGTCCCGGGGTCGATTCCCGGAGCGACCGGGTGCCTTTCTGTGTGGAGTTTGCATGTTCTCCCCGTGTCTGCGTGGGTGACTGGTTGTGCGTCTATATGTGTGGCCCTGTGACAGACCGGCGACCTGGTCAGGGTGAACCCGCCTCTCGCCCATAGCCAGCTGGGACAGGCTGCAGCACAGCGACTCCTACGGGAGGAAGCGGGAATGAGCAAACTGGATTCTGTTAATAAACTGCTGTGCCTTTAATCCCAGTGCTGTAATAGAATGTGCACAACCCGGTCGACCTGTAATAGACCTGTACACCGGAGCAACCTGCAATCACCACTGTAGTCAACAACATGACACCTGAGGCTGCTGAGTTTGTTGGAACAGGTTGCGTCAACCTCTTTATAACTTTCACACTCCTCTTGGGGCTGCTGTCATCTGTTGGTTGTAGGAGGTTTGTTCCTCAGATGCTCTGGTCATTGGTCAGTTGCATAGCAGCTATGGCATCAGTCTTGCGTGTGCGTTTATGTGAAGGAGAAGCGGTGTCAGTGCCTCGAGTACCAATCACTCTTATCTTGCTTCACCTCCAGTCACACACTTTAACTAGTGTATTTCTCCCAACTCATCAGACCCTGGTTTCACTCAAACTCTAACTTTATCCAGTTAATATCAAACACACATTGCTGCAGAAAATGAATTCATGCTAATGTCTTGAACTTGATGCTCATCAACTATGTTTGAGTCCAAATCGTGTATTCACTGAACTATCACACCACTAAAGCCTTTGAGCAAAAAACAAAACAAACAAGCACCGGAGGCTCTTTAAGGTGTGGTGGGAGTCAGATACCTGGTGCAGAAGTTGGTTATTGGCAGGTAGAGTTGGACTGTAATCTAAAGTTCAGTGATTGAGCAGTTACTGCCACCTGGAGGTTGTGTTGTTTTATGGCCCATAGAAAAGTGTATCCTGGGGAACAAGAGCTACAGGACAACAAATGGAGGTGATGTTTCATCGCCATTGGTCCAATCAGATAACATGAAAAGGGAACAAGACGGGGCCTGGTTTTCTCTTTGATGTTCTCGTGAGGGGTGATCTCTTGGTACATAGTATATCAGCTGTAGCAGCAGGAGTCCCACAACACTGGCAAAGTGTTCTGCATTAAACGGACAGGATGCATCGCACTGCAGGACTGTTCTTCAACGCTCAGGTCGTTGTTAAGGTTGAAAAAAGGTTGTATTGCTGCATATAAAGGGTCAAAGTCAGCACTAATCCCAGGCGAGAATGGGACACGCAACATTTTCCACATGTAGAGAAACTAGTCTTTGAAATCTGATAGCTGCAGATTTTGCAGCCATTTTGACTTTGTTGGTCCAGATTTTCACACATACCTGGCTAACATCAGGATTGTTGAATGGAAAGGTGATCCCATACTGCTGTGAACATCATGGACGTTATCCAGCCTTGTTGCTTCAACCTGTTGTTGTTTCATGCATTAATTGCTTTATTTGGTCGGCATCTAAATCTTCTACTTCAGAGTATGGTCATATCTCCCAAAAGGCAAAACAATGATCGCATAGGCCAAAAGGTCCAATGTGTTTGAATGGCCTCATTGGAGCCAGACTTGAACCCCACTGAAACCATCATCACATTTTACGAAAGCTGAGCAGTTCTACAAAAGCAAATATTGTTTCTAGGTGTACAAACTAGAGACACAGGCTGAGAGGCTAAAGGCCACAATTAAAGCTAGATACTGACAGAAGGAGGGGATCACGGTCCCACACTGTTATTTTATTCTTGATGATTATGGCGTACAGCTAATGATTAGTCTCCTAAGACCCATCTTGTCATCTTGGGCGTTTCGTCTCACCTTCCTCTCTGTGGGGTGTAGGTCAGGTGAGTGTGATCCATGGTCATTAAAGGTGTTGGTGCATCTCCATAGTTGGTGAACAGAGGGAGGCGTGAAGTGCTCTTCCTGGTTATGAGTGTGGACTTGATAAGATGCTGAGATTTGAATTAGTGGTTTTCATAGCTCTAAGCCATAATCATCACTATTAAAAGAAATCAGTGGCTGAACTATATGTGTGTTGAATCTATATGATGTGTGAGTTCTTCGTGCCGTTCTAATGTATTGAGATGCACCTGTAATGTGCTACGTTAGCTGCAGTCCATCGTTGTAGACCAGCTAAGGGAGAAACAGTACATGTACAGGACAGTTGTGTGTGAGAATGTGCACGTAATAGCAACAAAAGGCGACTGGGGATGCATTGTCATGGCAACCCTCTGGGCAGCCCGCCCACCAGCTTCCATGACTTGAGCATTACACAGTGAAGGAGGAAGAAAAGCGGCGAAGAGTAAGGCACTGTGTGATTGGTCACACCCCCTTGTCTTTGTGTGGCGCAGGGGATTGTGGGAAGCCTTTGACTGAATGATAATTTGTGTGTGATTGGGTAAAGAGCGGGCTGCGTGTGTGTATGTGACGGGAGACATAGAGAAAAGTGCTGAGGGGGAGGAGCTCGACGTCTGCGGGTGTGTGCGAGAGCAGGACTAGCTAGTGCGAGACACAGCAACGCTGCGGCCAGAAGCTAACGCACGACTTTCACCGGAGACGCTTCTTCTCAAGGGGCGCGTTGCTACCGGCCAAGGTAGGAATCATGTGTCCGTGTCCGGATGGCGCTGGGTCGCCTCCTAGCAATAGCTGCTAGCTAGAGTTAGCGCCGTAGCGCCGCAGACGCACCGAGACACAAGCGCCGAGGGGATAAACGAGACGTACTAAGGGGAGGCCAGCGGTAAGACTGGAAACGCTGAGCTAAAGAGGGCAATTGGCTCCAAACAGACGCCGAGGCTGAGAAAACGCCAGCGGGGGAAGGAGGGATGAACGGCGAGCATGACAAAAGGAGGGGGTGTGGTTAAAGCTGTGGACAAAGGAGGCTGGCGATGTTTACTACCACTGCAGTGAGATACTTGCGTGATAAGTGTTACATCATGAGCACCCTCTGCATCACTTCCTCCCAGCCCCTCGCTCCTGTCCTCCTATATGTGTCATCTGGCTTTGGCTCTTTTTATTCTCCTTAGCAGTAAAGTATTCTCCGGCAAAGCTTTACAGTTTGTTGCTAACATAGAGGAAGTTGAGGGAAGGTTGGAACATGGCCCGGAGAGCTGTGCAGTAAAGACTAAAATGGAAATGTGTTCATGTACTAAGGCAGTTGGTAAACTACAGCCCTTCACCTCAAGGCATTTAATATAGAAAGGTTGTTATTGTGAAACCCACAAAAGCATCGAGCTCTTACTTAGCAGTAGGCAACAGTTGAGGCTGTAATGTGAGGTCCTGGCACAGCTGATCCCCCTGTGACACACTGAATAGTCTTTATTTAGCGGTCAATGTTTACTTGTACTTTGCATTTCGCTGGATTTCTTTCTGTTGTCTTTCAAACCAGATGGAATCACAAACTAAACAACAGATGCTTTAAAATCGTTAGAAATGTCCTATTTTCTACTCGGTATCAAACTTAAAAGTGGCTTAATTAAGTTTACTTGTGATTAGCCAAACATTGAGGAGCTCTTCGTTGGGTACGTCTTAATATTTTACACCTCAGTACCAACTAATTTCCGTACGATTAGCAGCTTCCAGGACGACTGGGCCTGGAGAGTAAAGGGTTCGTGCTCGTTCTCATGCCCCCACTGTCCCAGCCCACCTCTCTGTGTGGGGTTGTAGTGGAGTAGCAACCACTGCAAGCTGGCTGCTACTGCTCCAACATGGCTGTCTTTACCTTCAGCTGAGTGACGTTCTGACGCGTGGAAACCAACAGCAACATTATTCTTATGTTTGCACTACGTCCTGCTTCTGACGTGTAAATGCAAACTCAAGCACAGCTGGGGTCATAAGTAGACAATAGGTTTTTTGAATAGCAGTAGTTACTTAATAACTTTAGCTGGTTTAGATTTTTATTAAACTTGAATCCTTGAAATGCTGCTGTATTATTTATGGATTAAGCCTAAACTCTGCGCTACAGTGGTTGAAATGAGCCCCACCGTTACGATCGCTGCTTTTGTTCCACAGTCTGCATGTAACAACACTGTTGCCATAATTATCAACCTTTTCAAACAATAAAACCTCTATTATATTCAGGTTTTATACAGAAGTTTATAATTAACTATTAATGACCTGTTGTAGTAGATGCTTTAAAAGACGATTCTTTAAAATGTTTGTCTTTACATTAAGGCAGTTATACAAATCTGTATACCTGCAAGATTGAAATAGATTAGATAAGTAGATTGTCCTGTGCACAGAGTCAACTGCAGGACTCCATCTTGTTTTTTGGGGTTTCATGGGAATTTTGTAGGATTGCTAACCCTCTTTAGTGGCTACTACCTGAGGATCTGTGCAAAGAGTGGGGGTGCAGTAAAGACTAAAATGGAAATGTATTCATGTACAATTAGAAGCGTGACTAAGGCAGTTGATAAACTACAGCCTCTCACCGCAAGGCATTTAATATAGAAAGGTTGAAATATAAGCAGTTATTGAGAAACCCACAAAAGCATCAAGCTCTTACTTAACAGTAGGCAACAGTTGAGAGACAAAACCCCTTCAGCAGAGGAAACGTCCAACAGTACTAGTTCACGGTGGGTGACCGTGTGTCTTGACTCGTGGTTATGAGTGAAAAGTGGAGACAGAAAAGTAAAGCAAAGGTTAGTAGGGCCAGCAATAACACAGCTAAGACTAAAGAAATGCCTGCACAGGTGTGTACAGAGAGGGAAAAGCTGAGCGTAGGGCAGAAGCAAAGGAGCCGAGTTTACTGATTGCTAATTCTTGTCAGTATAGTAAGAGCTACGTTCTGGGGAAGGTACATTCTAATGGCTACAGTAGCTCGGTCCACAAATATCACCATCAATTTTCTTAACTGATAATAGTTTTGGGTGATGGGTCAGAATATGTTAAATCTAGTGCTCTAGTATTTGACTTTCTCTTCATCAATCTTGGTTTTATCTATTTGTGTTGCATATAATAATTAATAAAGCTTAGTTCAGATGCAGTGGCATAGACTTGTTTTCACATAAAGCAGTAGGTCCTTTTCTAGACCAGGTTGTCAGCAGAGAGTATAGGTCTAAGTGGAAACGGTGCGGGCCACCCCACCATGGGACGCTTTAGAGCATTAGCAGTTTCTTTCTTCCTTTTCAGTTCAAGTTGATCTTGTGTTCATATTTTTACGTAGAACTCTACTCTCTCGTGCAGGCATTTGAGATTTACCGTTGGTGTTAATGTTGTGATGGATTATGCTGCTGTTGACACAGACAGACCCTTATGTTCTATAAATAACTGTTCACACGGTTCACTAAAACTCTTTAACATGTTTAGCTGACTGTCTGACGCTTCAAGTACATCTTGATCTTTTCAAATCCTTTGGCATAAAGAACCAAAGTGAAAGAAATAGTACGAGGCAAGGTCCTCCCTCACGTCCTGTTACTAAACGATGGTGGTACAATCAGCTGTTTGCTGTGAAACAGCTGATTGTACCACCATCTGAAAATGTGGACCTTGTGCTTGATCAGCTTTCTGTGATTTTTATACAGCATTTTGTCTGAAGGCCTCAACAAATCCATTTAGTGGGTTTTGTCAAACAGATGCAGATTACGTTGATGGCACTGTCCACATGCATGACTCCATTTCAAAGACAACCACCGGAAAAGCTCAGTTTATGTTCACAGTAAACCTTCTAACTAACCAACAGCGGAAACAAAGTTTGAGTTAAGCAAAGCGCAGACCATTGTTATTAAAAACTACGAAGGCTAATTGCATTACAAAAGCTAGTTGGCTTCGTCTGGAGCAAAACATCTACAGCTGGCTTTTTGAACAACAAGCTCCTAGCAGAGGCCCATCAGCGCCCAGGTCTTTGCCAGACACGTGATTCTGCTGGAGGAACTTTACCACTTGTTACCATTTGTCAGTTACCAGCTTGTACCATGTGTCAGAGCTTATGTAATGTTTTCTTTATATGGCACCAATTCAGCCATTTCAAAGCACTTTTTCAGAATTCAACTGTATAGAAATCCCAACACATCTCACTTGAGCAAAATTTTTAATTTGTAAAAAAAAAACTAAACATACATTTTAATTTAATTTACGTTATTCTTTTTTTAATAAATAAAAAAATGGTGGGGAGGAACAAGTTTAGAGAGAGAAATCCGGCTCAAGGTGGGCGGACAACTGCTGCGACCGGTTGAGATGAGGGGACAGAGATGACAAAAGAGCAACAAAAGACGCAGCAACAGACACGGGCAGGATGGGTGGACCTCAGCAGAACCCTGGAGTCTGACGATACCCGGAGACGAGGACAGAGAACAAGTTCACACGTAGTGCAATGGTGACATGTTAGTGGATAGAAAAAGGAAAGGTGGGGAAATAGGGAGCTCAGTGTAGGAAGGAGCAGCTGTAGCAGCTTAAGTAAGAGATGGTTCAGACTGACCCGAGCACTGGCCTCAAATGAAATATCATAGATGAACGTTGCAGTAAAATGTGATTCAGCATGTCCCGACGGCTTCTTTAAAGCACACAGATCTCTATTTGTGGGGGACAGCACAGAAAGTCTGCCCCTGGAGGCGTGACAGCCGTCTGCACTGATGTGTGTGCTTGCATATCCAAATGGCTGAATCAAAGGCAAGCGCTGAACACGTATGTAAGCGCAGCTCGTTTCGCTTTTTGAAAGCGTCTTTCTGTACCAGGCAACGTGTAAACACGGGTCTGCTTTATGGTTTTGGCCTCTGTGTAGTATGGGTCTCCATGCTTTTCCAACATCATCAGTATGACATATAGACAAAAGTGTATGTATAAACATCAGACTGCAAATAACCTAATATGACCCCCGACATAACCACTGATATTAGTAGTTTTGGTAGTAGGACCAGTCTGTGTGTGACAGCAGCCACATATAATCACATTGGTGGTAGGAAGTTTTGAAAACATATTTAATATTTGCCACTGATGTCACTTGTCAGTAATGTAAATCTTATTTCGCTCTCATTACTTTCTGCCACAGCATCGGTAAAGTTAAACAAGGACCCATCGGTGCGTCCGCTCCTCCAGTGCTTAGGTACATCCCTCCTGGTGTTCAGTGTGGCTTCTTGTTTATTCTGTTGACATACTGGGCATTTTTCTTATGTCTGGAGAGTGACAGCAGTATGTGTAGTCCCTTTAGTCTTCCTCTTCATGAATCCTTCTGTTAGGCTGGATGGGTAGAATGTGTGAACGGCTGAGCTGTGGAGTTTATGCCCAAGCGTCCACTGGCTTATAGAGGGTAGTAGAGCTGTCCTGGCCGTCTCTAGGGGTGGTTAACGCCCTGGATGAGCCTGTTTCTGGTGAAGGTTCTCCCTTATTGTGTGGTCAGACGGGCAGGTCAGTCCTCGTCACTGTGCAAGGAGGAACCAGATAAATACGGGGTGGGGTTGGCTCCTCTGCTCCTCGGGCCACAGACTTTACCCTGTACATGAGCTGCTGTTAAAAGCCGATTGGAAAGCGGCGCATTCAGATGAGAAATCAACATTCTGTGGTTGAAATGACAGTAAATGTATGTACTCAGGATATTTGACTGGGACTCAGTTTCTTTAGTTCTTCTAAGTCTAAATAAACTGCTGCAGATTTGTTCACCACTTGCCTCCGTCTGTACACATCCACTTTAGTTCCTGGTGAATTTCAGTGGAATTCACTTCTAGCTCCTGGGATTCCTGCATCTGCAGGGTGAGTTATACTGGTTAGCTACCTAATAGCAGGTTGTAATTCAGAGATATTAGTCTTTATAGGTTTATTCCAGAGTTGCTCGCCCCTGTAGAAAACATTACTGTATTGTTCCAACCCAACCGTTGTTCCTTGGCTGACCCGTGTGTATGTTTTACTATACTATGGTAATAAAGCAGAGTGGTTAGAGGCTGATGAGTCTGTGGAACTTGCTCTACAAACACAAACTCAATAGCAAACTTGAAATGCACCAACATCCACCATGAAAGCTCAGTAAAATACTGCCTCAGCTTGATTAGCTCTACTCTTTGCTGTTAGTACCGTCCGCTTTAATTTTCACTGCAGATATTGGACCCTGTCAGTGTAGGTGGTTGCCATAGCGACGCTAGATAGAACTGCTGTGAAGTGCTGTTAAAGTATCATGACCCACAGTAACAATGGAGGAGCTCTACGAAATGCTAGCTTTGTTTGTCGTATGGGGCCTGTTTGCAACAACGAGACACATTTCGATTCAGAAAAGACGGAAGAAACAACAATACAACCTGCTGCAAGAGTTAAGAGACTTTGAAAAAACTTCAGTCGTAATGGTTCTCTATGGTCATTATCTCTTTGTGATATCACCTCATCTCGCTCGAGAGAAGTGTCTCCAAGAAAATGCACCATGTGCGACTTTAGTTTGATAGAAGACCTAAACCACCTGTGGAGCTGGGTCCAGCTGTTACCATGTGGTGGGAAACCAACCATTTTCAGCCAAGCAGGATGTAGCTATAACTTCACCTTGACCTCATTGATTCAGACATGAAAATATGAAAACATGAGATAAACGGATGGAGAATTGCATGCAGTATATCCTTCAGCATGTTCTCAGGTCGGCTAATTAGTTTTGAGAAGTAGATCTTCTGTTTATATTGTACTACATGTTACAATATGCATGGACAATATAAAACCGGTTATAACAGCTTTGAATTTATTATCACTCAAAGTGACTGTGTTCTGTCTTTTCACAGGTGATGTGTCACCCATCAGTATGTCCCCCATCAGCCAATCGCAGTTCATCCCTTTGGGAGAGGTATTGCTTTTGGCTATCTCTGCTATGAATTCTGCCCATAAGCCAGTCACTCAGGAGGCTCTAATCGAACACCTGCAGACATGTTTTCCAGGTAATACTCGGTAACACATTCACGTTTGTCACTTCGACTAGAACAAGTCACATTTCACTGATCAGCACACTCCAAGTAAAGTGTTTGACCTTTAGGATTCTTTCTCACAGTTCACTCAGAACCACAGAACCAGAAAAAATGTCTTGTCTCCTAAATCTATAGTTTAATCCAGCCAAAACCAACTTCTGTAGTAATAAAACTCTTCCAGCACATTGTCCAAAATAGGTTTGAGGCAGCTGCTTTATTCCAGTTTACAGGACCCATAAAGATTTTTGTACTTGTGCCTGCAGCCAAATTTTCCTTTCCTCCCTGGAGATGCTTTGCCAGGATTTCACTGGCTGCTTGTTTCAGGGTCTTTCTGCTTTTATCCAGGTCATTAAACATATGCGCTATTTGTTTGACACAGAGCTATACGGCTCAGAGTCGTACTGCTTCTTCAGCAGTCACATTATTAGCGAACAGCAGTGAGTGCTTTCTACTGGCAGCCGTACATGGCTATGCCACAACACTGGACACGTGGTGTACTAGGGTTTAGCCATGATCCAGGATTTCCCTTAAATGTTCTCAGTGTTTTGCTCCTTGTTGTAAGTTTGTCTGTATTTTCATTTGTGTTTTCATTTTGTTTATTGTTTATAAAGGCAAATAAACAAGTCCAGTGTTCACAGGACACATAAGCAGGAGTTGAGCAAATTTCTTTCTTTCCTAGTATTGCAAGTGAGATTTATTATCCGTGTTCCATTGTTAATAAGTTTTGGTTTTGTCTTCAAATCTAGTGTACTGCGTTTAGTGATGTTTCTTGATTATTTTCATCCATGTACAACACGGAGGACGTTGTACATGGATGCAAAATGCTTATGTTTGTCTTTATTACATTTTAGACTGTCCAAAGTAGCTGCGTTTAGCTTTAGCCCACTCATGGCAGTCTGATCCACGGGATAATCACCTGGAATCAAGAGATTCACAGGCTGCTAACTGAAAATGCGTGTTTTTAAAACATGGTCCATCTCACTTCGAGGTCATTTAACCCTGGTGCAGCCTTCGAGGGGTTGAAACGACCCCCACATGAAGCGTGTTGTGATTTAACGTCTGTCTACGGCTGATCCAACCATTGTGTGGTTGAGGGAGCAGCTCCCCCATTGGTGCAAAAGGAGTGTGTGCATTTGTATTTAGAGGGATCCTGTTGGATTAGTGAGTTCTTATTTATTGTAATTTAATGATGTCTGAAGGGCTGTTGACATGTGGTGAATGTAGTTGGTCAGTAATGAGTCAGTTCTGAAAGTTTAGATTTTTGGGTGTGTTGGTACTTTTATCTATTTATTTTCCTTACATAGCACCAAATCACAGCATAAGGCAGCTTATACTTTTTTTAGGGATAAACCTTTCACAGTGTAATTATATAAAGTATATGGACAACCTAACAAGTCCCACTTGAGCAGCACTAGACTGATCCCAGCATCAGGAGGAGACACCAGCTCCCATGTTGGGGTGCAGGGACAGTGAAGAAAGAAAAGTACAGTAGACAAATCAGGCAGCAGATCAAACACTTAGAAGCTTGGTTGGATCAGCGACGGCACACTGGAAACATTCAGGTCCAGGACTGAGGACACCTGCAAGTACTTAGAGGACGAAGCACAAGCGTTGTTGGAACTTGAATGTAATTGTTGTCAGTGGAGAAAGAAGGATGAGTGTGGTGGATTGTCACCTTTCATTCCTCAGGGTCATTCAGCTTCAATTGCTGAGAAATTACAGCCTTGTGAAAATACATCTCACAGCAGGGTTGATCACTGGAATCAACTCGAATTTGAACTTGATAGTTTTTATTATTTATGTCAGGGGTATTCAACTTAAATGTAAAGAGGTCCGGTTACGCACATTTTTTGGAAGCAAAGGTCCAGAAGATTATAATGTCTAACTATTTGCTGTGATATATTAAGTAGCCTGATGTAATCAGTACTTCACTGTCAAATCAAATTAATTCAGTACAATTCAAAAACCTTTTGACAAACTGAAACTCCAACTGAACATATATTTACAATGTAATCTAATTCATGAAATAAAAGCAGGGCTGATTTTCAAAATAAGCAAGAACACAAATGTTCAAATAAGAGCTTAACTTAAAATAAAGGAAATGTGTAAAAAAAACTATTTTACATCTTGAAACAAAAGTCTCAACCAATTTAACTGGTAAAAAAACCTGAACATATCCTAACAACTGAACAGTTTTGGAGGCTCATCTTCTTCCCCTCATATATTTAACCCACGTACAGGACTCAGTGCTGGGATGTATCGTCTGTCTGCGGCCGTTTGATCCAACCCTTGTGTCTGTTTTTGAGCTTTTGTAGCTTCTATCGTCTGTCTCTCCCTTTGTTGTCGCTAGCTACACGCAACTGTTATCGCCGTATGTGTTTGTTAATTCCTTTGCAACCTCGAACTTTCTTTTAGCTGCAGGTGCTGTTGCGTCGCAAAATTTAGCGCCTGTGATCCACAGAATCGATTGGCTAAGTGAAGTCACGTGGTTAACGCACATTCAATTGGCCTTCACCAAATAACTACCGTAAAGATCACAATAGCCGCGCCGATTAAAAGTAAAGTGCTCCGCTAGATTCTGAATCAAAACGTTCCGTTTGGTCTGTAGCTCCGGGTCCGTATGGGACAGCTTCTGGGTCCGGATCCGGACCGCGGTCCGCCTGTTAGTGACCGCTGATTTATGTCCTGAAATGATGTCTGAATTTTCTGGTCAGGTTGCTTGTTGCTTGCTTTAGCACAGATAAGCATAACAGTAGCAGCTCACCCTGCTCCATTTATGTCCCACTTCCACACAGGTTCATCAGTTGCTGGTGTTGACAGACGATGTAAATGCTGTCTAAACCATCCAAATGGGAGCAGGTCCTCTCTGGACCTGTCACAATGCCCCTGGAAATGTGCCACGCTAAGCATGCCCCGTAGTTAATACAGAGACAATAAATAAAAACACTTTTGAATGATGGTAACGGTATTTGCATTTAGGATTTTACCTCAAGGCAGCTGGTGGGTGCTGTCGAGAAACAGCTGACCTCCACAGCCAACAACGTATTATGATAAATGGTGTTACACGATTATGTTTGGTTCTTAGCTTAAAATGATTACTCAGCATTGTAAAGTTAATTCCAAATAGGAAGAGCAGTTTCAAACCAGTCTGTCTCTGCTAACAGGCTACAGGCCTATAAGGTTGCTGTAGTCTTTTACTGGAAATAACCCTGGAGAACTAGCAACTATAGGCCAATATCTGCTCTTTACATAAAATCCTGGTTGAAATACCAGCTAGACAACTTCGTGGCCACCTGCGTAGGAATAATCAGTCAGGATTTGCGTCATAGCTCAGAAACAGCTGTGGTCAGAGTCACTAATGATCTTCACTGAGTTTCTGACAAAGTCTTGAGTCTAGACTCGACCTTTTAGATCTTAGTGCTGTCCATTGTTCTCTCACTGCTTCTCCGGGGAGAGTGAACACAGCAAGTTCTCACTCCTCCCAGTCTGGTTCTGGTGGTTCTGGTGTTGTAGCGTTGGTTCTTCTCACAGCTCTGTGTGCAGCTACTTCATCCATCGTGATTCATGTGGAGGAGAGACCGGCTTGGCTCTCTCCCTCCAGTCCCGCTTGCTGTGCCTTCGTCTGGCTTGAATATAGCTGAAGATGGAGCAGCAGACGGAGCCCAGGTTCAGGATTCACCTGATAAAACAGGTGTCAGTACAGTTATTGGTCTGTGGACTATATGTACTGGGTTTGTCTTCTATGTCTTCTTTGGCAAAGTTCTGTTCAGTCAAGGACTAGAATTGAGAACATCAACCTCAAATTATTTTTTTATCTTTTAACATGTAGCCTGCAGCCATAGTGGCAAATATTCCTCCACACACGCTGGGTTTCAGACAGTTTGACTTCAGGTAAACTCTCTGTAGCCTGTATTGCCATCTAGTGGACAAAGCCTGATCACTTCCACGGGCCATCAGACGTGTGCTGTGTGTTGACCGGGTATGTGCGCTGGTGCTGGTGCTGGTGCTGGCTGGGCGTCGTATTCTACATTACTATTAAAGGGAGGACTTGCACAGGGGCTAGTCGTTACCAACTGAAGCAGGTTCAAAGGACATCATTTCCACTACCTGTTGTTGTGGAATGACTTCACATCACCTTCTGGTTTTCTCTCCTACACCCACCAGTGCTGTTCGTGACATCTCCACCGGTGAGCCTCCCGTCTGTACACAGAGGCGTCACCATCACTGAGGAGCCAGATAAGAAGGGTGTAGTATGTTGAGAAGAGTAGTGGAGATGAGACACGCTGAGCTGCTGCGTCTCTCCCAAGAAGCTGGTAACAGGCCGCGATGGCACAGGTGTCTGGATACATTTGCTCATCTCATCGACACATCATAGACAGACTCTCCGCCTGTGCTAGCGTACATGCCTGTTTGAACATGTGTGCATGTATGTAGTCTGTCTCCTGGTGTTGCATCATGAAAGACAGCTGTGATGTAACTGGCAGTAATACCCCAGAGTGGGAGGAGACTGACTGAAGATTACTTTTTTAAAAAGACAACCACTTTGAACGACTGCAGTTCTCCTTAGCTCGGGTAACGCCGACCAAGGCTTGATACGAAGAGAGTTGCAGCCGCTGTCCTGAAGCTGTCCAGACTGAATCCAGCCACTCCATCCACTCCTAGTGAATCCCTTCTGTCTCACGTTTGTCTTCCGTCTGTGGTTTTTTTTGATGCTCATTTGGTTGGATATATTTGTACATATCTCAATGAGTAGTGACATTCATATTACAAGAAGGTTTCTAAAATAAAGGCGTGAAGACTTCACGCAACTGAAGGCTGAACTATGAAGGCTGAGCGCTGCAAACCGAGGGTGTGTTTGTTTCGGACTCCACGCTGGTCCGGTTGAAGTGCACTGTATTGAGGCGTGGTTCTTTGGCCGCCTCATCAGTGGGGGAGCTCTGTTGCCAAAAGAACTGATCCGTCTCAGTAATACTGAGTGCACTCTGCTCTCTGACCAGGGTCAGGCTTACATGCTTTCTGGAATAAGACCCCACCCTCACAGTGGCCTCTCGTCAGTCCCTGGACGTCATGTGTCATTCACCTCATGTAGTTTACGTGTCTTCCTACTTACTTTGGCTAACAGCTGTTAGCTGCTGGCTGAGGAGAGATGTCCTTTTAAACTGTAGCATTGTACCATGATGGGAGCCTGTAGAACAGCCGGTCCAGCAGGTCATCAGCTGGTCCAGAACTGATTTCAAAAAGAGCAGACGTGTGGGGACTGCTGGCCCAGGGGGAGATTTCGTGCTCTCTGTTCCTGAAGTCAGGCGCTTTGTGTTACTTCATCATTTGAGCAGACTTTCCTCTTAACTGTAACAGCAGTCGCACATTTTCTAGTTCATTATTCATCAGGTTTATCTTTGACTTTCTTTGACCTTCTCGCCTGAATTGAACCTTGTTTCACTGTAAACCTTTGTCCACAATAATCGGCTTTCTTCTTAGTCAGCATTTTCATTTTTAGTCAAAGTCAAATTTGGAACTTTAGTTAACATATATTTTTTTCTCACGTACATATGTGACTAAAATAGACAGACACACAAATACCTACAGTTTATACACACACTCTCAGAAAGAGCACCTCCTCCTTGTTTCCCAGACCCGACTGGCTAATTGTACTATTGCACAGTTTTATACTACACTCAATGCCAATATTTATCATCTTTGTCTAATTTTGTTCTTGTCAACTTTTACAACTTAAATGCAACAACATCTTTTCACTCAGCAGCTTTTAAGCAGTCAGTGTTTTTCTGCAATCTAACTGCTCTTACACAAGATTTCTTCAAAACATTTGCAGTTCATTTTTATATGCTGGTCAAAATATTAAAAATTAACTAAATTAATGCCAAGCTCTAACTTGAAAAACTCAGAAATGATAAGTAATTGAAACGCTGCTGAATGTGGTTGATTAGCTCCTTATATACCTACTGCCAGTGAGTATTTTAGAATCTGTAGTTTTAAAATGGCACCAGCTGCCTTCACTTCCAATTTTCGAGAATTTGCTGCAGTTCTTCTGTACGTTGAGGCCGTTTTGTGGTCTCTGGATGTTTGGTTCTGTAGAAAAGACACTAACGTTATGATGGGTTGCCCCTTGTTTAACTAAACACATGGTGATTCAGGTCTTACACTCATGTGAGTAAGACGTGGGGGTGTCAGCTGTTTGTGTTACTTCTGTTTGACTTCAATCCTTAAATGGAATGTGCTTCTCATTATGATCCTTGCCACACCTCATTTGATGCACCCACACAAACACTCCTTCTAGTTGTTCCAAATCTTATACTCTGCCTTGACCCCCACACCTTTCCAGATTGTTCTCTCATCTGTCTCCAGCCATCATTACCTGAACCCGAAGCTAAACTGTCATCTTCATCTGAACGACCTCTTTGTGCTTTGATACTGATATGACTCTGACTGTTCTAATTGTTTTCTGTCTCTGATTTTTGGATTTTCAGGTGTTCCCACACCAACAGAGGAGGTTTTGCATCATACCATAAGCATGCTAGTTCGTGAGCGTAAGATTTACCCAACACCTGATGGATTTTTTATTGTAACCCCTCAGACGTACTTTATAACTCCAAGTCTAATTCGAACCAGCTCAAAGTGGTACCATTTAGATGAGCTATCCACTGACCGGCACCAACAACAGCAACATCAGAACCAACAGCTGCATCAACAGACGCAGTGCACCTCCCCACTTTCTGGCACAATCACACCATCTACTTCTGGAGGCATGCGAGATCGAACACACCTAAAGTCCAATCAAAACCACAGTGGGGGAGGTGGAGATTCTTTTTTCAACATCAATTACGGTGGGGATGACCTGCTAAGCCACCACACCACCCTGCAGCACCGATCCCCCAAAGACCACAGAGAGGGATACTCTTCCCCACACTCCCCACAGACGCCTCCTCAGCAAGCAGGGGGCAACACTGAAAAGGGTCGCAGTACCCTTGGGTTCTCGTTCAAGGCGGACACATTAACCAAGCACCGAGGAGGGGGTGACGGAGGAGGAACGGGAGGAGGGGCAGGAGGCAGTGGAGACACAGAAAAACAAACCGGTGGAGGAGGTAGTACAGGAGCTCGAAAGTTTGGTTTGAAGCTGTTCCGACTGAGCTTTAAGAAGGACAAGACCAAGCAGCTGACCACCTTCTCTGCACAGTTCCCCCCTGAGGAGTGGCCACTCCGCGATGAGGAGGCACCAAGCCAGTTGCCGCGCCACGTCGAGATGGAGATCATTCGCAGAATCAATCCTGACCTCACGGTGGAGAACCTCGCCCGTCATACAGCAGTCATGAAACGTCTTGAAGAAGAGCGTGTTCAGAGAAGCAAAGCATCATCAGCCAACCATAGCTCTAGGAGTAGGAGAAGTGGTGGAAGACATAAGAAGCAGTCTCAGACCAAACTCAGTCGCTCACATAGCAAGACGAGAGCTTTGCGCGGTGAGCCAAGTGACGGTTCCCACCTTGAACTGACTGATAGAGATTACAGAGCCTACTCGTCCTCTTTGGCTAGGTCCACAAGGGAACATGCTCTGGCTATAGAGCGCCAGCGGGCCCGGCTTCACCTAGCACACAGCAACCCCAACATCCTCGACTCCTCTCATCTGCCTGTCACTCCAGAGTGGGATGTGTCTGGAGAGCTTGCCAAGCGACGCACAGAAATGCCTTTCCCTGAGCCAAGCCATGGCCCATCAGCCCACCACGCTAAAGTGCACCGTTCACACTCCCATACTCAGGAGAGGAAGTCCAGGAATGAACGCAGTGACAAGGCCAAAGAACGTTCAAGATCCATGGACAATTCTAAAGGACCACTAGGAGCGGGGATGATGGGGCCACCCGATTATTACAACGAGCGAAGTCGTTATTATACAGACGACGGCACCTTGCGGGCCAATCAGAACCCATCTCACTACTGTCGTGCCACACCCCCTTCAGCTAAGATGCCTGTGGACTCTTTGGGGTTGGATGGTGGCAGAAGCCTAGAGAAGAGTAAGAGCAAGGACAGTCTCCCTGCGTACTCCCCCAAACCAGCGCCCATCTCTGTCCCTCCTGATGATTACTTCCAGTGTTCCAGTTCCTCTGAGGCTGTTCTGCAGCAAACAGCAGCAAACCCACTAGGAGCTCTGGGCATAAGTAGCCACGATGGATTAAAACTAGGCAGCATTGATAGGTCAATGGACAGACAGACACCTCATCTCCTAGACAACAAGGAGGACTTGTTAAAGTTGGGTCTTAAGGGGAGCAGCCTGCCTCCAATACCTCTCTCTGTCCCTGAGCCACCCCTTGCTAATGGACGACCTACCCACAGTGCCTCCTCTGGTCAGGAGAAACGCAAGGAGATCTTTAGTAAAGACACACTTTTCAAACCTCCTCCTAGCCTCCCCTTGCCTGGCTACAGCTCCCTGAGAAAACCTCCCGCACTCGCCGCTTCTACTCTATCCACATCCTGTGATGCACTTGATTCCCAGGACACCTCTGATGCTCCCAAACTTCTGGTGGCCACTCAGCCTGCACCCCCACAAGGAAGTGAAGCTATTAACTGTGCAGCTGAGGCCTCCTTTGACTACTATAATGTCTCAGATGATGATGAACTTGAGGAGAGTGGAACTAAAATTCGAGAGGAACAAAATAATGGTGGAGCTGTTGCTGGAATGGGAGGAGGTGGGGCGGGAACCATGAAGTGGCTATTGGAGAGAGAAAAAGAAAGGGATTTACAAAGGAGGTTTGAAAGAACACTCACCTTCCCTGGCACTAAGGAGAACCTTCCGGAGCCGTCTCAGAACCAGCAGTCGGCTCACTCTGCTAGACTGGACAGTATGGACTCCAGCTCTGTCACTGTCGACAGTGGATTCAACTCACCACGGTGAGAATATGCTGATACGCTCTACTACACTTTATGAAGGAGTTTATAGTTTACGTAACAGTACTAGACCTTAGTTACCAGCAACGACATACTGTTCTAATGTAAATTATAATGCCATGAATGCCTGCTCCAAGCGCCAAATGTCACACATGCTTTAAAAATTCTGAAGTAAATGGCAGCAGCTGAGTAGTATGCAGAGGGTTCTTGGGTGGGGAAGGACATTGGAAGAAATGAGCCCAAGGAATCATGGGAGTTGTAGTAAAGCTGTAGGGAGAGACGGTGGATGAAAGCAAGGAGGTGGTTGGTCTGGCTCGGAAACGATGTGACCAAAACCCAATCATACGAATCAATTCAGTTCCCTCAAGATCCACAGTCTGTAGTGACTAATGCAAATACAGGATAGTCCAGAACAGGCCAATCTGAACAGAAGGTTCATACCCATTTAGTAGCATAAGGGGAGGTGGCAGCTTAACAGATTCACTTTTAATGTAGTGCTTGAGTATCTCCTTTTTGTGTGTCTTTATCTCTCTGCAGAACAAGGGAGAGTCTAGCGTCCAATACCTCTTCCATAGTGGAAAGTAACCGTCGACAGAACCTGGCACTTAGTCCCGGCCACCTTGGCATCACTGCTGGCAATGCTCCTCCGTTTTCATTCCGCACCATCCCTGAACCTGCCAGCACCCAACCAGAGAAACTCCAGAAGCCCAGCACCTGCCTTGCATCAATCACCAGCGTCTAGTTGTGGAACTGGGCAGCCAGTAGACAGGGGCCTGAAAAAGGACTGTTACACCTTTAGACTAGGAGACTGACTGAAACAGTGGAGCTGCCACAGACCCACTGGAACTATAGCTGTTAACACACAGACACACTCAAAGAGATACAGATTGCTCTCTCTCTCTCTCTCTCTCTCTCTCTCTCTTTCAGTTATACACACATTCACGCTAACACTCACACCCACATTTACACCAGGACAATGGGCAAACTGTAACCATGTCATTTTACAGCCTCTGTTTTACAGACAGCTGTTTTGTTCTTTCACCCATGTGGGTTTTAAGTGTGTGTGTGCGCGCGTGTGCGTGCGCTTGTGAATCAGGATTATGTTTTGTATAATCTGTTATCTCAGGTCATGTTATTTCAACTCCCATTCCAGCTGCTCTAAATCAGTCCGTGATCCTGGTCCACGCTGGGGGTGATGGTTTACTGGTGATACACGCTCTATTGGCAGTATCACAATACTAATGAAGGCCCCGACCCACAGACCAAAATACAATAATGTTTGGTGGTTCCACTGTGAAATGAGTAAAAAGTAACAGAAGAATTTTACCATAACATTCTAATTGGAAGTAATGTGAGTAGTTTAATTTTCAGTTGTCTAGGTTAGTAGATGATTATACCTCTTCCTCGTAGACAACCTGAGGTGCAGCTCTACACTTGGTTTGTGATTACTAAATGTTGGGAGTTTGTCCAGTTAGTTTTGTTGCATCTTTTAAGGTAACCCTCATGTCCACTACAAAAACCGCATCACATGTCAGCTGTGTGGTGGCTTTTAGAAACGGTACTGTCAGTTTAACCACTGTGCCAACGCTCACTGCTCGGTACAAAGACACACTTAGCTTCTCCCTGACGGGATATTCTCATAAAGCACAGTAGGGTAAGAAACCGTGAAGCAAAGGTTCAGTTTTTGCACACTTTACTGCATTGTAAATTTATTTTGAAACTGAAAAATTGGCAAAAGTCTTGCATCAGTCTAGATACAATAAAACGTGCTGCCGAAATGAGTGTGTTTTTTTTTTTTTTTTTATGTTTGCAAATGTATTTCAAATCAGAAAATAAAACCACTTATTTACAAATGTATTCACCCCCTAATTCGGTTGTGGGTGGAGGCTCCAATGGAAGCAACAACAACTGGGACTTGGGCAATTTATTGCAGCTTATGCTGTTTTTCCTGACAGGTCCTCCCAAGCTCCATTAGACGGACGCGAGCAAACAGGATGCGTCATTTGGGTGGGGACCAAATGTTCAGTGTTCTGTTGTAAATAAGACGTTTCATTGTTTGTTGGTTTTGCAAAAATGCCAAAATGTTTAACTTGTGTATAGATGAGTTTAGCTTTATTTACAATGCAGTAAAATGTTTCACTGAAAGCATATCGACATATGACCCTATTGTTCACTACAGTGTCCAACGGACAGTACAACACTGTAAACGGTGTGAACCTGCGCTACCCTTCAGAGGTTTTGGGCGACTTGTGTTTGAAAGAGAAGTAGATGTTACTGCATCCCGTTGTATGAACTGATCAGTAATACAGGGCAGACCAATTTAAAATATCTGTTAGTGTAGCACAGCTGATAACATGCATGTCTACGTTACAAACAAGTAAATTCCTTAATGCTTAATGCTAAATACCTATTGGCACAGAGCAGATTCCTTTGATTGGTTGTTTAAGAGCGTTGGCTGCTTGTGGTCCTCCGGTAAAAGCTGTCCACCAGTAACGACTTCTTCTCTGTCTCTATGACGTGTACATTTATTCAGAGGGACTGCTCAGGTAGTTTATTTCATGTTTATGCCAAACCACACTAAACGCAGAGTCAAACTTTACTGTGAGTGCACACGTAACGTACGGAGATGCTGCAGAAGCAGGTCACGCGGCTTCGCACGGTTCAAAGAATGACTCGCGTTCTTCATCGGCTAATTCACGGTGGTCTTACTCACTCAGCCGATCTCACCGTTACGTTGCTAAACTGCACATTTTGTCATGTAATCGATAGAGATATGATTAACTTACGTAATACTTGTCATACTAGTCTTAATTGGTTCATGTTTATTGGCTTGGTTGTCTCAATGTGAGTACATGGTCGCACAAACACAGTACATTCTACACACCAACGAGAACACACTGCATATTCTCTGGAGCTGTTTGAAGCTCGGGTGACCTCAGTCCTAAGCTGCACGGTGGTTCCTCAGCATAGTCTGCTAAGAAAACCATGAACCCATGAGAACCCACAGCTAGTTTGTTCTGGGGTGTGTTGCACATGGTTCATTTGTTCATATCCAGAACCCTTTTCCTTTACGCGGGAATGGGCTCTTATGGGTTAATCGTTACTTGAGGCTCTTCTTGGCCATGTGAGGAGAGGGTGAAGGCTGGACTTGTAGACAGTGACACAGCTGCATCCAGTGGACATGAGGGGCTACATGCTGACCCCTGTTGAGTTCGACATGAAAGCTGTTAAAGTCATTTGCTGAATTAGAAATGAAAAGCGTGAATCCTGGCAAGAGCCCGTGAATATTGTGCTGCTAGTTGAAGATTAGCTCAGGGTGCAGCTGTACTGGTACATAACGTGTCTTCAAACCGGGAAACAACTCACAACAAGCGGAGATGTGATTTTTCAATTTCACAATTTCTTTCTTTATACAAAACCTTATCATTTATTTGTACTTCTATCTAGTTCATGGCTGCTTGAGTATCTTTTCATATGGTTTACACAATTCCCTTCCCTACTCTTGATCCTGGTGCTAATGTGTATCATGGTCCATGGTGCCGTGACAATGGCAAAGTTGATGAAATATGTTTTTGTGAACAGCCATTGAATAATATGACAAGTTTCATCTTCATTTATTGAAATGCTGACTGGAGCATGTGCAGACTTATGTTCCCACGGGTGGCTGCCAGAGGTGTGACTGTACAAAGACACGCGACAAAAGACCCACAAATGTATCGATCTCATTTTAAAACAAGAGCTGGACTGACTCCTCCAGATGTTCTGAGTGCGGTAGATTAGTCCTGTCCCATTTGAATGGAGGCTCAGGGAGCTGTCAGTCATCCCAGTGTTCTCGTCCTATAGGTTCCTCTACAACTACCTCCTCAGCCGTCCTTTACTATCTGTCATCAGCCTCTGGCCTGTGAATGTCGACTCTCTCTCTTTCTCTCTCTGTCTCTCTCACACACACAACAACTACAACTACACTAACAACGTTTCTTCCAACACTACGTACTCGCGTTGTGGTTCAACCCTCCCACCTTCCTACTTTTTGCTCCTAATCATTACAGCCACTAGTAGTAAATTACTTTCATTTTATTTCTATTACTATTGTGGTGAGCTACAAAGTAAATATGAGATTCAGCAAAGATATGCATACTGTAATAGATATAAATTAGCCTTAAGGGGATGAGTATGCTTGAATCTACTACAAAGTGTTGTCTGACCGTGTCTAAAGTCAATACTTCTACCTGTTCTGACCTACCTGGTAGAAAGAAGGTCCCAGTAGCCTGGCTGCGAGCGTTCTGCGTCTAGAAGCAAACACTGGACACTTTCAGGCCGTCTTTTCATTTTACACACTTAGTGTAAAATGAAAAGAGAAGGAGACGTGCATTTCTCCTATTTACGCACCAAAACGAGGTGAAGGAACTGGAAAATGTACAACTGTAGTAGACTTCTAACAGAACATGAGTGAACCTTGTTCAGTACTGACACACACCTGATTCTGCAGCATGGAACCACATATGCCAGAACGTGTGTGTGTAATTCATGTGTGACTGGACCTGGACAAGATTCTTCAACAAAACTGGGCCTCACACAATAGTCAGACACTTAACTACAGTAACATTATTCAAATCAATTTGCTGTTCATGAAATAAAATGTATTTTAAAACTACTAAATTAACTAAGTCATATTCTGTTCATGTCATCGCCATATTGCTAATTTAGGGGTATTTCAAATTCAGAGGTTTGAGTCAGTAGGAAGGAAACGCAGTCGCTGCCTCTCTTCATCCAGGTCTCTGTCTCGTGTCACACTCTGCTCTGACACCTGACTGTGCATCAGCCACTGTAGCTACTAGTCCTTCCCCAGTGGTTGCTGTCCTCTTGGCTGCTCCACATATTAGTAGTGGTTCATGAGCAGCTGGTTGTCATCAGTCTGAAAAACAAAGGAAAGCAGGTGCGTCCAGTTAAGAGAGTTTGGTGAGTCCAAGTCAGATCATGTGTTCAGGCAACCAGACAGGAGAAACAGGATTTAACTTCTAAATTAAATCAACACAAGACCACATGTTGACTTTGACGCACATGCAACCAAAGATACTTTGGCTACAATTCCTGTAATGCTGGACCCACTTTACTGCCATGTGCAACACTTGTTTTGTAAGTGGAGGCGAGAGTTTGTTTCTGACATGCTGCTGTTTCGGTTGAGATTCTAACGCTGCGTTTGATTCTAGTCCTGATCTCACTTGTCTAACTGTGATCTCAGTCCTGTTCCTGTAGGGAATAGACACTATTTGCTGTAAAATCAAGGGGCTACAATCAAATCGGCACTAAACGCTTTGAAATACGACCAACAATTCACTTCAATTCACTTGGTCTATTTTGCGTCAAATTACAAGAAATGTAATCTCAAGGCACTTTACAATGTATGGACACAATAGAAAACAATGAATCCAAGGATAGAGAAGAATTCAAGTTTGTGTTTGACCTGTAGCCTCTAGTCAATATCAGCAGTGTGTAAAACTTCGTAAGTGTTTTAGTCTTAACTCAGACAGTATCATAGGTTCCCGTCTCATTTCTAATTCAGCTGCAGGCTTTCGCTCAAGCCCTCACCAGTAAGAGTCAGACCCTACGTCCTCTTCTACAGACAGTACTGCTAATCTTAGGTTTGCCACCACAGTGGAGTTCTGGTCCGATGCTTGGGTTTGTGCCCCGGTTTAGGGGTTTTAGCTCGTCATGCGTTGCTTCAGTGCAATGGCTGTTCTCCTTCAACCAGGAAACAGGACGGTAGTCCTGCACGGAACTCAAAGTCTTTCTACTACCACCAACCCTCCTCGCCTCCAGTCACAGCCCTGTAACTTTCCATCCTTTTCTACACTGACAGTCCATGAAATGTCTTCCCTTAACATCAGCAGTGTTTTTATAAAAGTGAAGGTTCAACAATAACATTGTTTTTAATGGTGACAGTATGTCATACATGTAATGTACATGTACATGTATTTAAACAATGAAGAGGGATTTTTTATGTCTATAATATCTTAAAATCCCTTTGATGTGTTGTACTGGTGTTACTGTTGTTGTGCTGTCTAATGAGGATTGTGTTACTTTATAAGATAATAAAATAATGTTTGATTACACCTCTGTTGTGGTTTGATATGATCCTTTTACTGACCTTATTATGAGACTTGGCTCAACTTAGAAACGGATCAAGGAACCACAAAAGGAGAAAACCATCTGGGATTTGCTTACTATTCAACTGGACGTTTTAGGACTGACATTGTAATTTGCAATAGTAGCTGGTGATGAAATGCTTTATACATTACAATGTGCACGGTCATACATTTACCTGTTATCAGTTTTATAACAGGTTAAGGTTAGAGTACAGGCTCACAGCAAGTTGTTCCATTACAGGTACAGGCTACAGGTGAACAGGCCTCGTCTCCACTCTGACCGTTTACTAGTTAATCCAAACAACTGCTGTGTAGTGTTAAAGTGTGTGAAAAACAAGTGAGAAGCCGATCAGTTTCAGCATTAAGTAGATAAGTTTTAATGAGGAAGGTTACAATAAGTTATGTGCCTACGGTGCCTTAAAGCAGTAGGATAAAGAGGGTTCATGAACTGGTCAACTGAAGCCCATGATTTAGTGGGACAGGAGGT
Source organism: Macropodus opercularis (assembly GCA_030770545.1). Lineage (NCBI taxonomy): Eukaryota > Metazoa > Chordata > Actinopteri > Anabantiformes > Osphronemidae > Macropodus > Macropodus opercularis. The sequence continues at coordinate 18,377,275 of CM061098.1, read as the reverse complement.
TCTTTGTAGCTAAAACCAAAACAACACTGCGCCCAGAGAATGGAGACCGGAGGTGAAACCATCCTGCCCATGAAGGAGAAAACAACAGAGATGGACAAGATGGACACCTGGCAGCTGAGCTGAGGGAGTGAGGAGAGGAAGCCACACATAACACAGCAGAGCTGCAGACTCAGGGTCGACTGAGTGACTGTGACACTGTGGCTTGTGCATTTGGGTTGATTTGTACTGATTGAATATTGTAATAAATAAGATGATTGGATCAAAGAAGTGAACATAATCTCTCTTCTCATCAACCAACCCAGCGGAACCGGGATTTCAACAGTAGCCTGACATGCTCTTAGTACATAGTAGCTGAGAACAGCAGTTATAAGGGAACTAACAGAAGAAGCATCCTCCAAGCACCCACCCTCTCATCCACCCACCCCCTCATCCACCCACCCCCTCATCCATCCACCCTCTCATCCATCCACCCTCTCATCCACCCACCCCCTCATCCATCCATCCACCCCCTCATCCATCCACCCCCTCATCCATCCATCCACCCTCTCATCCATCCACCCTCTCATCCACCCACCCCCTCATCCACCCACCCCCTCATCCATCCACCCTCTCATCCATCCACCCTCTCATCCACCCACCCCCTCATCCATCCATCCACCCCCTCATCCATCCACCCCCTCATCCATCCATCCACCCTCTCATCCATCCACCCTCTCATCCACCCACCCCCTCATCCATCCATCCACCCCCTCATCCACCCACCCCCTCATCCATCCACCCACCCTCTCATCCATCCACCCACCCTCTCATCCATCCACCCTCTCATCCACCCACCCCCTCATCCATCCATCCACCCCCTCATCCATCCACCCCCTCATCCATCCATCCACCCTCTCATCCATCCACCCTCTCATCCACCCACCCCCTCATCCATCCATCCACCCCCTCATCCATCCACCCTCTCATCCACCCACCCTCTCATCCATCCACCCACCCTCTCATCCATCCACCCTCTCATCCACCCACCCCCTCATCCATCCATCCACCCCCTCATCCATCCACCCCCTCATCCATCCATCCACCCTCTCATCCATCCACCCTCTCATCCACCCACCCCCTCATCCATCCATCCACCCCCTCATCCATCCACCCTCTCATCCACCCACCCTCTCATCCACCCACCCTCTCATCCATCCACCCACCCTCTCATCCATCCACCCTCTCATCCACCCACCCCCTCATCCATCCATCCACCCCCTCATCCATCCACCCCCTCATCCATCCATCCACCCTCTCATCCATCCACCCTCTCATCCACCCACCCCCTCATCCATCCATCCACCCCCTCATCCATCCACCCTCTCATCCATCCACCCCCTCATCCATCCACCCCCTCATCCATCCATCCACCCCCTCATCCATCCACCCTCTCATCCACCCACCCTCTCATCCACCCACCCTCTCATCCACCCACCCCCTCATCCATCCATCCACCCTCTCATCCATCCACCCCCTCATCCATCCATCCACCCCCTCATCCATCCACCCTCTCATCCACCCACCCTCTCATCCACCCACCCTCTCATCCACCCACCCCCTCATCCATCCATCCACCCTCTCATCCATCCACCCTCTCATTCATCCATCCACCACCTGCAGTTAGCTGCTGGCATTAAAGGCCTACAAATATTATATATAACAAGAAATGTTTAAATTATGGGGGGAGTTTTCCTCATAACTGATGAATTGAATATCTGTTAAGGACACATTTTATTCCTTGTTGCCTCCACAGCATTTGACAGTAAAGTCAGCATCATCGCCTCCTCGTGAGCATAGCTGCTGTTCAACCACGCTGGAGGCTAAGTCTCGGGCTGGAGTCTAAGTCTCGGGCTCGAGCCTCGGGCTGGAGCCTCGGGCTGGAGTCTAAGTCTCGGGCTCGAGCTTCTTATAGGAACGCGGAACAACGTGGATCCTGTCAAGCGGACGTTCGCGCCGAGTCGTTAACTCTGAGCGGCGGGCGCGTGCCACCGTGTTGCTGCTCGGTCACGTGACGCCGACGTCGCCGTCCCCGGTCCCTGCAGCCAGTTCCAGCGTCGGCAGCCATGTCCCCAGGACGCAGACCCGCGGGCTCCCTGCGCCTCTTGCTGCCGCTCCTGCTGCTGCTCGGGCGGGAACAGCGGTGTCTGGCGGCCCGGCCGTTGCTCGTCTTCCTCATCGATGGCTTCCGCTACGACTACATGGACGAGCTGCAGCAGCTGCCGGGATTCCGAGAGCTGGTGGAGACCGGGGTGAAGGTGGACTACGTGACGCCCGACTTCCCCAGCCTGTCCTACCCCAACTACTACACGCTCATGACCGGTAGTGGAAGCGCCGTCTGTCCGTGTGTGGGTCCAGTCGAAGCTGCTCCGAGGTCGGAGGTCGCTCAGTTGGTCTGTTGCTTCTTAACCAAACGCAGCATTAGCAGAAACGTGCAGAACCTCCGTGAACGGCCTCTGAGCTGCACAGCGTCCAGTCCTTCAGCTGAAGTTCTGCCCGGTCACCGAGGGGGAGCAAACCGTAACCATGGTTACGCGTTGGTCCATTAAAATGTCCTGCAGCGTCTTTAAGGGACTGGTCTCACGCTGCAGCACAGTCATTTAGATGAAGATGTTTAATATGACAACGGGCCTCTGGTTGAGTTCGACACCGTCGGCCTTTAGTTTCTGAGCTTTCGACTGAAGGCTGTGACCTGACATTTCAGTCTTTTCCTTTCACGTCTGTCCATCGCTGTCCCCGTTGTCTCGTCTGTCACCGGCTCCATCTCCACTGTCTGTGGAGTCGCGGTCGCCTTTTGGCCGCGTTGCCCTCGGTTGTAAATTGCTGACACTATTGTCCTGATGATTCTCTTGAAGCAGCTCATCGTTAATAGTCATTTATCGGGTCTGAGGCAGAGAGTCTGTCACGTGAGCTGCTGTTCCCCCTAAGCCCCCTGGACGCGGGAGCCAGTGGGGGGGAGGCTCTGGAGCCTGTCCCCCGACGATGTGCTGATGTGTGTGTTTTGACGGAGCCCTCAGTCGCTGACACGGTGGCCTGGCCCGTAGCCTGCGTGCCACCATCACAGCCACATCAGGTGCAAGTCCACGGCACCGGCAACAAGCTGCGCTGCACGTTGTTATATTGCTGTTTTGTTTTCGCCAGGCCGACACTGCGACGCTCATCAGATGACGGGAAACTACATGTGGGATGAAGGCTCAAAGAAGGAGTTTCTGATCGGGACCAACCCTGACAGTCGTTTGCCCCTTTGGTGGGATGGATCAGAGCCGTTATGGGTCACGCTGCAGAAACTGGGAAAGAAGGTGTTCATGTACTTCTGGCCTGGTAATCACACACTAATAACACACACACACTGGATGTACACGTAAAGCTCACAGCGCAGGACTCACAGTAGACCTGGTTTAAACTCTTTATCAGCAGTGGATGTCGGCACCTCTCGTCATTTTTGTGCATCTGTTTCAGTAGAATGGACAATTAGGAAACATTGTATCACTGGCGACCACCTCATTAATCCTGCTTCTAACAACCGATTGAAATGGGAAGAGTTTTCCACAGTAAAATAGACGAATTGAATCAGATGGAATGAATTTTAAAGTTGCTGATTCTTGCCTTTTATTTGGGAAACACTAGAGAAGTTGGTCCTGGTTGATGCTTAGGAAAGTTATACCACGGTTACAACCAGCTACCTGCTACCTGCTTAGACCCCACATCAGTTTTTAAAATCGCTTTGTAGTTGATGATGTCCTTAACTTTGTAAGTTATTCTCTCATGTGGTGTTTTCCTGCTGTGGTGAAGCCCCTGAAGAGAAGTTGGATCCTTCTCTCAGTAACGACAGGCCAGTGTCCAAGCTGCCAGTTTTAACCAACTAAATGATTTTATGGTTTTGAACCAAACCAGTCTGGGTTTTACCGGTCACAGCACAGAGGCAGCTCTGGTCAGGGTTTGAAGTGATCTCAGACTGAACTTGACATGAAGAAACTCTCTGTCCTGGTTCTACGGGATCTTACTGCTGCCTTTCACACAGTAGATCGTCAAATTGTTTTAGACAGCAATGGTCCTAAAACACAGAGAGAAATTAATGTCTTTAATATGGCTTTTATCTAACTCTTATTCACTTTCATAGAATTGTACAGTATTTATTTTATTCAACTAATATTTTTACCTTTAACCTACTCTAAACTTTTGCTGTGTTTATCTCTGTATTTAGTTTAACCCTGGTGCAGCCTTCGATGGGTCAAAATGAAAACAGGAGGCTCAAAGCTCAAAAACCACACAAGGGTTGGATGAAACAGCCGCAGACAGACGATAAACCACCACACGCTTGGATGAACGTGTTCGTTTGACCCCTGGAAGGCTGCACCAGGGTTAATGTCTTACTTTCACCAACCTGTCACTTGTGCTTTCTCTTTTGCGTATCTGTAGAATTCCCAGCTCTAGTGTCTCCTCTGATCTAGTAAACACACGAGCCTTCTCTAGATGGTCTGGTCCTGTTTAATACTTGTTTCTACACTCATGCACTATGTCTGTGTTATGTTGGTGACACGGCTGTTGTGGTTAATAGTTTTGTGGGGGGAGGCTTTGAAGCGATGAATATGACAGACTAGCTTCAAACACATGGCTCAACTGCATCACATTATAAAGCAAGTGCTACTGGTCTATGCTCTATTCTATAGGCTGTGCGTCCTGCTTGTTGCAGTTTTTTCACGAGGAGTCAGTTTCTGCAGCAGTGACAGTGAATCTCAGCTGCGTGTGGGCGTTTCTGTGCCGTTAATCGTGCGTCTACAGTCACAGTTGATGGCCCGTCGCTTCGGTCAGTAACAGTGATTCCCCATCCCACTGCTCCGGGGCCACCGCCCTCACTCCCCTCCCCTCAAAAGGACTCATTTCATGCTGTTTATTCATGGGGATCGTCTTTGTGTATGAGTTTAGGATTTAGGATTTGCCAACGTGTTTGTGTTTGAGAGACACAGAGTGGACGTTGTTGTACACACTACACTTATGTAGAAGGCGGCCTGATCATTGTTACCAGGGACAGTCCCGACAATGTTGTCTCTCATGTCCAGCCTCTTCAAGAAGAAGAAGATGAAGAAGAAACCTCACGAGAAGAACCTCCTTGTGCTTCAGCTGGAAGCAGCTGCACTGTTTCCCATCTGCCTGTGGTGCAGCGCGTGAACACGCTCCAGATTTACTGTAGGACGTCAGCCAATGAGTCCTCACATGGCCCAACATGGCCCAGGAGCAGAACAGCAGACGATTCATATGTATTTATTACATATATATGTAATGTACAATATTTAATAATTATATTTTGTTTCTAAATAACTACTACACAAAAAGATGTAGACGTTATGGATACGTATTAACTTCATTTACAATGGAAATAATCAACACTAGACCCATTCTGTGCCTGTAACTGTGTGTGTGTTCAGGTTGCGAGGTGGCTATTCTGGGCGTGCGTCCATCGTTCTGTGAAGAATATGTGTACAACCCTTCAGAGAAAAATCTCACAGACTCGATAGTGAATGCTCTCAGTGCCCTCAGGTAACAAAACACTTGGCTCCAGTGGTGTTCTCCTTTAAATGCTGTTATATATCTGTAACTCTATGCTGTTATGCACTTTCCACCCATCATCCTAACTGCTCATCCTTCTCAGGGTTGAGGGGATGTTAGAACCTGGCCCAGCTGTCATTGGGTGAGAAATCTTAACTAGCATTGAGCAAACCACACCCTCTGTCTGCCTTCTATGCATCTGGAGCAAGAGCTCGGTTCGTATTCCTGGTTCCCGGCAGGGTCCCTGGCTCTGTTCATCACTTTGTAGGTGCAGCCAGGAGGCAGAGCGGCTCTGGGTGTGGTGACCACTGGATTCATCAGATTACGTTGTCCTAATGGCTTCATCAGACCAGAGCCCTCAGCTTTCGCTGGAGGTGATTTGCAGCCTGGTCTGCTGTACATATTGCGTTAGGAGAGGCTTGCCTTCTTCTGAGGGAAGGGGTTTTCATTAGTACAAGATGCTGAAGGCTTAATCTCAAGGCCTCATTAGTTGGGATCACAATAACCCGATGTAACGTAGAACCAGAGAACTGGTTGTCTGGGTACACGGAGCGCTGAAAAGGCCATCAACCCCAGGAAGCTGCTTTGCTTCGGGGACCCTGAGCGAGTAAGGATTTGGCCCATCATTCGCTCTAGGGCAGTGCCTGGCTCGCAGGTATTCGACAAACCAAAACAACCGATGCTTGTGACATAGGTGCTGCTGAATGCTGCGTGTCACGATACCTGTTCTCACCAGTAAAGGAACATTGTAGCCTGCCTTTCAGCGGCAACTGTCCCGTCCTCATTCAAAGCAGTAATCAGGATCCTCAGGGACCTGTGCAGTGCGAACCATCTGGGGAACATCAGTGCAAACACATTCACTCCCACATTCACTCCAACATTCAATCCTTCCGCATTGATGAAAACTCCCAGATTCATCAATAAATATCTCTAACAGATTTACTGGGCATAAATCAGAATACATGACTGCAAGCGTGAATGTTTTCCCACAAGCTTCAACACACTGTAAAGGCAGCAGCCTGTCCACTAGCCCCCGCACTAGTGCACTTGCTTTATTAGTAGTTAATTGAAGTTACTGATTTAAGGGTGTGTGTGTGTGTAGGTCAGGCGATGCACACATGGCAGCTGTATACTATGAGAACATAGACGTGGTGGGCCATCACTTCGGTCCAGACTCTGATCAGGTCAGAACAGCTGTGCGACAACTGGATCTCGCCATGCAAACGCTCAACAACCAAATCAAAGTTAGTACTGCTGATATTATTATTATTATATTTTCTTTTCGCGTAGTCTGGTGTCTGCTAATTGTGGATTCTTCCAGGAGAAGAACATGGTGAACCAGCTGAACATTATGCTATTTTCGGACCATGGTATGACTAAGATAACGTGGATGGAGAAGGTCATTGAGTTGGATAAGTATATCAACATGACTGACATTGTCAAGATGATGGACAGAGGTTCAGTGGTCAGTCTGTGGCCCAAAGAAAGCAAGTATCAAGAGGTGAGACCACAGTCAATGTCTTGTCTTTGCCACAAAACAAAAGTTGTGACTGTAGAGTCAGTTGAGCTGCTCTGGTGATCTTTAGGAGATTAGTTTGTGGTCTGGGCCAGGAGAGAGAGGGGTGCTGTAAGTATCTGAATGGCTTGAATCACAATGAAATGCAGGGGAGCTGACGGTGGAGGAGCGAGAGACGGCGAAGGATGACAGTCCAGTGTAGTCCAAAAGCAGAGCAGCGGGCTGTGAGGGTAGTATGGAGCCTGGCTGGAGAGAGGCGGGCAGGTCCGTGTTGAAGTTCAGCTCAGACGTAGACAAGCTGGGAACTGATTTACTTTCAGCTCGTTCATCCAATGTACAAGAGCAAGAAAATACAATACACAGCAAGGAGGTGAGCTCCTTCCCCAGCACCTGAATGTGCAGCAGCTATGGTAGGAGCTGGCTGAGTGACCTGAGCTGATCTGCAGCTCCGTGCTGTGAGAGCCTTCTGACGCGGAGCCATCCCTGCCGTGTCAGGCTGGCGCTGAGTCTAGTCTGCTCAGTCTTCTCTGATCACCTTGCCAAACTATGCCACATACCGGGATCTAGGTTTTTTTACGTTTGGTGCTAAAGAATCAACCTGCTGCCTGTTTTTGTTTGCCGCGTTTGCTCCCAGGATGCTTTGCAACACGATGTCTTTTTGGAGGAAGGCTTTTGGCTTTTGGCTGGCTTTCCTTGGGTCAGGAGATTACCTCACCGCGTTTTACGTAGTGAGGTATTTTTAGCTCGGTTTGGATCCCTGAGGCACCTCCACCAGCTGCTGCCTCTGCGGCACCTCTGTGACCGTGTATCGAAGTCTGTGTTTCTCAGCTGATTCTTTGGGTCCTTCATAAAACCTAGGCCTTACATACGTAAATAACAATTAGTGATGATGAAACTGTCATTCATGGAGGAGGCATCTGTAAACCAGTAGAGTGTAGAAATGGAAAGTGAGCCTTTGTTTTGTGTGTTGATATACCAGGTGTACGCCACGTTGGCTCAGGTCCCTAACATGCGAGCCTATGCGAGGCAGACGATCCCTGAGCGCTTCCATTACAAAGGGGGAAGGTTTGTTTCCCCCTTAACGCTGGTTGCTGAGCCAGGCTGGTTCATTATTCAGGTAACTCCTAATGTTTCATTTGTGTCACTGCCAAAAAGTCTTTTTATTTAATTAACTGAACCACTGCGTTTGACATAAAATAATGTGAAAACTATACGTACGAGATATACAAAGCAATATGAAGTTGAACACTCAACTCTGAGGGTGTGTCAGGCTGCACAGAGGTGGCAGCTGCCATCCATGACGCGGTTCTGCTGATCAGTGATCCGTGTCCTTCTCCAGTCTTTTCCTCAACCAGTCCATTCTACAACCCAGCAGAACAGAGCGTAGAACAGCTGAGAGCTAGAAGAGGTTGGTTAAGAGTTTTAATGTGTGTGATGTCCTCTCCAGAATAAGTCGAGCCTTCCATACTGGAAAAATGACTCTGGGGTGGCCTCAGCTTGGCAGAATGGCTGGCACGGCTACGACAACGAGTTTCTTGACATGAGAGGTTTCTTTCTGGCGACGGGACCAGGTAATGCATCGGTCACATTTAATCTTCTAGTCTGGCCAATATTCTAAAATCGTTCACTGCGAGTCCAGAGGATGTTTAAAGACGGTTACCTGTACGGTACTTTGAGATGCATCTCTGAAGTTCATCCAATGTCGTGCAGACTTCAAACGAAACCTTCGGGCAGCTCCCATCCGATCAGTGGACATCTACAACTTGATGTGCTGGAGTTTGGGAGTGGAGCCTTTGCCCAACAATGGGTCCTGGTCTCGGGTGGAGTTCCTGCTGAGCAGCTCTGACAGTCTGTCCCAGCCCACAACCCTCTGGAGCCTGAGCTTGGGCTCGGTTGGAGTTCTGCTGTCGCACTGGATTTGAAGACAGATTACACTAAATTCTTTTCCTTTCTAATAAATGTCATAAATAAAAAAGAACAATACACATTTAATATTAAGTCATTGGATTCATTTGATTATCTTAAAACCAAGAAACTGTTCATTTTGATATTTGTCCATTTTCATAACTTTGATTTAGCTTAGTGTTACTTTTTATTTTAATAAGCATAATGTGATATCGTCTGGAAGTTGAGTCATGGCAACTGGACTTCTTTCCTCTAGACTAAACATTTCACTGCCTACTGTATCCAGGCAGCTTCATCATGACATCATGTGCCATAAAATCTAAGACTTTCTTCATTCGTGGCTGTGAGTTAAGTGTGTGTGACTGTCGAGGTTTTAGTTTAGCTTCGTCTTTGTGTTGAATTTTCAAGACTGTGTATTAGACAGAAAATCAAGCTTTAAATAAATTTTCTTTGATTTTGAAACACTGTTTAGTTTGGCAGCTGAAATCCTACAATTCATACATTATTTGTTCATTTTAGTCACGTGTGTTGCATGTTTGAATTTGGACCTAAATAGGCTCCTGGTCCAGCGAAGCCATAACTGTAATCACTAAACGTGGTGTGAAAGCAAAGCTGTCGAGTTAGAAACAGGAATTGTCTCTGCTTGTAGGCACATCATTGGAAAAATCATGTATAAAGGTTAAAATCACTGCTGTGACAGCAGGTTAGAAAGTTAACCTTTGAACCTTAGCTTAGAAATCAGCCTCTCACACTCCACATGATAGACGCACCAACAGAAAACGCACCAACTAAAAACGCACCAACTCAAAACGCATCAACGCACCAACAGAAAACGCATCAACACACAAACTCAAAACGCACCAACGCACCAACACAAAAAGCATCAACGCACCAACACAAAAAGCATCAACGCAAAACGCACCAACACAAAACGCATCAACGCAAAACGCACCAACACAAAACGCATCAACGCAAAACGCACCAACTAAAAATGCATCAACACAGAAGCTGGAAATTCACCAGAAATGACCCTAAACTTAAACTGTCAGAAAATCAAAGCCCAGTAGAGAGTTTACAAAAAGTTAAAGCTGAAAGAGTTGAAAAGGTCTCCACATTCATTTTAGTGGGAAGAATTTGAGTTTCTGCAGCTCAAAGTGTGTGGAAGTAGTCATGTGCTGAGAATTACCTGGAAGAAAACTGGAAACTGTTAAATAATCTGAACCAAGTTGAAGAAACTAATTTGTGGGAAAGAACACTCAGATATGCATCTCAAACACAATTTCCCAAGTCATGCTTTTATTGTGAAAGGAGGAATTGATTGTCTCATTTGTTGGTATTCACTTCAGCCGTTTGAGATCTTACATGAACACGAGTCCCGCAAACGAACAACAAACGTAATGTGATTTTGTTTGGCTTTTTTCAGGGGATATTTCTTATGAAAGCAACGTTGTATCAGTGCAGTTCTCACAAAGAAGAGGAGCAAACATGAATGACATCACGTCTCTAGACCCAGTGACCGTGAGCAGCCAGTCCAGGGAGCTTTGATCCACGTCAACCTGCGTTTCCTGCGTTAACCTGTGTGGGAATGAAGTCGAACCGTAAATGACGGCTCCGACTGCTGCCGCGTCAAGGATGACAGCTCCATCTCCTGGTCTGCGTGTGGGCTGCTGGTGCCTGCTTTGCGTTGTGTCTTCAATGTCTGGGAGGAGTCACTGAAGCAGATCTACAGATGGAGCAGTGATGAGCGTCACAGCGTGTCTGCTTCCTGTAGCTGCTGTGGTGAACGCTGCTCCTCCGTCAAACCTTCCTCGTTCACTGAATGACTGATCCAACGCTACTCATGCAGGCTGGTCCTTCTCTCAGCCCAAACTGTGTCAATGAATCAGTGGGTGACAGAGGCCTGGTGTAAAGCTGACATGACTCAGCTTCCAGATATATATTCAGCTGCAAAGAGAGAACAGACAATCAGGCAGTGTTTTCATTTATTACTGCTGTTTCCTTTAGGCTTCTAATTTCTGTCCTGCTTGCATCTTGCGTGTTTAGTCTGTACTGAACGCTACAGTCGGCTTTATACGGTACTGAGAAACGTGTGTTTAAAAGTATAATAATCACCAGAGTTTATTCATTAAACAGAACATGAAATGCAAAAATGACTCATTTTCATCTCTGCTGTGTGTTGAAGGAAAACTCCTCTGACTTTTTCTAAGTAACTGTCCGAATAGTTAAAAGAGGAGCTAATTTTACTTTCATTTACAACTTAAGTTTAAAGTCTGTACGAAGACATGAATCAGGTAAAAGTACTGAAACAGCCCGTTGGTAACAGGCTGGTAACAGGTACGAGGGTCTGCTACTGGTACTGATATGTTCTTTTGAGCCAACATAACCTTTAACCCTGGTGCAGCCTTCAAGGGGTCTAAATGAAAACAGGGGTTTTAAGATGAAAAACCACACAAGGGTTGGATCAAACAGCCGATAAATCACAACACGCTTCATCTAGATGAACGGTTGGATGAACGTGTTCATCATAGACCCACACGTGTTCATTGCTTGGATGTAACACCCACCAAGGCTGTTTGATCCAACCCTGGTGTGTTTTAGCTTTGAGCCCCTGGTTTACAGTGGAGTCGATTTGACTCCTCCAAGGCTGCAGAGGGTTAAATAAATCCCAGGCTCTTCATCAGGTTTGTGACTGTTTTGAACTGTATAAACTCAAATGTCGTGAAACAGAGGGATCATCTGCCGTAACGCGCTCACACAAGTCACTGCCCAGTTCTCTGTTCAACTCCATAACTTGATGCGTCTCCTGCATCCCGATCACACTGCACATGCGTAGTAGTGGAGCTACGCCGAGTGAGCTACGCGCCACCTACAGACACGACAATGTAACACAGGCCAGCACAGGTGATGAGCAGGTGTGGTGAACACGCTGGAGGAGGACTCATCAATGCTGTGACTGTAGATAAGCGCCCACGTTAATTATGGCTGCTAAATATTTTCGCGGCCGTGTAGCTGCCAGGCGTTACGCGACGTGGCCGTTGGAGCTGTGCCCTCTCCACGCGTGCCGCCATGGCTGTCTGGGTTCTGTGTTTCATTAGCTTGGCAGTGACTCTACCTTGGCTCCTGCCCAGTGGCAGCTGGGACCAACTCCAACATCCCTGCAACTCTTAATAGCAAAAAGTGCTTATTTTAATGCATGAACAATTATTGATTTTGTTTAATCCAGTTTAATAGGTGGTCACCGAGCTCTTGGTTCGGTGCCCACGTGTTTACATCCAGTTATGCTGACGTCATCAGAAACGGTCCCTGTCTAAGGCAGAACTGTTTCCATCCCTCCTCACATCTGAAGAGGGAGGAACCGAGAGACTGGCAGTACATGTGAAAATGAAGATGCTGGACTCATCCTGCTCAACTGCCAAACACTGGTACCATAAAATCAGAGGTGAAAGGCCACAGCTGCATTTAGTGGAGCTGGGACGTATCCTGTATCCTATACTAATTAACGCTGACTTGGTGACGGCTACCGTTGCTGGAGCTGATCTCACCTGTCCCTGTAGGAGGCCAGGCAGCCTAACGCTGGGCTGACACAGACGGAGTCGCAGCCTTTTGACTGAGCACTTAACCACCTGATGTCTCTGACCTGCGCTGCAGACAGGCAGGATTAGGCTGCGTTTTAGTGCAGCACCTCTGTGGTATAATAGATGGTTTTGTCTGAAGACGAGCATTAATTGGTGCCGTTGTGCCGTTCAGTATCTACTCATCATGGATTTGCTGTTGTGTCAGACAGATGCCTCCTCTCTTCGACCAGGAAGCGGCTCCACACTACACATGGTACTTTTCCCAGTAGGAAATGCTGTTATCCTGAAGGAGACTATTACAGATGCATCAGTGTGTAACTGGCCTTTTACTGTCTTAGCTAATCAAGGAGCAGTTCATTTAAATTAGGTTGTTTATGTAACTCCCAACCCAGAGTTGTGCTCCCTCTAAGGGGTCACATGACGAACCCTGGGGCCCATGATTAATGGGGTAGGAATGATTGGAATAACATCTCTGGGCCTGCAATTATTTAAATTAAACAACGTGACAAGTATAAAGGCAAAACGTGTCACATTTCATAAAGCAGTCTAAGCCGATTTAATGGAAGTAGATGAATCTATTTAAAGTAAAGAGCAATGACTGGAAGGTTCCAACAGGAAGCTGCACTGGACTCCAAAATAAAGGTTTCACCAGACCAAAGCAGGAGGTTGTGGAGGGTCTGAATGTTGTCACTGCTGCTTCGACCCTGTGAGCCCCGTAGAGCTAGATGTTCTGCCTGGACCCGTCATCATTCCTGCGTCTTTTCAGCCCCACGGTCCCGTCTAACAGCCTCTACCTTATGTCCAGCACAGAGCAGGTACTAGTCTGATAAGAACCGAGGAAAACAACGAGCACTGTAATGGGGGAACGGCCCAGATTCTGTGAGGGGCCATGGACACGGCAGCAAAGGCTTACTGAGCAGCAGACTGGGAATAACTCCAAGGTCTCACCACCGAACCTGAGGACCATCCAGCAGGTGCAGCAGCTGGTGCATCTGCTCCAGCACAGGTGGCTTGAGACCAGACAAGCTGCTGAGCGTGGGAACGGATGGTAGGTCTGCTAATCTAAGGTGAGGTGGATAATCTAAGACTACAGATGGTTCAGTCTGTGGCATTTATTGTGTAAACCTGCCTTTATTGTAAATTCTTAACTAGTCATTAAAGCTGTAATATAAACATGATGGAGAAAGTTTGGATGCAGTGCATGTGTGATACATCCAATTAGTGGAGTAAGTAGCAGAAAACAGAAATAACTAAGCAGCCTTATTAATTACCTCCCAGCTCTTAATATGAAGTGAATTAAACCTCTGCGTGCTGCCTTTTGGGACCACAGGGTGGCAGTAGAGCTTTGTCCTCGTCTCCCGAGCAGCAGGTCCCCTATTAAAGCATGTTTAATACATTTTGCAGCATTGCAGTCTCTCTCCCTCTTTGCTTCTTTCTCTTCATCGCTCTCTTCTCTCTACGTATCTTTCTTTCCCTGCCCTTGTCTACGCCCTTGTCCTTTTATTTTAACCTGTACGCGCTTCCTCTCGGCAGTTTGTTTTCAGCACATATCTAAGCTTTCAACAGAGCGATGCGGCTTGTGGAGGAACCTCTCTGTTCTCGCAGTCTGCCAGGCCATACATCACATCCAGACACACTCTCAGCCATTACAGTGTCTGTGCTTCACTAAGTAAACAGTCAGTCCTACGTTGTATCGCATGTATACACTGGCCAACCTTCTGTTTAACCAGCACATCCAGCTGTGTATAGAGCGCTACGTTCTGTCCACATCCTTAGGCAACATCCACTAAAGAGCTTCATATTTTATAGCTTCAGCAGAGGGACCATCTGTTAGGAGGCAGCTATAGTTTGTATAGAAACACAAAGTGGGATCGATTTACTCACAGCGTTCTGGAGATTTGAGAAGCGCGACCCAAGCGTTGATCATCACACACAGCCCGTATCCAGGCTGTGGTGAGGACACTACAGCAGCCACAGCTTTCACAGTGTCCAGCTGCTGCCATTAACATACCACATGTGATGGATGTTTAAATAGCCACTGAATGTATTTAATATTATTACATATACAGCGTACGATGCTGCACAGCATGAAACAATGTAAGTGGACTACTAAGCTACTAAGCTGGTCAGTGACACAAATTACAAATGAATCTGCTCCGAAATGAAGACAAATGGGCTGCAGAAAGGTCGAACAGTCACGGAATATAAATCAGATGTTGAAGCAATGCTTCTTGCAATTTCATTGCACCTGACCATACAACTAACTACCTGCAGACACAGGCACCACCCAGCTTCTCCGCTCACACACAGTAGGATTAACTACAAACATCCACCTGATACACTGTCCAACTTCTGCAGATGTTCAAAATGGATCGTGTCCAACCAAGTAAGACGCCTAAACCGACCCAGAGAGTCACTCGCACCTTTAGGCAGAGGACTAAACCACTGTCTGACACAATTCAAATGTTTTCTAAATGCCAGGGGCCAAAGGAGTGTTTCTTTCAAGAATGTTCAATATGTCAAACTTTATTCGTAGCATATGTAATAAACAAAACATGTGAAACTTCAAAGTGTTCAAATGAAAGACGGCATAAACTGAACATACGAAACCAGAGCTTAAACATTATTACTTATAAAGTGATTCAAATGAACATTTATAACGACATCGTTTGTGCCTCAGTGAAGAGAACAGGGGCCGTGAACGTTTACCTGTAACAGCCTACATCTGGTAACACACGCAGTTACAGCCAGTGAAGTCTGGCAGCGGCTGAACAACCGGGCATCTAGCGCACGAGAGCATGGGAGCAGGAATGAACTTATGCGATTCAGGCTAAAAAGTGACTGTTTGCTGTCAAACTAAATCACCATTAGACACGCTGCGGATGGGAAGGTGCAGGTGTTCGGTGCTAATCACCAGTAATTGGCAGCCACACACACACACACACACACACACACACACACACACACACACACACGCACACACACACACGTAGCCCACTTTGGCTGCAGAGTGTAGATCACACAACTGGATTCTATTATGCTGACACATGATCCCATTACTGCAGAGCAGGGAACATAAAGCTTTCAGATGATTTTCTGTTGCAACCAGGAGAATCTTCCTGCTGAAAGTTTAGGGGCCAAGAAGAAAGACTTTTATTGCCCTTTAGCACAAGATGTCAATAATTTACAGTATGTGCGCAGAACTGAAATATTGATTCAGAGGACACGAGCTGCTGTAGCTCGAATCTGAGAGTTATGGCTTTTAAAGCTCAAATTCTAAAGGATGTTAGATGATAAGGGTCTTTACATGTTCACCATTAGGGCAGTCAACGCTGAGGAAAGTTGTTCTTTAGAAGAAAAAGCTTGATTGTGTCCGAGGTGTAGTGTGACATAATGACTTGGTCACTGATTGGTCAGAAACGCATTTCACTCCTAAACTGAATTTGCAGGTAAACATTCAAACATTCTCATAAGCCTGTAATCATAGTCCCCGACGCAAACTGGTGCAACCCGAGTGTAATTAGTGTCGTTCGATGAGACGTTAGGCTTATGCTGCGTAACCTCCATGAGACTGAAGGGACAACATCACACGGCGGATTTGTGCTGAATGTTTATTTCCTTCGTGCAGAACAGCAAAAGTCTGCATCACTTTCAGGAGCAGCGTCGTCGGCCCATCCTGCCAGATGGTTGGAGCGGGTATAGTTTCCAGAAGAAGGCTGTCAGCCTTGGAGACAAGGCTTTAATTCACAGTTGGTTTGAGTCCAGATGATATAATGCTTCATCAGAGAGTGGGTGGACTACTGGGAGCAAGACAGAGTGTGTATTTGATAATGCGCCACTTTTATCTGCCGTCTCTCACTGAAAGAAGTGTGTGAAGTGAGGCAGAACAAAGAGAAAGCGTCCGTTATTTCCCCCACACCTGCCTCAGAACTTACACGTCTGTGCGCAGGTCTGCACTGCTTACGTTTGAGCTGCTACTAACAAAGGAAAACTCTGGAGATGAATATTTAGTTTCCTTTGTTTGTGCTTAAAGTCATTTTTCTCCTGCACAGTTAGTGAAGTGTAATCTCCACTCAGCAGCGCAACGCCCCACTGTTTACGGCCCTGAATGTATTAATGCCATCGACAGTGAAAGGTTCAGAGTGTGGTTATCAGCGAGCTACAGCTCTTAGACAGGTTGCTTCAGCTGCAGCTAAACATTAGGTTAGATCCCTTTGCTGCCGTCTTAAAACCAGCATTCAGAGCACAAATGAAAGTAAAGTCATTAAATTAGGCAAAATGTCTGAACGATGAGTATGATAAGTTAGTAAATACATGCAGCCTCACATTTACGTGGCACAATGGCTTTGGAAATATTGCAGCAGGATTTTAAATACATACATATTTAATAGAAGTGATAGCTCCAGCTCTTCTTTTTCACATTGTGCTTATTATTCCAGCCCTGTTCCAGGTCCAATTAGAAGCTTCCCTCTTGAAGACGCAGACGCAGGGTCAGACGTCACAGAACCGTGTCTGTTGTTGGATGTTCCGACCCGAACGTTCTACTGACCTGCAATCAAACTGTAGTATCTGCATCATCTGTAGCATTAACGCCTTGAATCGCTGCAAACTACGAGGATCTGCCGTAACAGCAGAAACTCCCCAAAACAGCCAGACACGTACAGTAGGACCAGTCCGGTGTAACATTACTACATTATCAATCCATGTGCTCTAAAGGCCTCCCATCATTATGCCAGGTTCAAGTGTCCTGGGACAGCTGAGAACTCAGCATTCAAAGCCTGCGTCAGCACCGACTCTTGCTGTTACTTGTTTTTTTTTTACAATCAGGATCTTTATTCAGTGTTGTTCACGTTTTCTTTAGCGATTGTTTGGACATGAATAGAGAAAAGAAATATTTCCATTCCTTCTAGTAATGACATGCATTTGTGCAGAGATTTGATTTAGCTCAGTGGCCTGCGATGGTTTGACATCTAGAGTGGAGTGGATCAGGGAAATGAGCGCTGGAATTGGGTTTCTAATGCCCTCGCTGAATGCAAATTAAAAGGCTGTTTTCTTCTGTTTGCGTTCGTAATAAACTCGTTTTATAGGCAGGTTCCCTGCATCGAATGTGTTATGATCCAATCATCTTTGCTACATGGAACAGTTACCTACGGTTTATGTTTTGTCATATGTGGCCACCATCGAGTCGCTCAAGCTTTATTTATTGATCTGCTGGGAATAAAAGTATTCGGTAGAAGCAGAGGCTTTGATTTTAGTAATAAATGGATGGTTGTTGTGACTCAAGACACCTTCTACCCATTTCAGTCAACACCGACAAAATCCACACGATGTTTAGTTTATTTATTTGAAGTCAGACAATGTTTCAAAGAGATTTAATCAAAAAAAGTCATTTGTAACAGTTTTGCAGGACAGTGACAAATGATCCAGCTCAGCTACGGTTGACTTGGTAACATGGAATGAAAAAGTAATGAAAGTTTGATATGATATATTAGTGTTGACTCAATAAGATAATGACCAGTAGGTGTAAGTAAATGTCAGTGTACTCACTGTTGAGTGGATTATTCAGTGTAAATTATAGGGAGGAATACATGAATACGTATCAAAGAGCCGTGTCAAAAAGTCTAGAAGAACAACAATAGTTATAATAAGAGAAGAACAAATTAGTTTTACAGCTGCAACTCACGCAATCATTACAAATACCAGAAAACATAAAGCTTAGAAATATGGCTCAGCAAAAGCACCAGGAAATAAAAACCAGCTAACAGCCACCGTCTGTGGCGCACACTGCTCTACTCAGCCAAGCTAGTGGTGTGTGATTTATTACACATTAACACATGTAATCGTCATTGAATTAGTAACTAAAACATTTATGTTTTAGTTGTTTTCTCATAAAGGACAAGACTTAAGCAGTTGGTTGAATTTGGGTTAAGTCAGTTTTTGCTAATATATACTTTGTCCTATAAAAACTGGAACTGAAATCATTTCTACGTCACCTAACGCATGGACATGTCGTCATATGTTAGAAACGTAAATATCTTGCTTGGCATGGTTTTGCCTCACACACGTATGTGAAGGTAAACCCTGTGTCCTACAGACAGTGTGTGTCGTCTGCTCCAGCGTCAGGTCTGGACTTGAGATTACTGAGTCAAAGGTAAGAAACAACCTCATGATGAGATTAATTGAGTGTCAGCGCATTCATTCACATCACTGTGGAAATTCCCTGCATACGATGGCCCTGTAAGTCCGTATACCTGAGGTCACCGTAGGTCAAGAGCAGCCAATTAAAGTTAGAGTCTTTCCAGCAGGGAAGCCTATTAGACTGTCACCAAGGTGTAAAATGCAAATGTATAAGGTGTGAAAATGGTTCTGGGCAGAAGGGCTCAGAGGTTGTGGCTGGATAAGCGCAGAATACATTTTCTCAAATATGTGGGGCTCTGAGGATGAGTGGTGGACCTTTCTGCCGGTAAAATGCAGACATGTGTCCAAGGCTCGGCAGGTTTTCCTTATCCTGGTTTTTATCTCCTGTAGCAGAATATGCAGACTAAAATAAAACAATTAACCTTATCAACCCTTAAGAAAAGCCTGTCAGACTCCGCCAGACTCCCTTCCAACGCGTTTTTTCTGGGCCGTCACAGTCCACCACTCATTTGTGATGCGCTGGGGAACCGAAAACAACAGTTCCCATCATTCTCCTCAGGTGCTTAGCAATGAGGCAACGGCCCGTTTTCTGTTCTTTAACTGATAGGATCAGATCCTCATTAAATGTTGCCAGTGACCGGACTTGGACATATGGGCTGCATTGGGACACGCTCCCTGTATTGCAGCCTGTGATCATGACATTCTCTGACCCACCAGATGGGCCACTTCTCAAAAGTTCATTAGCTGCCTTTTGCAGTCATTTGGGAGAACGAGGAACATAATTAATGAGATCTTTAAGACAAGATGATAAATGTACAGCATATCGCTCCTTTGTTCCGTAGAAGTGGAAATAGTATAGTCACAACAAAAGCACTGAAGTTAACAGGCCGTAGTGATTCAGTAGATTCTGATCCATCCCATCAGGAAGCGCATCCTCAGCAGCTCTGTCAACAGCTTCATCCCTATTCGATGCTTTTAAAAGTGTCGGTTTTAGGGGTTATTGTTATAAGTGTATGTATCCCTCCAGCACATTCGCCAGGGAAATGCTGCCACTTCACTAGGCTTCAGTGACCTCCTGCTGTGACCTGCTGTGACCTGCTGTGACTCTACAGAAGCAGCGTAAAACAAAGCTGGACGCTTGGACGAGGGTGAGAACTTTCCTACATGCTAGAGCAGATGGAGTACAACCACCAAAGGATCCCTGTTTGTAAGTGTTGAAGTTCACGTGGTGTCAGAAGAACCTGCTGCTTGGTGCTGAATCCAGGCAGCAGTGCTTCAGTGCCCTTTCCTCTTCTTTGCACATTGTTATTCTTCTGTAGTAGGATGTCAGCCGTGGCTCCCGAGCCTTCATTCCCTGCATTGTCCTGACTTCCACAGCTGCTAAAGTTTAACTGAAACTCTTTCTTCTCATTTTACCTTTTATGTCTTCCCAGTGTTTCATCACAGGTCTTTGTTCCTTCACGTCCTTGTTGGCCTCCTTTTGTTCCTGTCCAGAAAACCCTCTTGTCTGGTCGTGTCTCTCGTTTCACCTCATCCCTTCAGCTTTGCTGTATTCCCTGCATTCAGTATCCTGCTTTTCTTTCACTTTCTTGTTGTGTCTTTGTGTTTTTCCAGTTCAAGCAGAGAGACGTGACGATCATACCCTCATTATGACAAAAGAAATATAATAATGAACTGTTAAGGTTTGCTTTCGAAGGCTAGTTGAGACAAACTGTCACTGTTGACTTACTGAACTTTTACATCAGCACCTCTCTAACTGGCTGAGACTCAAACAATGGCACATTTCAGCATCTTCTCTATTAAGTGGTCATTGTGTTTCAGTGGTGCAGTACACAAGCGTTTCTATCCAGACAGTCCTGTTGGCTTAGAAATGTGCCCGAGGAAATCCAATTTCAATCTATATATACTCACAGCTCATTACTTACTGCAGCAATAACAATATTTAGTATAAAAAAGGAAACTGTGACAAAATGTTGCTCAGTGGGTGTAAATTATCAGTGTAAGAATGTTCATAGTGTAACTGAGCAAAGCTTTAGAAATAATGAAGGCAGGAAAATAGACCCAATCTCTAAACTTAACACTGAGTCATCGCGTTGACATCGTGAGTAAATGATGGAGATCAGGCAGGTAATGCAAAGGATGCTGCGTCGTGTTTGAAAAGCCAGATGAGTCTGCCTCTGACAGCTCTGTGCTCAGGACACGTGGCCCAACCGCTCTGCTCTGCTCGTTGCTGCCAGAGAGAACCGGGACACGCTTAGCGCAGACTGAGGCGTGCAAGCTCCTCTAATAGCTGCAGACGGCGCTCGGCCCCCAGCCGAGTGTAACGTCGAGCCGCTGCTGCCCGACGCTGCAGTGGACCAGGCTGCTGCAGAAGCTCTGCCGCTACAGAGGAGGATTCGCTGAGACAGTCTGTACTGACGTATAGCACACGACCTGCTGAGCTCAACTTAGATAGAAGTAGCTTATCATTAACTTAAAAGGAAAACTACCAACAACGTTTATCCCAGCAACAGAATCAAAATAGCATGAGGCAGTAATTATGATATTGCAAGATACTGTCATTGCCATCATGAAATGATGACAACTAATAAGGGAAGTGACACAGAAGACAGACACTGCCTGAGTGATGCAGTATCTGCCTGCCACATTAAATGTCTCATATTATGACAGGCTGCCAGCAGCTCCCCCTGCTCCATCCCATTAAAACTCAGTTTTACAGCTGAGAGCTTCTCAAAGCTCACCCAGTCGTTACCCCGGGTTAAGGCGCAGGGCTCTTACCATGTCACACTGTTAAGGAATCACATGTTCTCTGGGGAACCTTGTTTTCCAGCATCTGCCTTTTTCCGTGTCCCAGTTGCCTGCATGTCATTTCGACTGCAGGTGATTCCTCCGTGGCCGAGCTCCAGCTGTACTCTCTCCTCTTCCTGATGGTTACGTAAGTAAACTGTGGTTCACATGATGCCGTGCTCTGCTCATGAGCACGAAGAATCCTAACTTGCTACTTTATGGCAGGTGAAGTTTGAATGTCCACAGAGCAGCGACCCTGAAGGCATCAGGATGCTTCACACACCTAAACAAAAACCACAACAAACAGTTTTTGCTGGTGCCAATGTTTCCCCTCAGACGCGTTAGAAGAGGATGAATTATGTGCAGAAGAGCTACTGTCCTGCTGCTGTGTCACATTTCTCATGACACGTCTGACATGTTCCTGTGGGCGAGCGCATAAACATGACCATACGGGACATTTAAAGGAAACGGTGAATCCTGACGTCTGGTCCTGTGTCAGTCAGCACAACATAGCATGGTTTCACTGAATGCTGACCAGCAACAGTAACTTCACAGCAGAGTGACCACTATGTGCTGCTACTCTGCTGCCTGTCACACAGAAGCACAGAGAAGCATAATGATGACGGTCAGCTAATGGTGACACGCACAGCTTTCATCTCGTCTCTCGTCCCTGTTCCACCTGCCTCCATTTATGGACAGATGTGGGAACGGTGTGTCGGGTTTGTGTCGTTTGCTGACGTGTTGGCGCCGAGGTATCGTACGATCTTGATTGCGAGTACCTACTTGGAAATTCTTATTTTGACGTATGGCAACACATCTATCATCTACCATCATCTGCTTATATGGAGACAACATGTTGATTCTTTGTTAGAAAACTGCTGAAAAGCTGTGAATACAAAATCTGTAAATGTGGACTTTTGTAGAGCTGCAGAAACATATGAATTGGTCAGTAAGTATTGTTAACTTCCCGCTGTTCTCCCTCTCTCTCTCTCTCTCTCTCTCTCTCCCTCTCGCTCTGCCTCTCTCTCTCTCCCTCTCGCTCTACCTCTCTCTCTCTCTCTCCCTCTCGCTCTACCTCTCTCTCTCTCTCTCCCTCTCGCTCTACCTCTCTCTCTCTCTCTCGCTCTACCTCTCTCTCTCTCTCTCCCTCTCGCTCTGCCTCTCTCCTTCTCTCCCTCTCTCTCTCTCCCTCTCGCTCTACCTCTCTCTCTCTCTCTCTCTCTCCCTCTCGCTCTACCTCTCTCTCTCTCTCTCCCTCTCGCTCTACCTCTCTCTCTCTCTCGCTCTACCTCTCTCTCTCTCTCTCCCTCTCGCTCTGCCTCTCTCCTTCTCTCCCTCTCTCTCTCTCCCTCTCGCTCTACCTCTCTCTCTCTCTCTCTCTCTCCCTCTCGCTCTACCTCTCTCTCTCTCTCCCTCTCGCTCTTCCTCTCTCTCTCTCCCTCTCGCTCTACCTCTCTCTCTCTCGCTCTACCTCTCTCTCTCTCTCTCTCTCTCCCTCTCGCTCTACCTCTCTCTCTCTCTCTCCCTCTCGCTTTGCCTCTCTCTCTCTCTCTCTCTCTCCCTCTCGCTCTGCCTCTCTCTCTCTCTCTCGCTCGCCCTTCTTTTCTCTCATCTTGGATGTCAGAGGAAACGAATTTAAGCTGGAGGTCTGAGCCTTCAGCACTTTTCCACTGTCAAAACAGAGGAACTGTTCCAAGATCAAAGCAGATCCAGACCTTAGGACACCGAAACGTACCAGGATACGTTATGGAATCTGTTTTGGAGACAGAAGGTGACGTTCATGCAACGCAAACCTGACGTTGCCATCATCATCAACATCAGCTACTTTACTGTATCTGAAAAAACAACCCACTGTCCAAACATATTCTCCAGAAGTGAAACCAGTGATTGTTGGTCAGTCTGGCACTTTGTTCCAGAGACAAGTTAGCATTGAATGGATCATCATAACGTTTGTTCCAGACATCCATGGTCCCCATAAGATGAAATCAAATGACTTGTGGTCCTTTGACATAACCACCACTGGGTCTAAATGGCAGGTTATACAATTTAAACATCCAAGTTTTAGAAACAGCAACATTGAGAGGATTTCAAAGCGGAGGTTGCAGCTCTTTAGGGTTTGAAAAGACCCTCTTAGCAACATGAAAACATCTTCCCGACAGTGAGGAACAGCAGAGGGACACGAGGATTTGTGGCTCTTTTGCTGCCTCGGGGCTTGAACAGCTGGCCATTGTGCAGGGTAAAATGATTTCCCAAATTTATCCTACAAGATAATGTCACCCTGGCTGTTTTCCACCTGAGGCTAGAAGTTGTGTAATGGAGCAGGACGATAACCCTAAACATCGAAGGAAATGTACAGTCAGAGCCCAAACCTCAGCCTGGGAGAGACGTCATTCTAAGCATCCTGAAATATGTTGGGGCAGGTCCAAACCACAGCTACAGGTGATTTGCCATTTTCACCAAAGCTCCTGAATGTTTTCTCAGCTCGAATCATTGAGATGGATCCGTAACAAGTCGTTTACAGTGACTGGAAGAGTTAGAGGTGCACAGAAAATCAAGAAGTGTGATCTGTCTCTTCAGCTAAAGCTAAAGCTAAAGCTAAAGCTAAAGCTAAAGCTAATAATAATAATAATAATAATAATAATAATAATAATAATAATAATAATAATAATAATAATAATAATAATAATAATAATAATGCATTTCCCCATTAACTGTGAAGCTGGATTTTGAAATGTTTACCTTTTTTGTCTTCTCCTCTTAATAATGTGCTTTTTGTGTCTGTGACATGTTTGTATATTTGACTGAACATAAGTTAAGTACATATGTTTGTGTCGTGTATATGTCGCTCAATCAGTAAGATGCCTTTTTAAAGTGAACTGAACACCTGAGGCTCTTATTCCCAGTACGAACACACCCCAACTCAAGTTGACTCAACTCTTCTCCTTGACTGTTCTTCACGGCAGAAGATATCAAAGGGATCTTTTCTGAGTATGTGGCTGTTTGTCAAAGTGTTATTTTAGTTTAGTTTCAATCTGAAGCCAGCAAGAAGAAAACAATCGGAGACGTTCTCACGAGAAGATGAAGGCGAGGCAGTGATGCTTCTCTAGTGTTTCCACGAAACAGCCTTTGTTCCCTTCCAACCTTTACTTTGTTTGTGTGGGTAATAAGGTTCCGGGTCAAAGCAGGTGTGAGGAACATCACCAGTCATTTAAAGTCAGAAACTGTATGACTCAAACTGGCTCCTTCAGCTACATGATGTCTGTCCATGGGAGGTTTTAGGCATCTGGTGCTTGTTTCACGCCATATAACCATGAGATGACTGTGTTGAGGGCAGCACAGTGGTGTTTGCTGGCCGGCGACGGGTGTATCTGCCTCTTACCTGACGGGAGGCAGGATGTGCTCCAGCAGCTGTTGTGATCTGGGTCTATATAAATAAAACCATATGAAGGTTCCTGTCAGGGAGACACAGAAATAGAGCAGTCGAACAGGGACAATACTAGTAAAGGAGCAGACACAAAAGGAATCTGCAGATATCGATAAAGGAAGAACTAGACAGAGGAGGAACAGACAGAGATGAAGACACAGAAGAAAAACAAGCACATTCACACTGGAGAACAAACATCCTCTGTCTTTGCTTTACATGGCCCCAAACTCTATTCCCATTAAGGAGCGTGTAGTTAACTCAGTGTCCATCCTTACAAAACATATCGTCTTACCGAGGCTACAAACTCTGTAAACGTCTCATTCGATGCTAAGATTCAGGGATTCACCCAAGAAACTGTTGGATTGATTCCAAAGCTGTGTGGTCATTGACACAGTTCCATAGTCAGTTGACTGATACAAATGAATGAAGTGCTCCAGCGTGAACTGACCACTCTACCCCCACAGTCAGCGAAGTGTCAGACAACAGTCTCAACATGAGGACGTTTATGAAGAATTCGCTTTAATGAGGTGAGATGATGGTGTGGTTTTACTTCCACCCCCTTCTTGTAAATGCTTGTAAATATTTTAGAAAGAGTTCTACTCCACAACATCTGGTACAAACAGGAAATGACTCCAGAGGTCCCCAACCACCAGAAGATCACTGCTGATGCAAATGACAGCGGCCTCAAAAGTACATTTCACACAACAGCCCTGTTGTTCTGGGTTAAGATCAAGGCAGAACATTGTCTCCCATCACTCACGGCTCCGCTAATTCACTTTGTTTGTGCCGGTCCGTGGGAATATTGCTTTACATGAAACCGGCCCGTGGCACAAACAAGGCTGGGGAAACGCTCCTAGTATCCTTTCAGCAAACAGGTGATTACTTCCATGCAGTAAATTAAATAAATACGATGTTTTGATTCACGAGTTGCTAAATCTCCTCACGGTCAAGATTGTAATCTCAGATGAAACCGAGATGAAAGACAACTACTAACTCTTAACAAGACACGTCTACCACTTAATGTGTGAAATGGCACCAAGTCAAGTTGTAGTCAGCGTCTTTGTCTGTGACTCCACTGACCACTTACCTGTGTTTGCTGCAGTAACTTACTAAGATACAAACATTGTCCTGTTAAACCACACAGCAGGAGAAGAAGCGCACATTTTACAATTTCTGCAGTAAAATTGCCTTTGGCCATAATTTAATAATACCTAAATGTTGATTCAGGCCTTAGTTTTAGTTTTAGTTATTAGTGTCTTGTTTTCTTCTCCGTGCTGTGACAGGTCACTTTGACATCTGTTCGTTGATTACAGTTCATTTGCCCCTTGGACAGTTTTCAAGGTTTTCAGTGGAATTATATTGGTGAAAACTCGCCCATAACACTGGACGACGCCATGAGGCGTTCGCTGCCTGCGTCTGTCTCCGTTGTGTAACTCAAAGATGTTTGTCTACTAAATGTAGGAATACACTGTTGCAGTTAGATGTGAATCTACACCCAACATGCACTGTTGAAACTGTGGCCTCCTGTAATGGAAAATCAATAGAGACAACAGATCTGGGAAAGTTTTTTGTTTTGCAGCCATTTGTGGGCTCCATTCAAGTCCAATAAGCTCAAATTAGGCTCAGTGAGGCTTCCCTGGAACAGGCTTTGTGCTTATTCATAACTTGTTCACTCAGTGTTTGCTCTTAAATGAACTAATGTGCTTATGAAGTGACTCAGGTTTGTTTGTCCCTCTTTCAGGTCATAAATGTGTAATGTATGAAAGGAGCGTCATGAACAAACCTGACTGTTCTGACTCTGTAGTGGATTAAATAAACTCAGCACCCAGGTTAGTGTCATTACCAAACATTTCCAGTTATGTTGTGTAACCGTGCAGTGAGTCCTGGATTTCCTGGAGGAACCTGACAAGCTGAGTCAGACGAATGACGAATGATGTTCAGAGGGAATCGGAGAAGAAAGGTACAGGACAGAAGTAAAAGGGAATCAGTGTGAGTTTGTTTGAGACTGAGGTCCAACGAGTTTCCCTGCTTTTACTCACATTTGCTGCAGTTTTATTCGTGTGACTACAGACCTGTATGATACACGTTTCACTAGTGGTGTCACGGGTCACACTCAAAAAACAATTCAAACGTGCTCAACAAGGTCCCTTCTGAAATGAACATGAATAATTCTTTACACTTTCCCATTTCCTAAGGATGGAAACGAGCCAAATGCTGAGTCCAGACTTTTAATTGTGGCGCATATACTGTCGTTCCCACTCTAGTCTTTGTAAGGGTTGCGGGTTCGCCGGAGCCAGCTGTCAATCACGCGAGAGGCGGGGTCAGTCCAGCACAGGGCCACTCCTGCAGGCACTTTAGACTCTCCAGTCAACCTGACTGCTTGTCTTTGGACTGGGAGGAAACCGGAGAAAACCCTCGAGACACGGGGAGAACGTGCAAACCCGAGAGCAGCAGGGGAACAACTTCCAGCAGCACGTTCTCGTTCACAGCTTCATGAAGTGGGTACAGTGATTGTTTTTATGAGCTTCGTAATCTTACAGAAAATGTTAAAGAATAAAAACTACGTGTGACACAGCCTTGGCTAGTGTCCTCCAGCACGGTGGCAGTTTTCACAGTGGTGTCACATCACTGTTAAACGCATGTTTGGGGAAGATGACTGTGTAGTTCCTCACTTTGATAAATGTAGCTTCTGACACGCCATCATATTAATTGTGGATTTATTTCACCTCAGGCTCTTTAGGCTCTTTCCAAACTTCATCACAGTAGACACCCCCACACACACACACAGACACACAACCACACACACCCCGACACACACGCACACACACACACACACACACACACACACACACACACACGCGCGCACACACACACACACACACACACACACACACACAATCTGAGCGACCGTGGACCCTAACATACATGTACACACACAAAGTGCACTTTGCCTGAAACCACTAGCGCAGACGCTGCAACTGCACACGGACGCACACAAGCACAAAACGGTTTCTTCTCTTTGATCTAAATGAAATATGTGCATGTACATGGATTTAGGGAAATGACCTAAAGGCGTCATTTTTCCCTGAAATGACTCTGTGTTCAAGGCTAAAGCTTGGAAGTGGAGGGAGCCAGTGAGCGACGCAGACAGAATCTGACGTGATAATTGGCTTGAATGTTTGGAGACACATTTAAAAAATGTCCAGTGACTAACGTACGTGAGAAGACATATGGGAAAGTGGCTCCTCCTCGAAGGCGTCTTTGCTTTCACACGTCTTCCCCCAAACCTCAACGCTACCGTGAGCTTTGCACTTCACTTGGTGTGAGCTCATGGTTCCTCAGATGAGTGTTGAGGCTGCTTTTGTAGAAGCCAGTGAAGTGAAGTCAGATACAAACTAAACCAGACAGTAAAAATAGGCTGATGGGAGAAACCAGTGACCAATGGTTAAATATTAGGCTGTTCAGTATGACAGTACAGTAACCATGGCAACAGTCAGAAGCCTAGACACATATTGTTTGTATTACTTATTTATTCATGACTCAATCAATTATGTTTTAATGCTGAACAACGTAATCCTATAAATGCGTCTCTCTGGCCTGTAACCGACTGAGCATATCATTATGATCTGTCCTTCCATTTGTTCTGGACGTTTTTAGCTTTGGTTTAGTGACAACAGACAGATGAAGATGAAGATGTGCTCAAGCAAACTGACTCCGCCCCAAAGGAACTGGTGCAAAAAAGTTTATTTTATCACACACAAATATTCAACGTATTATCAGTGGTGCCTCACAGTTAAACATACACAGCTGTGTTGAAGAACTAATCAGCGAAGGTAGAAACTCACACAGTCCACAAAAAAGTGGAATGAATTATGAAAACTTCCTGTTTCAAAACAGCTTAGACCCAACAAAGAATGTTTTCGTCTGCTCACCTTCCACTGCACCGCTCAGCTGTCAATCACGCCACAGCTTAGTGTGTGTTAGAAGTCTGTCTTTTATCCAGCAGGCTACTTGAACTGCAGCTGTCAATCAACAGGAAGGCTGAGTAGTGATCAACGAGGACGTCTCTGTTTCCACATCCAATGTGTCTCCATTACTGTCCCCAACTGCATGAAATGCGCCCCTGAAAACAAGCTGCACACATCCAGTACGTATAGATTCTGGCTTTAATAATTCAAACAGAGGTGACATTTAAAGGTTGGGCGTTCACTTAGTACTTTATCCGCTGTTCATCCTTTGATATTATCATTTTACGTCCTCAAACACCAAACGAGACACATACTAAACTATGTTCCAGTGTTTTTAAATGTCACTTTAAAATCTTCTAAATAATTCAGATTTCTAAATATTTAAAGCCTCGAGCGGCCTAGTAAACTAAACATCTCAACAAATGGGCTAAACATTTAGCTCATCAAGCCAAGAGACAAGTCAGTGAAATGCAGTTTATCTGGTTTCCTGTTTAAAAGATGAGTTTTTAACATCTCCAGACAATATTCCTAAGCTGATGAAACACATTTCTGATCTTCAAGTTGTACCGACTGCTCCTAAGAACAAAGTGAAATGTTTTTCTGTTTCGTGTTAAATGCTTTTATCACCAACTCATGCCAGAAAACAAGACACGTGTCCTGCCACAGTGTATAAGTTCATGTGCTCTTCTCTTTTCCTCATCCTCACACTTCACTCTGCATTTTATGTTTAGTGGTTTTGCACTTGTAGCAATGAGAGTCAACTAAAAGATTCCTGTGTGCGACTTTCTATGTGGCACCTTTACGACACCAGTCATTAATTTACAGCGTCCTCTCAGAAAGCAGACAAGCAACAACATCTCTGTCACAATAAATAACTTGGACAGCAAAAAGAAGCCAATCTCTGGAGGGCTCTCAGTCGCGTCAGAGGCGCGGAGTTAAGTCAATTTAAAATTCTGGCAAGCTGAAGGGTGGAACTTAAGTTGTCAGGGGGTGATGTAAAGTCACGACTTGCTCCTGAGGAGGGGGAGCTGAAGAGTTGCACTCGATGACATGGTCTCTAAGAGATCTATCATTTCATTCCAGTGTCAGTGCAGAAAACATGCGCAGCTAATTGTAGAAGCCCATTGTAGGCGCCAGCTGTCCTCACGGCCGCAATCACCTCTGGAGCGAACCGGTGAACCACTCCAACCTGTCTGCTTCCTCTCCGAGCTGATGAGGAGTTGATGGTTTCTCTGTGTGAACCAGGCCTTTTCTCTGCCTCTTAGACACTGGTGGCTAATTGATCAAGCTGCTGCCCTGATTAGAAAATTGTCACCCAATGGGATTTTCCATTCACACGTGGAGCCCAACCACAGACAAGAGCAGTGTAAGAATAATGAGAATGCAGAGAGAAATATAATAATATAAAAACAGAAGTGGAATCCAATAGAATCACAAGTTGCTCGTCGTCAGTTGCCTTTGAAAACCAGCCTTTCAGCCAACGTGCTGACTTGGAACTGTGACACTCTACTCAACTTTTTTCAGGTGTATATGTTTTATCTCCCCCTGTAGATGACACAGTGCATAATAAGTGAACCCTCACCACCTCACTGCAGTAGCACAAGGGAGAAATAGAGAGGAATACTGAAAACTAAAGGAGCAGGCAGTGCTCCCACCTTCTTTTCTAAACACATTGTGTTTCATTGCTGATTTTGAGACAAAACACGTGGGACACATTGTCTGCTTGACTGATGAATCAGCTTGATCCAAAGTGAAACTGAACAATAATGATCAATTGATAGATTCCCATTATTAAAAAAAATCAATTGTTGTGTTTCTGAAAGGCTTTTTTTCCAGAGGGGACTCAATCCTCCAGACGATGACCAGCGAGAGGAGTAACTCAGTAACAACTGAATCTACAGACACTGCGTTTAATTGCATTAGCATGACTCTTTACTCTTTACAACAGAGAGCAGACACAAACAGATCTACTGTGTTGTTATACAGCACTCTGCCTTCCTATTATCCACCTCTTCAATATCTTCAAGGTTTAATGTTGCATGAAATGTCACTACATCTGTCTTTGCTCCTGATGACTCAATTTACAGAGCAACAACAGGTTGTTGTCATTTAAATGTAAATTACAGCCATTTAAGCAAACAACGCCCGCTGTCACTTAGCGCACAAACACATTCTTAACCCACGTGAATGTGTGTTTTTAAAATGCAACATGAGAAATGTAGCAATGCTGTGGGTATGACTCATGTAAATCAATAACTATAAACAAGATATGAAAGCAGGGCGATTGAAGACAAGGGTTCCTTTAGTGGCTGTGGACTGTGTATGTTCACATTTTGTAGGAATAAAGTCAACACAGCAAACCAGAGGAAGCAGGGATAAGCCATAGTTCAGGACCACGGACAGGTCCTCAATCACACGCTCTGAAGGCTGCTTTAAAGTCACGACTGAGTTTACATCAGCTATGAAACAACACGAAACCACATTTCATCCGTCTCCCACCACACACAGACTCTACCTGCACCTCACCAGCTGTAGTTCACGGTTCCTCTGCATCTCATTATGTCACCATTTAACGTGACAGGCCTTTTCCTAGAATAATGAAAGTTGAAGCACGCCTCACTCCCCTCTACTACACTTGTTATACACCATGTTATCTGACCTGTGTGTGTGTGTGTGCACATATCTGGATGCCCCCTCAGCTATTTTAAATGATAGCATGAATCCTAATCCTCGTACACTGCCAGAATATAAATGACACATGCGTTATCGTTGGTCCTTTACACAGGGAATTAGTTGCACTCATGTTGAATGAAAAGTGTGCTAATGCCTGAGGATTACAGCAGTTTGTTTCTCAAGGACATTTTTGTGCAGGAGAGAGACGTTTAATACTCCAGTCGACCACTTGACCTCAGAGTAACAGGATGTCTTACCCAGCTTAAAATCGTTTTGTTGCCCTTAGGTACCTTGGGTGAAATGTACAGTATTACCTGGTTTCTGTGGAAATGGTGTTTACAGTATAAAGAACAGAGTTGTTTTAGTTCTGTTTAACCCTTTTAGTGGTGGGAAAAGGGATAAAAGGTGAAAAAGCAAAGCAAAGACATTTTCATTTAGATGCATTTTAGCAGCAGGTGACTAGTCCTGCTGAAGTAGTGGGTCTCTTTGTATTGTGGACCAGTGTTCAGTAAAAACATAGAGATAAAATAAAAGCTTTTCTTATTGTCACTTGCCAACTGCTGGTTTGTTCCACACACAGTAACTATGGCAACACAAATATTAGCTTCAATCTTTTTTGTTTTGATATCTTTGTCATATTTTTCACTTTGAAATGTTTATTGGCAGCTTCAACTCCAAAGATGAGTGTTGGTGAAGTTTAGGCATGGATGTGTTTAGAAAGGTGAGATATGGTCGATTGTCTTTATTACTTTAGGTCAGCGGTCACTAACAGGCGGACCGCGGTCCGGATCCGGACCCAGAAGCTGTCCCATACGGACCCGGAGCTACAGACCAAACGGAACGTTTTGATTCAGAATCTAGTGGAGCACTTTACTTTTAACCGGCGCGGCTATTGTGATCTTTACGGTAGTTATTTGGTGAAGGCCAATTGAATGTGCGTTAACCACGTGACTTCACTTAGCCAATCGATTCTGTGGATCACAGGCGCTAAATTTTGCGACTCAAGAGCACCTGCAGCTAAAAGAAAGTTCGAGGTTGCAAAGGAATTAACAAACACATACGGCGATAACAGTTGCGTGTAGCTAGCGACAACAAAGGGAGAGACAGACGATAGAAGCTACAAAAGCTCAAAAACAGACACAAGGGTTGGATCAAACGGCCGCAGACAGACGATACCTCCCAGCACTGAGTCCTGTACGTGGGTTAAATATATGAGGGGAAGAAGATGAGCCTCCAAAACTGTTCAGTTGTTAGGATAGGTTCAGGTTTTTTAACCAGTTAAATTGGTTGAGACTTTTGATTCAAGATGTAAAATTTTTTATGCCTTTCCTTTATTTTATTTTTTCAAAGTTAAGATCTTATTTGAACATTTGTGTTCTTGCTTATTTTGAAAATCAGCCCTGCTTTTATTTCATGAATTCGATAACATTGTAAATATATGTTCAGTTGGAGTTTCAGTTTGTCAAAAGGTTTTTGAATTGTACTGAATTAATTTGATTTGACAGTCAAGTACTGATTACATGCAGGCTACTTAATATATCACAGTAAATAGTTAGACATTATAATCTTCTGGACCTTTGCTTCCAAAAAATGTGCATAACCGGACCTCTTTACATTTTAGTTGAATACCCCTGCTTTAGGTGTTTACTGACGTCAGCAGACATAACCATAGAAAGGTAAATAATGCGGTAGGCAGACATCGGCAGAAGAACCTGCTTTCTGGGATTCATATGCTATATGTGTGTTCTAAGGCGTCCGTCTCCTGGCATTGATACCAGTAAACACATGGGTAACACTGCAGAACAGTACTGAATACGAAACACATGTTGTTGTGAGGGAGTACGACCTCATCCTGACGCTCTGGCCTGCTCCCTGCCAGCTGTGCCAGACCTGACATGACGACAGTCCTGCTGGGAAAAGGATAAAGTCAGTCCTGAAAACAGAAAAGAGTTCACCTGTGGTTCTCAAGTCAAACCAATTGCATTATAATCCAACATGTGGATGATGCCATGACAACAACAGGTGTTGGGGAAATGTCATTTATAGCAAACCCAAGAGCAAAAATCTGAATGTAGAGCA
This sequence comes from Macropodus opercularis, assembly GCA_030770545.1. Lineage (NCBI taxonomy): Eukaryota > Metazoa > Chordata > Actinopteri > Anabantiformes > Osphronemidae > Macropodus > Macropodus opercularis. The sequence goes on along the minus strand of CM061098.1, from coordinate 18,343,627 downwards.
ATAAAACCCTTCAGCAGCAGAAACAACTCATCAGTGGTGCATCAGAGATCACTCAGTTCTCAAGTCAGTAAACAGAAAATGCTCTGTGTGCTGAACCATTCGCCCGTGGTTTAGTTCACTGACATAGGCAGGTTCAGCTACTCGCAACACACTGAAGGGAAGAATATGTGAAAACAAATTTATTAAGTCGAAAACCTTACACAAAATAATGTGACCATGAAAATAAAATTCCATTAAAATACAGTTAATAACCTACTGAAATATTCCTAAAGTTTTAGAAACTCTTGAGTTAATAATGAAGTTCGAGTGAAGGACATGAACACAGAGAGGACGAGCGCTTTAAGAGGATGTAAGTGAAAGTGGAAAACCTCTTCATCCACGAGGAGCCGCTCTGACATAATCCTCCTCCAATTTATCATGGAGCCCATTTTCCCTCCCTCCATCTTAAGGCTTGTGACGAGTCTCATCTATGTCTGTGATTATCCACCTAATGAGTCTATTCAGGTCAGGTGAGAAGTGCAAACAGCCTGGAGGACACATGTCCAGACTCATGGAGCTAATCACACAGGTAATAAAATGCTCTGAAGAAGTTCAGCAGCTGTGACTCAACTTACAGATGACACCACCTGGTCTACAGGAACTTATGCGTAATGACTAGACAGACATTCAAGGCAACCGTGTTCAGCCACTGCCTCTATCTCTACAGTGAAGGGAATTCAAACTTTGTGGACACCTAGTGCTCGAACAGACAGATGCACAATAGATTCTTGTTGGGTTGAGCAGTCAGAGCTTCGTGCTGTCAGCTATTGACAGTGGGACCAGAGGGGAATTGTAAACTTCTCAGCCCAGCCCACTGTGTAATAATTACACTGACTGTAATGGTGGCGCAAAGTGCCGCCGTAATTGAGATAATGGTTGAGGGAAGAAGTGGAGGGATAACACCGTCCATTATGAATGAGCGACAAATGCAAACATCAGCTCGGGCTCGTTTCAAAAGAAGACGACTACACAAAAGCCTTTCTGCTGTGTGTCCTGCGTTCAGTGTCACACGTCCGTCATCTCCACAGACGCGTCAGGGACACTACCAACACTCACTTATGTCTTTATGTTTAAAGAATGTAAAACGCAAACATGTTTTTTGGTTATTCTTACAAAATGCACCACTTTTATTTTCTCGTCCTCGCCAGCGGTCATTTCATGAATAAACACAATCTGCAGATGATGATAGGATTCATTACACAGTAGCACATTCAAAGACAACGCTACACACACACACACACACACACACACCCCCACACACACACACCCCCACACACACTCACTGGTCTAACCTAGTCATGCTTGACTGCCCTCGTTAATTCATTTATAACTAGAGATATCTGCATAATCTCATTTTTATCCTTTTGCTTATTTGCATTCTTACCAGTCTTACATGCTCCATCTCTCTACATTGTATGTACACACACACATTTCTATAACTTATGCTCATTTGCTCATGCACTTGCTGTTATTGCACTCTGGAAACTGCATTTCGTTGCCTTGTACTTGTGCTGTGTAGTGACAATAAAGCTGGGTCTAATCTAATCTAAAAATGTCCCTCATTTTTTCCTCGTCACCTTTATAAGTCTATCCCACATAACCACGTCAGTTAGGGTTCGGGTTGGGGGTCAGACAGACACACAGTTCTGCCAGGACAGAGCCCTTCAGGCCCAGTTGCTTCTCTGCTGTTTATTAATGAGCCTTGATCTGACCTGGCAGCTTATTACCAGACAAAACCCCTTTTATAATACTGCCCCAGGCTATGAGAGGAGCCAAGCACGCACAGGTTCAGGATCCATTACAAGTTCACTGATGATAAAAGCGTGGTGGTGTAACCTGTAGCCACCGAGGGGTCAACATGAAAACAGGGGACTCTAAGATCAAAAACCACCAGGGTTCATGTTCTCACTTTGCTCTAAAAATGACACCTGAGAGCATGTGGAGCAGCTGCATCACTGCCTGACTGAGGAACTGTACGATGCTGAATTGCAAGATAGTTGAGCGAAGAGCCGGGAGAGCTGAGAAGATCAATAGTCTCTCCACGCTACAAACTACAGTCTGGAGCTGAATGGACTCACAGCGAGACCCTGCAAACACCTACACAGAGAAAATGCTGGCGAAGACTCTGCAGGAGAACCTCTCCCATTTTGTAAAGATGACTCCATGTGTCAACCACCTGAATCGTAGCTTCTCTCAGGGCATCCACACACAAGAAAAAAACCTGATCCAGGCTGGAAGTAGTTTTAAAGAACGATTGGTGACTTTCATAAATAGTGAAGAACAGGCCACCTTGTTGTTCCTGCCTGTGTGTGACACAAAGCTCTGTGGAGTCTAAATGGGTTGGTGTGTGCTCCTGACTACTTTGACTTTTTCATGAGGACAACACAAAAGAACTGTTCAGGGGAGTTTTCAAAGCAGTGGGAAAGAAACTTTTATCTCACGTTCTGTCTGAAGTGACTTTGAGCCAGTGCATTACAGTCTGCGACAGAAAGGGATCTTCTATTTTACCCTGTTTTATCACCGTCGGATCTGTTATTTCTGTCTAAAGAGAAGACTAGAGTGCGACATAAGTCTCGTATCAGTGACTGAAGCCACTGCAGCAGCTGGAGATTAACTGTCTTGCTCAGGGGCACAGTGACAGCGGCATTGTCAGGCACCACAGGTTCAAAAGGCCTTGAAGACACGTCGTGTTGGAAGTTACCAACCACCAGTCGCAATGATGTGTCTGCTGGGTGAGTGAATCATTCTCCAATGCCATGCCCTGAAAAGAAGCATCATTTTCAGACGGCCGAGCCTTGGAGTGGACCCTGTGTCCTCCCATCAGCTCCTCTTAAGGACACAGAGAAAAGGGAGAAAAGACCTATGAAAGAGTCAGCAGCATGTTGATCTAAGCCAACATAGAAATAAAGACAAAGAGAAAAGAGCCAACAGTTCTGTCTGACAAACCGACCTGTGAACCTGACTGTGAAGGTGCAGACAGCAGGTCCCACCTCCACGTTTCACAGTAGTATTCTGAACAAAACCTCCAGCTTGGTCTCACCTCAAGCTTTGTGGCTTGTCAATAGGATTCTCTTTTCTTTTTCTTTTCCAGAGCGGATCAGTAGATCAGTGACCTTCATCAGCTCGCAGTGTCTAAAGCTCAGAGCATGACAACTAAAACTTAACAGTTTAGTGGATATTGACCCACCAAAAGTCTTCAGCTCAGGAGAAACAAGCAAAGCCTGCAAGGAAAACCACACAATACACAGGTTAGTTAAGAAGATAACGACGAAGATTCCATGAGTTTATGGTTTAACAGCGAACCGCTGCAGCTCTGTGCCAAGATCCTTCACATATTCAAACTGAACACGTGCCAACAAACTGAACAGTGTGTCACAATGTGTCACTATCGGCTCCAGGAAGGTATCGGACTTTTAATTGCTTTCCGTCTTCTCTTGGTTGTTCGTCGTCTGTGCTTCCTACACCACAGCTGCTGCACTGGTTCCACTGTTCGAGCCCTGTGTTGGCAATCATTAGCGTTAATCGTTAGTTGTAATTGTTTTAATTGCAATCTCATTTGTCTTAATTGTTTGTGTGCAGAGAGTCTAGATTCCTCTGACTGAGCGGAGGAAGGCTACAATCTGTGAGCTGTCCACTGCAGGACACTGGGCTTTCAGCAGTGGCAGGTCAGGGATCGGTGATGGTTGGTACTGATTAGTGCTGATTGTTAAAATGACTGTTACACGTTTGAGAACATCACCTGAACGTGTTTCCTCTCTAAATGTAAATGCTAGTGATCACATTACGTTCCCTTGCTGACACTGAATAGCTCCCGTCATTAACTTCCTCTTCCTACTTCAGATACTAGCAGGGAATGTTCTGACCACTAACTAAGTGAAGAGAACATGTGAACTCCACACAGAAAGAACCGAACCCGGGTCCTTCTCGCTGTGAGGTCACAGTGCTAACCACCACACCACCGTGCCGCCTTCTAAGTGGACCAGAATGAAGGAAACGTGACGTCAGTGATCGTGTAACGGGATTAAGGTCTGCTCCACATTCCACGGAGAGACAGCACAGTACTGTGATTGTGTTGCTGTTGTGCGTCACACCCTGTGAATTTGAATTATTATAATGATAACCAACGAGAACTACTTGCCACAGTCAGCAACTGTTCAAAGGGTTATGTTGAGGCAAATAGCGAGTGAGGAGGTCGCGACCACTCAGGATGTTGCTCTGGAGGCTGATGTCATGAGCTGCAGTCGTAGCAGACTGAGCGTTGAGCGTATGTTAGTGTCTGATTAATGAAGGCTTTGCATTACACACCTGTACATGCTATTCTCTCTTCCACTGGAGAAGCTGAGCTGTAGGTTTGACACCCACTGAGCAGTTTGATACATCAGAGCACTCGACTTATAAAAAAGTGAAACATTTGTGCTTGTAAATGTATGAAATATGCGAACTGCACGAAGCCGACTTTAGTTGTGCAGTTTAAACATTTAAAGATGTTGTTTGGGTCTTTTATGATGTACTGTGATATATAAAAGGTGGCTTAGTAGCGGCTGGTGTTTTTGATGTAGCACCCACTGCCTCAGTCGTTTCTTGTCGCAGCCTGAGCTGTTGCCAAATCAAGCAGTTATGGTGAAGGTGAAAGTGCCCTCAGTGCCCGGTTGATGAAACGGCCTCATTCTCTCCTGTGAGGTGGAAAACCTTTTCAGCAGCCTTCGAAAAAAGCAGAATCTGATTTCTTCAACACAGTTGTTCTTTGACCTCTCACTTTAGAGAAGATAACCAAGAGCTCAGTGCCTGAATGTCTATGCCTGGAAATCTACTAGATGGTCACTTCAGGTTGAAGAGAGGATGTTTGAACACATTTGCCCAAACTGTGGTTATTCATAAAAAAATATTTATGAGCCACCGAGGCGCAATACGCTGACCTGACGCCAGGCAATGAAAACCTCTGTGGAAAGTACTTCATCCTTTACAGGTGGACTCGCTGCTTTCTGTGGGTAGTAAACACTTTCGTCATTTGACTGGTGACCTACTGGAATCTGCTGGAATCTGCTTTAATCTGCTTTAATCTACTGTCTCCAGTCTCCAGCACAGACGAATGAGATGGCAGTTGCCTTTCAGTGTTTTCAAATAGACCATGATTATCAGTGCAAAGAACTCCCAGTGTCCATCTGTCCCTCAGTCCTCAGTCACGTGTAGGAGGTGTGAGTGGATCCACAGGCCAGCTGCAAAACGCATTGCGTGTTTATAACCTTCTGTGAGGAGCAAAGGGTCTCAGATCTGTGGTGAGATCAATACTGCAGGTGGCTGCAGCTCATTTCTGCCCCTGACAGCTGAATCCTCTTCACTGACCTTTAGCGACTCTTTTATCATTTTATTTAACCTGGGATTTTTAAGGGCAGGCGGAGATAGTGGTAGGTGAAGGTCTGTTTACCTGGAGTCCTAGAGGTTTGATTTATGCTACCTAGTGAAACACCTCCATGAAAAATGAAAGCTATAAAAGCCCAAAGATCAAATCAGACCACTTCCTTGTTGTCATTTCCTATAGGTTCACATCTATTTAAAGTGTGTCACCGTGGTGCATAAATGACATAAATGACATAAGTGACAGCTCTAGTAAAAATGTCACAGCTGTCCTACTGAATATTCTCTCATAGTATTGCAGGAACAGGACACACTAAGTGAGGACACAGTGAAATTACTCACTCATCAACTCATCAACGCTACTTTACTAATGTTGTAGGTAAATGTTCAAAGTGGATGTTTTATTTTGGCAAAATTATTTTACTTTACTTCCTGACAGCAGATGTCTACTTTGGTAAAACCCAGACTTTTATGTGGTTTGAATATCTTTGTGACATCTGGATGATTTGATTATCGTCTTCCTTTTCCTTCTTCAACACTTGGTGGCACTGTGAGTTTAAAAACACTGACAGATAAAGAAGAGTGAGAGGAACGATAGGAGCAGAAATTGATGCAACATGACACAAGGTATCACTGCAACAATACAGATTAAAGCAGAGGAATGAAAAGCGGAAACAACATGGGAAGAAACCGACAGCGCAAAAGACAAGGAAACAAGAAAACAAAGCGCTTTGTCGGAAACGATGCTGCCGTACAGCTGCAAATTAGAGGAGACAGAGCGTGAGGGGGTAAGGAAAGGAGCGGGAGAAGAAAGCTGGGCAACACGGGTGCTCAGACACCTCGCTGCTCCCTTCCTCAATCTAAAGGACTGAACACACTCAGAGGACTGTGTGTTGGCAGATTGATGGCTGACAGTGAGAACACACGCAGCTACAGGATACCCCTGATTCCACTTGAAGTACTGCCGTCTCCTTCTCCTGGCGCCACCTAATCCCAGCAGCCTGTTGAAGGCCCGTCAGCTCAAACCTAAAGGGAGAAATGAGGCCGTTCCTGCTCCAAAGACGAGATTCACACTCAGAGCTCCTACGGGACAGGATGCAGGGAAAGCTTGGTTTAATGAAACGTACTGGGTCTGTCGCCTCCTCCTTAGTTGGCGTTTCTTTGGTTAGCTCAGAAGATGCTTCACTGGGTGGACGCTGGGTGCTGTCATGGCTCATTCTGACCTTTGCTCCCTGTGAACATATGAGGCTGTTCAGGTCAAAGATTCCATTAAAGCTAACTACGTGAACCTGTTTACTGCACATCAGTTCTGATAGAATCAAGACGGATCCAGAAGGTTCAGTACCAAAATATATGTTAAATATGTTGAGCTGCAAAGTCCTGACACTGGAGGAGTCCGTGAAACGCGTGTTTGTTCGTGCCCTCTGGCTTGTTCAAGGTCATGTGTAAAAAAATGATAATTTAATGGTGTTTTAAGTTAATTTGGTGAATATAAACGTTGCTTCCTCCTCAGTCATGCAGAAGAGCTTGTTTATGTATTGTACCATGTAATAACAGAACAAGCGGCGCCTTTACTCTAAATGCTTCTACACAAGCAACATTTACTGATAGAGATTCAATTTATTCATTTAAAGCATCTGCTGCTAAAACTAAGTTGAAACTTAAAAACTCAGGTTGAAGTAGGCTAAAACTCTCCATGCTGTGACCAACTGCCTCATGCTGGAATATTTGTATTTTTAATATTACAGAGGTTTCTGCTCCACGTGTAGCTGTAGAGTGTAGCTCACTGCTTGTGGAGGTTCTCTGAACCCCTGCTAAGATTCTCATCTGATATTTGTAGCTTTGCACACTAGTGGAAAAAGAGGCTGAAAGCACAAAGCAGCCTGGTTCAGAACACGAGACTTCAATCCACTGCTTTTGAGTTGGTCATGTGAAGTGCATCATAAAGGTCACAGCGGACAACGTCTCATCATCTAAACATCGCCTACAGTGGCGTTTGCTTATGTCCTTCATGTTTGTGATTGGCACACGGGCAAACCATAGGTTGCTTCACTGGACACAAGGCAAGTGAGCATCTGATGGAGCCAGATACGAACCCAACCCAACACAAAGACCAAATGGCACCAAGGCGTCTCAGGATACGCCGCCATTGCTTCAACTCATCAGCCAGCATTCACATTGCTGGCCTGCTGATTTTCCAGTACTTTGCTTTGCATATGACATGGAGCCGGTTCTTGCAATTACTTGAAATTCAATTGGCTGAAAGCGTCTTTCAGTATGTCGCCTGCTCCACAAGCGCTGTCTGATGTTGCTGAAGCTCTGATTCTCAAGTGTCTTTCCAGAACCAGGACTCGAACGGATGCTATAAAAGGCGACACAAACTAAAACTCAGAGGGCTCAGAGCTTGATGTGAATATCAAGTGTATCTTTCTTTCATGTTTCCACGTTTCTCATCTGCTCATGTTTTGCCCGGATGTTACGAACTAACGCTAGAACCCAACTTGAACTTGATACCTAATACTGCGGTCAAACAATTTCAAACTAAGGCGAGAGACCCCTGACGTTACTATACAAAATGATTTAATATAATAACTTGCACAATAATTAACAATTGATTCATCATAAAATAAGAATAGGTAACAAACTAAGAAGAACAAATGAAAAATCAGGAACAATGGTGAGCGTGATCGTCCGACTCAGAGCTTGGAGGCAGCAGAGAGAACCAGGAAGGAAGACGTGTGAAAGGCGTTGGCACTCAAACGAGGAGGAGGGACCGAAAAGTCCCAGAGCACCAGGGATGACAGCAGCTACACTAAGACCTGCTCACCCTGCTGTCGCTGTCGCTGTGTGTACAGCAACAATAAAAACTAACTACTTCTGAAAATCCATTATTTGCCTGCTTACAGTCAAATGCATGCTCCTAACTCCAGCGGACGTACATTTCATGAATTTGAAATCTCTTTGGGAATCACATAATATCAATCAACACAACATCAGTCAAAAAAGAAAGTCTAAAAATAGCACAAACCCTCTGAATGAGGACGCTTATAGTCGATGTTTATCTGTGTGGGGGCCTCCGACAACTACTGTAAGTAGTACAGGCATAAATTATGACATATGGGGATAAATGGAGATTTTGTAAGCACATAAACAAAGTTATTAGGCCAAATGATGTCCTACCGAGACTTGAGACTCAAACAGCTAAATAAGACGATGGCTTCAATAGACTGAGAATCTGTCGGTTACGAAATGATGGATGAGAGCTGGTTAGAAATGTATTAGTTGAAAACTCAACAAGCTTATCTTCCTCTTGAACAGATGGCTGTGAATAAAAAATCAGCGTGAGGCAAGTTTGGACAAATGAAGCCATGTAGCTGAACATTTTAATCTGCTGCCTCTCAAGAGGCTCTGATTCCAAAATCATTCCATTGTTACTGGCAAGAAACATTCAAAGACCCTCAAAATTTGTGTTGCCCTCAGCGAACGTTACTTTTATAGATGATTCATAGCATCCAGAAATTCTAAGACGACCAGTCCTGGGGTGTGTGCCCTGAATGAGAAGCTGAGGGTGTGAGGTCTGTGCTGTGCTGGTGAGCTCGCTGCGTCCACCGTTATCTGGCTGTTGGACGGACACGAAGGTCCCGCAGAAAAGCTCTGGAAACCTTAGCGCTGGACTGATGTGGTCGTGAGTGTTTTTGATCCAGCAGGTGAGCCGACGTAGAGATGCAAGTTTTATTCCGTAAGGATGTGTTTATTCAGCTTTACTGCAGTAGTTTCGTGCCTCTTTGCTTCACTGGTCTCTTCCTGTCCATGCAGCCTCTTAACTAACTGGCACAGAGCTACACACATCAAGAAAAAACACCAGAGCCGTGAAGTGGCACAGAGTGATTGGATTCACGCTCACGGCCTCGCGTACAGGCCTTATAATGTGTATATAGGTTATTACACTACGTTATAACACAGGGTTATGCAAAACAACAACAACAACAACAACCTGTTGGTGGGTTGAGCTTCTCGGCTGAGAAATATAAAGTGTCCACCCAGCAGCTGCAAAGACTCAATGATTTAAGACACTGGACATATCATCACACTGCCAATCAAAGCTGTGCTTGGGTTACTGTAGTGTTTCCATGATTCTCCTTCAACATTATGCTTTAGTGATGGAGGCGTTTTACTGCTTTAAGACTAAGACATTAACATCAACAGACATAAATCTGTTTAAAGTTCAACACTGGAACAAAAAGGAAACAAGAGAAAAAAGGAAGTTGATGACAAAATTGATTCAGTTTATCCTGTGTAAACAACAACTTACACCAACCCACAAGACAATAGTATCAGAAGAACACACACAGACGCGTCCAACTCCAGCCCTGCGGCCTCACACGCATCGATCATTTGAAACGGACGTGTCAACGCACGTGATCCCTGGAGGCCTCGTCACGTCACAACACTTGAAAACACTTTATTAAGAAGAATTTTTAGTTCACTTGTTTTAAATACCGAACATTCAATCCACGGGTGAAATATAGAAATAGAGTAGGTTTAATAACAGATAATAGAAAGAGTCCAGTGAACACTGTGTTGTCAGTGAGGTAGTGGGACACAAGGGGAGGAGATTAGGCTACTGGTCTGCTAGACTAGGCCTTGGGTGGAGGACGGAACTGTCACACATGTTTGGCTGAGGACTGTTCAGCAGTAAGTTCACATTGTCCAGTGTGGTCTGTGATTTCTTTTCATTAAAGTCAAGCTGACATCACCATCTAAGCTCAGTGATTATCAGTAGTTATGACTTTGGGCCAGAACAAGGCTTTTTGCTTCTGACCCTTTGCAACGACATCACTTGTCTCTCTAAATGCGTCTAAACGTTGGTGCTCGACTGCTGCCTACTATTAACTTGTGGAAAATGAGCATAATAGACTTTTTAAAAATCCATTCTTATCTATTTGAAATGCATCTGTGGGTCAGAAAAGGCTGTAATCAGGCAGCATGGAGTAACAATTTTAGAATAAAGTCAGAGGAAAAGGCAGCTGAAAAAACTTATTTTTTTGTTACATTGCAATTTAGCACATAAACATGAACAAAATGTCAATAATCCACCTTTTGTTATCTAGTCAAGCTGAGTAACTGCAGAACAAAGGCCTCGGCTGAAGTCCTCTCCAGAGATGGGACTTAATGGAAGGACCACCAGCCCAAATTCAGTTAATATCACATCACATTTCCTTTAAACTGTTGCGATGTTCGCTGTGCTCTGCTTCGTTTCAGATTCCAGATGTGGAAAGACGTTCCCTGTTTACCTCCTTTCTTTAAGGTGGGACTATTTGGCAGGGGGGTAAAATACAGCATCACTTACACAACTTTTAGAATGATTCTGTTTTACTTACTTAAAACAGCGCATGTCATGTTTTCAGCGTGGTCGCAATCAGAAGGTAACAGTGGAAAAAGATCAAACAATGTTTCATTTCATTTGATTTTTTCACGTATCTCACGTTCATCATCATAACAATACACCAACGTGGTTGAAAGTGCGACTCATGAAACAATGTTTGACCTGTGACTGGATCCACAGGGAGGTGAGCAGGGGCCCATCAGCTGCTCCAGCTGATCCACTACCAAATAATATAGATCCACTTTGTAGACTGTTTCGTTAAAGTTATGTATGAAATAACATCACACATAAAAAGCTACAACCATCATCCCAGTTCTGAAGAAGTCATCTCCATCCTGCTTCAGTGACTACCGTCCAGTTGTGCTCACCCCTGGACAAAAAAGACAAGTATGTCAGGATGCTGTTCAGCATTTAAACTATCATTCACCAGCAGCTCGTCTACCAACGGTCCTGGGGCGCAACTGTTGGACTTCCTGACCTCAGGCAGTTCGGGTCGGCAGCAACACATCCACATCCAACAATCTTGGATTGTTGTGGACTTCAGGAGCCTGCAGACTCCACATGCTCCTCTCGAGAGTGAACAGCACCAAATTCCTGGGTGTCACATCACAGAGACCAACAACACCAGAGCACTGGCCAAGAAAGCACAACAGCGTCTGTACATCCTCCACAAACTAAGAGGAGCTGGAGCCCCTGCCCTCATCATGTGCAGCTTCTACAGAGGCACCACAGAGCGTTCTGTCCAGCTGCATCACTGTGTGGTAGGAGCCTGCAACAAGACACTACAACGCATAGCGAGCAGCTGAGAAGATGGTTGGCGTCTCTCTCCCCTCCCTCCTGGACATTTACATCACCCGTCTCACCCGCAAAGGCCTCTGTATCGCAGGTGATCCCACCCATCACACAGCTTCCTGAGCCTGCTTCCATCAGGGAGGAGACTACGGAGTCTCCAGGCAGGGACCAGCCTGAAGGACAGCTTCATACATGAGGCTGTCAGGAAGCTGAGCTCCCTCCCAGCTCTGCCCCCATCCTCTCTCCTGCTACACATACCCTGACCCTATGAAGTCCTCCATCCCAGGTCTAACTCTCCTCCAACCACACACTGACCCTATGAAGTCCTCCATCCCAGGTCTAACTCTCCTCCAACCACACACTGACCCTATGAAGTCCTCCATCCCAGGTCTAACTCTCCTCCAACCACACACTGACCCTATGAAGTCCTCCATCCCAGGTCTAACCCTCCTCCAACCACACACTGACCCTATGAAGTCCTCCATCCCAGGTCTTACCCTCCTCCAACCACACACTGACCCTATGAAGTCCTCCATCCCAGGTCTAACCCTCCTCCAACCACACACTGACCCTATGAAGTCCTCCATCCCAGGTCTAACCCTCCTCCAACCACACACTGACCCTATGAAGTCCTCCATCCCAGGTCTAACCCTCCTCCAACCAAACACTGACCCTATGAAGTCCTCCATCCCAGGTCTAACCCTCCTCCAACCAAACACTGACCCTATGAAGTCCTCCATCCCAGGTCTAACCCTCCTCCAACCACACACTGACCCTATGAAGTCCTCCATCCCAGGTCTAACCCTCCTCCAACCACACACTGACCCTATGAAGTCCTCCATCCCAGGTCTAACCCTCCTCCAACCACACACTGACCCTATGAAGTCCTCCATCCCAGGTCTAACCCTCCTCCAACCAAACACTGACCCTATGAAGTCCTCCATCCCAGGTCTAACTCTCCTCCAACCACACACTGACCCTATGAAGTCCTCCATCCCAGGTCTAACTCTCCTCCAACCACACACTGACCCTATGAAGTCCTCCATCCCAGGTCTAACCCTCCTCCAACCACACACTGACCCTATGAAGTCCTCCATCCCAGGTCTAACTCTCCTCCAACCAAACACTGACCCTATGAAGTCCTCCATCCCAGGTCTAACTCTCCTCCAACCAAACACTGACCCTATGAAGTCCTCCATCCCAGGTCTAACCCTCCTCCAACCACACACTGACCCTATGAAGTCCTCCATCCCAGGTCTAACCCTCCTCCAACCACACACTGACCCTATGAAGTCCTCCATCCCAGGTCTAACCCTCCTCCAACCAAACACTGTGACCAGCACCAGTCACTTTAAAAAAGCTTTGGACATCTCGCTATCTCACTTAACTACCTGTTTAGTCACTTTATGTAAAAAGCTGCACTACACCAGACCACAACACTTGTACATTTCGTGTAGGACCTGAGGGAAACTCACTCCTCTGTATGTATGTACTGCACATGTGGCGGAACTGACAATAAACTAAACTTGAAAAAAGCAGGTACAAGACAACTACTCGACAGACAAATGACTACAAAGATTTAATAATGGCTGCATTATTAAAACTCAACTCAGCTTCACATTCTTGACATTTTCTACTGAGGGCAATAAAAAAGAAACGCCATTTAAAAATCATAACTTGGTGATCAAATGATAAAACGCTAGCATTGTGGGTTCAGAGGCCGCTGGCTCTTCCATCTTCCCTGTCACTCTGATTTGCATGGGCTGTTTTTAAAAGAAGAAATGTCTGGTGGGAAAAGAGACGCTCACATCCAGCCCTAGACCTGCTGCTGTTCTTTCAACTTTTGCTCTTTTGAATGTTTCTATTCTTGAGTTTCCTTCTACAACCTACCCAAACCTATTGTTTCAGGCCAAGTCAATTATACTCCACAGTTTGTCAAACCGTCAGGACCAGGCATCCACGTGGCTGCTCTCTAATTGGAGCGAAGGCTGTCCCTGCACTTATTGAGTCTACAGGCTCAGCGTGAGAGTAGAGTGTTTGCTGCGTGAGGCCCATCATCCTGTATGTACGTTTATTCCCAACGACGAAATAAAGAAAGAGATGAGTTTGACTAAAATAGCAGAGAACAACATCGGAAGGTACAGATAAAAACAACATCGGCAGACTGACGGCAACTGGGCATCCTACCCCCCCTCACCTCCCTGTGGATCCAGTCACAGGTCAAACATCGTTTCCTGTTTGGGCTTTTCTTTATGCTGCAGTATTACAGGCATGAGTCGCACTTTCAACCACGTTGGTGTATTGTTATGATGATGAACGTGAGATACGTGAAAAAATCAAATGAAATGAAACATTGTTTGATCTTTTTCCACTGTTACCTTCTGATTGCGACCACGCTGAAAACATGACATGCGCTGTTTTAAGTAAGTAAAACAGAATCATTCTAAAAGTTGTGTAAGTGATGCTGTATTTTACCCCCCTGCCAAATAGTCCCACCTTAAAGAAAGGAGGTAAACAGGGAACGTCTTTCCACATCTGGAATCTGAAACGAAGCAGAGCACAGCGAACATCGCAACAGTTTAAAGGAAATATGATGTGATATTAACTGAATTTATAATCCTTATATCTGGTGGCCTTTAAGAGGAACGAATGAATGAATTGATGGAGGAAATACTACACGTCAAGGAGCGAACGGAAGCACCAGCATATGGTGAATGGTCTCCATAGGTCAGGGTCATATTTTAGTTTTAAAAGGTTTGTGTTTGTTGTGAGGGAAGCAAGACGATATGAGTTACATCAGCAGACCACTGCAAACTACGATCAGTTAGTCAGTGAATTGTTTTTGTCCTTTTATGTCTTTTTAATCACTAACAATAAAAGCAACAGTGAAGGAGACGAATTAGATGAGAAAATAAAAAGTGATCAGGAAGAGAAAAGGAAAACAAGCGCGATAACGCTGTTGATGCCAACAGATACAATAATTGAGACACATGGTGTTAGCAAGAGAGAGCTGACACCGGCTGTGCATCTTATCAGAAATAACAGTCACGTCAAATGAATCACATCCAGTCAATCAGGACAGATAACACAAAGCCTCAATCAACATAATGGCTGTTTTTAACGTTAACAAGAATGATGGCGCCATCAGTTCTACAGGTAATCACTCATTTAAATGATGACATCCTTCAAGTGTCTCCATAGGTCATTAGGACAAAGTGGACCAGTGGAAACACACACAGTGAGTTTTCCACAATGCCAGACAGTTTAAACCGGCCTGTCACAGCTCAGTTTTATTTTAGTGCTGCACAACAAACTGCTCGGGAGGTTTGACATTTTGACATTAACCACATGCAGAGACACATTTCTCATAAAACTAATAATAATAATCTGTCTTTGGCTCCTCACCAAGTGTCAATCAACGCATACTAACAGGTGTGTCAGAGAGATCCACAGCTGCCACTTTAAAATCTCCACAGTGCAAACACACACTTTCAGAACCAAACAAATTATAAAAACCTCTTCTAACATTTTATAGTTAATCTCTAAAGAAACGAACGAAACGTCTTATGTGGGACGTTAGGTAAACAGAGAAAAGAATGTTGTTAACTTAACATTTAAATGAAAGTTGTCTTGTTCTGACACGACTGTTAGATGTAAGCACAGGTTGGTTTAATTGGTAAACTTGTAAAATGACCCAGTATCTGTTTATCACTAGTAGTTATGTGCTCAGTGAAGTGAATCGATAATGTGGTTTGTATTTACAGGGAACTGACGTATTAATATGAAGAACTAGAAAGTAACAGGCTGGTCTGTGTCTCATCAGCTTTTCAGTGAAGGTGCTGACACAGCGTCTGTCTGGTTGAGTATTGCATTTTATCTGATCATCTCCAAACCTCTGTACTAGACCTTCAAGTCCTTGAAGCTTGTGAAGACAGGTCCTGAATCTGTCAATGACATGTGCTTAGATAAAAGAGAGAGAGGAAGGAAGGGCTGCTTCCTGTAGGCTTCCACTAGCTGCACACGCTCGCTCTTTACAGAAACTCTTATGGATACTGTGATGTCTGGCCCAGAGGATGATGGTGATGATGATGATGTCCAATTACCAGTGATGGGCTGACAAGCCTGTCCATCACTTATGGACAGTAACGCTTAGAACAGCTGACAGGCTCTATTAAAATGAAATGACAGACACACTTCACTAAATATTTGCTGAAGGGTGAAGCTTAAATGCACATTTTTATAGAAGTGCAAATAATGCACGGAGGCTTTCACACACGTCCCATCTTCTGGTGTTTTACCTCATAGCACAGACACAGTCTACACACATGAGGGTGAATCTGCTCAAGAAGCAACTTATGGCCCAACTAAGGACTTGTTACTTTAGTTACCTACACCTGGTGACACTTGGGACTTGGTGACTAAAGAGCTTAGAGCCAGAGCCAGAGGTTTCTGGAAAACCCACTTTTCTGCTTCTTCTCTGTGGCTTTTGTCTGATAATTTGAAATGTCTACCTGATAATATTGTACTATAACGCACCAAACCACAAACCACTGGTCCTGCTACGCATTTTATTATTAATAATGTGAAGGAAGTCAGGAAGGTGGATTTAGATGAATGCACCGTGCATCAGCGTTGTTGATCTTCTGGCATCTTCCTGACAACAGCACAGTGTTGATTAGAAACATCATTTATAGCAGATATGGCTGATGAGCATAAACATTGTTAGTTTATTTTTGTTTACTGTTTATATACATGTTGTTATTTTGGCAACTTCAATACAACCAATCCCCAAATAAATGTGGAATAAAGCAGCAGAGTGTGTGACAGGCCGAAGCCGTTTGAGTCCCACTGCGTGATGGGACTGACACTAAGCTCGCGCAGGAGTGGAAGCACTCAGTCGCTGCAGAGGCAGGCCTTTCAGTTTCCGTTGAGGCGGTTTAGGTGAGCCTGTGGACAAGAAGCGGCTGTCAGCCTTTTAGATCAGCCTCTGGTTTATTATCTATTTTGCTGCTGGGTTTTTGGTTCCCTTGTTCTCTGTGTGTCATAGGAACTGATTCCATCTGTCTCATTCTCTCACACAGCAGGAAAAAAAGGCTCATGTCAGTGTTGACGTCTTTCTGAGTGAATAGCAAAGAACAAAACACCCACCGACAATAGAGCCCCCTCTTCAGCGCAGATTAAATGTCTGTGTTATCGCACCACAGCGAGGCTCTTTTAACACTGAGCGCTGAAATGACTCCTCAACAAAGGTGCGTGTCAGGGAGAACTTTACAAGAGGTTATTTTTGTAACCCGTATGAAATCAGCCTGAGCCCTATTTATACTTTTCAGCAGATTCTTTGTGATGTCTAGTCCAACCAGCTATATTGCTTCTTTGTTTTTCTGTTTCGATGTTCTGCTGACGGTTCATAGATTTGGTTCCAACCAACTGACAAAGACACATCAAACAAAAAAATGAAACAAAAACAAAGATATGTTCACAATCAAGGTTTGATTTGAACATGCAGCTACGTTTAGTGTCTTTGACTGTGGTCAGGCTTTTGATGTTTGATGGGATTATTGTCACACCAATAACAGAAAACAAAACCCCAGAGGAAAATAACAGTTGAATTATTTAATACAGAAAAACAAAATAACAACAACCAGACAGAACTGCTGAGGTGCTTTAGAAATAAAAGTGAATGAATTGACTTGGGCCATGACTTTACACTACAAACACTGACAGGTGAAATGCTCACCTGCGATTACCCCGTGACAACAGTACACTGGCATTAGGCAGGTGAACGGGGCTGAACGTAGGTGAATGGGCCACAGGAAAGATCTGAACAACCTGTAGCAGGTTCATGGATTCGAGCATTTGCACCGCTGCTGATCGGAGCAGCTTGCAGCCTGGTCCAAATGCCAGCGAAAGCAACTACAAGGAGCCTGTGAGCTCAAAGTGTGACAGTTATCCCTCCGGCCCCTGGGGGGCGCTGTGGTCCTGTCCTGTCCTCTTCTTCTTGTGCCATGTGTTCAAGCATTACTTGCACCTGTGTCTCGTTTCCTGTCTTGTCATGTATTTAAGTTCCTGTCGTGTCCTGGTCACTTGTCGGTCTGTCGTGCATGGATGGTGTCACAGGCTCACGTTGTCCTTGTCGCTTTGTCTTCGCGATCTGCAGGGGTCTGAGCTGCTTTGATAGCAGAGGTGGACCTACAAAATAGAAAGCATGCGTTGTGAATATATAAATAAATGTATTCAAAACATATATATTTGAAATACCACTAATTTGAATAATTATTTAACACGAGTGTTATAATCTACTTCAGTCAGTCTTCGACGTAAACCACGATCACACTAAAGTCCCAGCACTACAGTCCTGAATCGTTCGTGAGTGGTGAGGTGGGATTTCAGGTTCAGCATTGATAACGTGTGCTTCGGGACTTTGACAGGTGTTTGTCTACACCTTTGTGTCAGTGAGGCCAGATTAAACCAGAAGCACCTAAACAAGCAGCATACAGCGGACGCTGAGCATCCCCCTGCATGAAGCGCTGGTTTGTTGTGGCGTTAGGCTGCATCCGCTTTAGCTGGGGGCTAACAAACTGCCTACGCAGGGCTCCTGAGAGAGGACTGATTAAGACAGGATGTTAATGTGAAACGAATTTTGAACATCTTGCAAATGCGTAAGCAAATCAATGGAACAAGCCACTGGGTGTGAATAGATGGACATTTGCTAACCCTAACAGATAAATGATGTAGTCGCACAGTGGAAACAAGCGACTGAGCCACACATTAGTCCCATATTGTCTTTTCCCTTGAAAATCAGAATCTATACACATCACCTGCTTTGCCAATGACAGTATTTACTCTGGACGTTGACTGTTTCTTTGCTCGTCTTCTTCTCTGCGCTTGTTATCAAGAGAGAAATCTATAGCACATGATTCACCCCGTGTTCATACTCAGCTATTCACTGACGCATCTTGACTGTAATTCTTTCAAAGCATACAGACATTTTGACCTCTGGCATAAGTATTCAATCAAGCATAACACAGCAGGTCAAAGGTCAAGGTTACTGTGAAGTGAATTTGTGAGAACATATTTCAAATTACATGTGGAACATGTCCAGGACTCATACGTGAACGTATTAGAACGTATCACATGAATTTGTTGCTGGATTATTTGAACCTTTGATCTTTCTAGGGAGGAATCACGTGTGATTCTCTGTTTGAAAGCAGGGAAAGCGTGGAGAGACTAAGGTCTGGAACAGAATGTTCCTTTCTCTGAGTAACAGGAAGTTCAACAATGAACACAAATTACAGTGTTATTGAATAGGTCTTTGATTCCATGCGAAATAACAGTGAATCCAAACATCCCGGTCCTCAGGAGAAGCATCCATTCATATGTAACCTGCTCGTCCCTGTGACGCAGAGTGACAGTTAGCGGCTCCTCCTGTCGGTTGCCCTTTTCTGTGTTCGTCCTCCTATGTGCTCCCTCTTTCTTCCTCGTCGTTTCTCTCTCTCTCCCTGGGCCTCGGTCCTTCCCTGCTCTCCTAGCGACACACCTGGTCTTAAACCCCTCTCAGACTCATTGTTTGAGCTGTGGCTGGGTTTCTGCTCTGCTCCGGCTCCCTCACTGTGGCTTGTGAAGACGCCTCGTCCTGGAGGGCCCAGTGCGCAGCGCTGTCCTCCTGGGTTGGCTCTTTGTGCTTGTTTTGTGCTGTCGTTAATTAGTTTGGTCTTTTGTCAGTCTGCTCAGCTGTGTGTTGGTTCATGTTCAGCTCCTACTCTCTGCTTGTTTCCGTTACCTCCCCCCGTTTTTGTTGTCTGTTCTCCGGACTTCGTTGCTGGCTCTGTACTGAGTTGTGTTACGTTGCTTCGCTGACGTCTTATTGATCGGTCACAGACTGGTCACGGTTTCATACATTGTTCACTGCTCCCATCTTCGTAGTTCATTGTTTGCACCACTTCTGCAGAGTCATCGCTCACTGCCTTGTCCTACTCATTACTAGTTCACTTGTACTGTGCTCTGTGGTTCCTCAGCTCCTGTCTGGGTTCCTTTGCCCAAGAGGATCATTGTCTTAGCGCGACTTTCTTTCATTCTCACGATACGCTACAAAAGATGGACAAACCTTCAACGTTCAACAAGACGGTTAAATGGTTAGGTCACATCTTATTTATTTACTGTGACGTAGCTTATGAACATTTAATTCCATCCGTTGTTCTGGTGAACACAGTTAATGTCTGGCGATGATCAGTAAATTGTAGTTAACAGAGAGGACACTCAGCCTCTCATACCTCTGTTACGAGCAAACGTAACGTCTAAGGAAACTCAGGCCCGACTGCACCACAGTCACTCAGTGCTTTGAGGCTCTCAGTGCGACAGACACACACAGTTTAACCCACAAACACAAACTGTATTGACAAAAGGGAAAAACTAATGTAAACCAATACGTGGACTTACGTTTCGTACTTATTACAGGGCAGACGGCCGTCACCTGATTACCAGCGCTGCTTCACCTTCTGCCCTGAACCAGCTGAATCCATGGGCATTAGCAGCTGGAACTGGCTGTACATTATGATTTCGACCTGACCTTCTCTCTATTTTTAGCCATTTCCCAAAGAAACTTGCTGCTTGAATTGTTATAACCTTAGATCCTGTGACTTTTCCACCAGTCATCACATAATCAATTCTGGTACTTTGGTTGATGACCAAATTCATATAAATTGAATTCATTTCAGCCTCAGCTGTTCAAATGCCATTTCATTTCAGCTGTAGCATTGCTGTAATGCATCACACTAATCAGCCTGGGGACTAGTCGCACTTTTGTGCTATTTTTAACAATCAATTCACTCTCCTTGATTGCATATCAGCAGCATCAACAAGACGTCCTCTCAAAGAAATCACATCATGACAAGCGACATTTGACACAGTGAAGAAACAAGAGCTCAAAGCTGTGGGGCTGTTGCAAAATGATCACAAATTAAATGGTTTCCGCTGTCTTCTCTTCCATTTCTACCATTTAAAGACAAATAAAAGGTGCATTTCTTGGGCAGCATCCTCTCACATGTAGACCCATAGTGCTCTGAAATGTATTTTGTTTTGGCAGAGAGCAGCAAGTAGACGTAAAGCGGTGGAACGATTCCGCTGCCAGTTTTTCTGCAGAGACACAAACACACTGAATGGGAAGATGAAAATAATCCAAACTAAGTTTCTCTGTTATGGGCAAGGACACGAACATTTCACGATGTCCCTCCAGTCAGTGTGATCATAAAGCGCACGAGTGGACTCAGGTTGACGTGGCAGGTTTTATGCATAAAGATGTAGAATCAAGGTCATTCGGGGCAAAAGCAGCAGAAGACGTGTAGAGTGACGCCCACAGGCCTTGGCAAACAAACAGTTTGAGACGTTCAGTATTTGAGATGATAAAGGACAGTCGTGCACCTTTTCCCTGCTTGGCGAGATGGGGAACAGGCACAGGGAGCCGACCCCAGGCAATATTTTTACATTGTGCCAGCTGATGTGAGGATTATGCTTCCTGAGCCAGGTGTTACCAAGGATGAGCAGGAGCTGAGGGGAAGGTGTCACATGAAAATAAATCTGATGGTGATGGTTACAAGAAACGCACTGTGTCCTCTACACGATCTGATGAGACCTGAGGAAGCAGTAACAAGCTTGGCCAGAAAGCTCAGACAAAGAGCTGAATTATGAAGGATTCATCGCTGTCTCCCCTTCACTCGGCTGTTTATTATGCTGGGGAAATAACACTTTGCCTTCGGGAAAGTTAGGAAATGGTGTGTAAATTACACTTCCCTCTGGGACGGGTTGGAGCAGTGTGTGTCCCAGACGGCTGTCAGCTGTATCTTCCCCTTCTCCATTCACGTGCTTTGTTCTCGTTTTGCCCTCAGTTTCACCCACTGATTTTAAGCGTGTGTGTCTGTGTCTGTCAGTGTGTTTCAGAGGCGGAGATCTGCCTGTCAGTTCTTATAGCAACAACTGGCTGCACTACAGTAGCTTCTGTACAACACACACACACGCAAGCTGCTCTGTGTGTGTTACAGTAGTCACACTCTGGCTCAGGTGACTGACAACAGGCTTCAGTGTCAGGTGTGTATCGCTGAGCCAGTGCTGCGTCACTATGTGTTGCTCTTCATTTCTGTGTCCTTGTTCTCTTTGCAGACTGGCAGAGCATTGCTGCTTGTTTGCTGTAAAAGACACTGAGTGGAGGCGATTCTCAAACGGCAGCAGCAGCAGCGCGGAGCTGCTTTTGGACAAAAGGCAGGATGTGAGTAAAGAGCGTGTGAGTGACTGAAACAATGCAAATGACGGGTAGAGAGAGCATCATTCAGACCGTGTGAACAGCTACCATCAGGGTAATGCATTGTGCGCTGCTCTTTTTTCAGCTCAGCCTCTCCGTTACAGGGATCAGAGCAGACGACACTGTTTAAATAAATGATTGTTTGAATTGCATCTGGTTCCTTTGTCGCATTGATTTCACCTGCGTAGACACAAAACACTTAATTTGATTGCTTTAGAAAGATGGCTGTTTGTGGGCGTAACTGAAATACAGCAGACATGCAATGCACCAACTGTTACATGGTTCGATTCGCCACTAAGAAAATATTACACAGAAAGCAAAGACAGCGAAAGATGCTCTAGTACAGTCTATAAAGATACTTAACACATGAGCAGCAGATGAGTGTAACGTAGAGCGAGTCAACAAACAATGTGACCACTACGACATGAAGACCAACAATATGATGGGATCAGGAAATGCTCTAAACGTTTATATGTATCATAATTATCAAAGAACAACAAAAAAGAGAACAAAAAAAAGTTTTACTAGAGTGAGTATTTTACGAAAAGCCTTTATTAGTAAGTATAGTCCCAAACATTTATCAAATTCTCATTCTTCCTTTATAAGGCTTCCAGGAGCTGCTGCAAAACAACCAACATGCACAGGCAGTGTTTGTGCTCATGTGCTTAGGTTTATGCCCAACATACAACAGTCTATGATCAATAACGCAGCTCAGAGGCAGCAACAGGATCTAACTATAAGCCAAAAAAGGTTTAAAAACCTGAGCATAGTCAGGGCCCGAAGCCGGAATCAGCGCCAGACAATGTAACTCCCCTAATGTAGAAGTGTAGCTTCCAGAGCCAAGGACGAGCGACGGGCTGACGAGTCTGTGTGGCAAACAGACAAGGCAACTGCACAGGGAACGTGTGAAAGGTGGCTTATACAATCAGCCTGACTAGACGCAGATGAAACCTTCACAGAAAGAGGCTCTGGGGACGCTCACTGCATTTACTGGCCTGTTACAGACTGGGGGTCTGGTGGTGTGGTGTGTAGGCAGAGGTGGCGGACCCAATCGCAGACTCAGACCAGGATGTGACTTAACTTGACTTTATTTGACACTTAACATGACACCACAAGACTTGACTCGACTAGACTGAACACATGACTTAACTTCACTTGACTTAACTAAACACATGACTTGACTTCACTTTACTAGACTTGTCTAAACACACAGACTTGACTGAACTTCACTAGACTTTGACTAAACACATGACTTGACTGGACTACACACACACGGCTTGACTACACACATGACTTGACAAAACACACAAACACACAGACAAGGACTCACGGGAACGGGAACGGGAACAGGAACATCACAGACGACCGACTCAGTGCAGCGTGCAGCGTGCAGCGTGCACGAACAACGGACCAACAAGGACAGAAACAAGAGGGCAGGCTTAAATACAGAACTAAACAGGAAATTAAACACAGGTGTAACCACTAATTGCAGGGGAGGAGCACAGAGGGAGAACGTGACGTCACAGGACAAACAGAAAACCTGGAGCCCTCAGATCTCTGAGGGCTGGACTGTAACATGGCCAACATGTCATAAGAGCCTCACACTTTGCTGCTTATGGACCGTTAGGTCAACAGGTGAGTGACTTTGGCTTCGTTGGTGCTTAATCGAATCCCAACCTAATTTTGTGATTGGAACTGATGTGATAGAACTAGTTATTATTATTTGCTTATTTTTCCGTCATGGACTGGTGACCTGTCGCCCAATGATGTGTGTGTGTCCCTTGACCCGTTTTCGTGCTGTGTGCTGCTTCATTCTGCAGTTTGTTCAGTGCAAGTGTTTAGTCAGCTAGTAATGCAGTCATCTGGCAATTTATTTAACCAGCCATCCATTCAAGCACTCAGCCAATCAGTGGGCTTGTGAATCAGCCAGCCATCACAGCCAATCATCCAGAAATATTGCCAGTGCTTCACTCATATTAGACGACTAAAAATAGCTTGTTTTTTACTGAGAAGGGCTCAATTTTTCCATTCGCCGCATTCTTTGGAACCTTTTTGAAAATATATTAAAGTGGTAATTTAGGTACAGACAGGCAGCCAAACATGTTACCTTAAGATCTGCACACATGCACTTTACTAAGACTCTTCATCCAGGTTCCTTTCGTACATACACTATGTTGCCAAAAAGTATTGGCTCCTCCATCCAAATAATGGGAATCCGTCCACAAAGCAAGGTCCATGAAGACATGACGACAGAGTCTGCTGTGGATGAGCTTGACTGGCCTGAGTCCTGACCTCAACCCCATAGAACCTTTGGATGAATCAGAGCAGAGACTGAGAGAAGAACGATGGAAAACTCCCACAAACACACTAAACCTTGTGGACAAGCTTCCCATCAGAGCTGAAGCTGTTCTAGCTGCAAAGGGAGGAGCGACGTCATGTTGATCCCTATGGATGAGGAACGACCACTAGGTTCATATGACTCAGGGCAGCTTTGATACTTTGGGCTGTGTAGTGTATGTCAGTATCTCATCTGTTCTCCTCCCCTGTAATTAGTGGTTACACCTGTGTTTAATTTGCTGTTTAGTTTGTATTGAAGTCTTGCCTAGTGTCTCTGTCCTTTGTCGGTCTGTCGTGGATATGTGAGGATGTTGCTGCCTGTGGTTCCTGTGTCATGTGAGTCTATGCTTTGTCATGTAGTCATGTAGTCAAGTCAAGTCCTAGTCTGAGTCTGCATTTGGCTCCACCACCTGCTATCCACAGCAGTGCAACCGTCACAATAAGGCACCAAACTGAAAACAGTCCCTAATAAGTCAATGGTATGAAACCGAAAAACTGCAGCGGATATACAGTAAGTTATTGGTAATTATGATTTTATCAAAAACATTTTGTCATAACTTTTTTCCTTGGTTGAAGACATGTCCCTGAGTAGTGTAAGTAATGACTCGACTCGCTATCTACTGACCGATACGATTGCTTTGCTCCTCTAGCAGGGAGGAGCAGTTGGGTGTGATGTGGAGTTTATGTTGGCTGTATTGTGCCTTGTTGTGTGTGTGTGTTGCCAGCTGTTGGTGGTTTCCCTCTGGTTGAGATACTGAGACCTTCTGTGTGGTCATTGCTGGTGTCTTCCTTGTCCTGCTTCCTCCGTTAGTGCTTGTGAAAGTAAGTTTGTTAGTTAGCCATTTTGTTTGTCTGCTTTGCAGTGTTTCTAGTTTACCCTAAATTAATAGTCTTCTCCTGCCTTTGCAGTGATTTAGATTCCTAGTCAGTCAGTGGTACGTTCCTGCTTCACAGTGACTGTGTTCTTATCCTAAAGTTAGTGCTGTTGGCATTTCCAGCATTGCTGTGATCTTCTGTTTCCTTAAAATACATTTTAAAAGCAAAAGTGACATCTAGACAATAGAATAACTGTTTTCTTCAGCTTCAAAGATCAGCCTATAAATTGCTAGAGTTGCCAAATGAATGACAAAATGACCTGCGCTTAGACTGCTGGACCTTTCTTTTGCCTCATCCTCGCGGACCTTTGCTTTGACTCTGAGCTTGCATTTTTCCATCCCTGGAAAAGAAGCCAAATCAGCAACAGAATATTTGCAGAACAAATTTGAAATTCTTGTTAAATTCTAGGGGAGGTGTTGAATCATTTAAAGACTCAAGCCTTTTCTCAACCATTTAGAAAACAATGAGCAGCCAGGAGCTGTGAATAGAACACTACTGACTGAAACACTGCCGCTCCAACTGCAATTATTGCTGAAGTTCTCCTGGCTGCAACCCTTGACACATCAATCCCACTGCCAGCTTATCAGTAAGGCGCACTTCAGCTGTGTGCATTAACATGCTGAGTCCCTCCCAGTTGGGATGACAAGACAATTTAAAACCTATTTGCCTTCAGTAAAGCACACACAGTATTTTGAAAATATAGTCCTTCAGCCCAAATTCAGAATCCAGTTCACAAAACATCATTCACATTAAGTCCACAATACAAAACCCTTTAACCTTTAACCCAGAATGAGTGAAGCGGGACAACAGAGACAGAGCCGGTTAGGGTACAGGTCTATAGTCAAACATCCAACCTGGCAACTAAGAAAGATGACGTCCTGTGAATATGCCTGTACCCCAGACTGAGACACATTCTCTCACATTGCTTGGCTGATATGCACGTGATGCTTTGGTTTCCAGTTCATTACAGCCATCCTGCCTCTGGATTCTCTTCCACATCAGGCTTTCACTTAAAAATAGAGAATAACACAACACGGTGTTAGTACAGTTCAACCAGTTTCACTGTCACTTTCAGTTCCAGCAGGAGCGTTACAGATCTATAGAGGTTATTACTGCTGATGAGCCAGATGACTGCTCCCAGTAAAAGAAGCTGCAGATGTCACCGGAGAGCACAGGTTACAAGTCTGGCATATGAACGACAAACACACACTCTGTTGACCCGACCACCTGAAATACTAATGAGACAAGACAGAGACGTCTTGTTTACGACCTGCACTGAGGATGAGGGAAAACGTGTCACACGACACGGGACTAAAATCATTTGTTTTCATATATGTCCCGTGTTTGGTGGAGCTACACGCTTTCATTTTTAAAGGCAAAGCAAGTCAGTAAAAGGACAACGTTGAGAAGGAAAAGAAACTTTAATAGGAATCAGTTTAAAGTGTTTTAGATGATCCAATCGTTGAGAGGACACTGGAAAAGATGTCGTGGTTAGATTCGCAGTGCACACGTCTGAGTTTGTTTCGTAATTGCTATGCAGAGGGAAACTTCTCTAGAGTCACGGCCAACTTGTTCCTTTCCTTCTCATGTCCTCTACAGCAGTGATTCCCAGCCTGTGTGTGGCGTGAGGATTCCTCAGCTGGAACACTGTCCCCTGATTGGTTCTCTAAGCGAGCGGCGCACACGGACAGGCACAGCAGCGACGCGCTCGTCAGCAGACTGTTACAGCTTAGAACAAGCAGAATTCGGACCCAGAGAGATGCAACAGCTAAGTCTTCTGTTTATCGCAATAAGGAAATATTACTGCGGGCTGGACGGTCAAAAAAGAAAAAGACTAAATTTAGATGGGAAATAAACAAGCTACCAGTTGAAATACAAACAAACGAAAGCTCACTAACTAATAAAATCAAAATCACCACAAGCGGGAGAGAAACTACTACCAAAGCAAATCAAAATCACTGCAGAGCAGGAACAACAACACCATGAAGAGCTAACTATGTACGTACTGGAGAATTTAACGAGGCCAGTAGGAGAGCAAGCAGGCACGCACTGCCTCCACAATCACCCGATCTACATCTAAGCTGCCAACCAGATCTCCTCACCTCTGGAAGCTCTCTGCTCAGGGTGCTTGGACACTATTTCAGGAGACCACCTCAAGAAAGAAAAAGGAAAAACGTGATACATGAACACGTTCAACGTTCCGGAACATTCAACAATTCAACAACATGATTCTGTGTTTGTCTTCCACCATTTTAATGTCCTCAGTGTTGTTTGAGGTTTAGGCGTAAACCCAACCTTGTGACTGCTAGTGTGCATGTATAGGGATCAGACTCAGTCTATCAATCACATTCCCACCTATCCATCGTTCGTTGGAAGTTATCACAGAATTTCCTCAAAGTGCGCCTAAAGCAGCAGCCTTTCTGACTGATTAGGTTTCACACATGCTGCATGATGAATGGCAGCGGACCTTGGAACTACGAAACCAATCACCTCACAGAAAGATTTATGGGATTTTTTGTGTAGAATGAGGGGTGTCTAAAATTCCTCATTAGTCAGCCCCCGCCCTCGTCCCCCCGGTCAGCAGCGTTCATTTATTGTTATGATCCTAGGAGGCAGAGGATGAGGCAGTTGTTGGTGACATGGCTGCAGAATGATGATCAAATGCTCATTTCCTCAGAGGAGAAACCCTGTATTGTGCCGTGTGGCCTGTTTAGTGTCCCTGAGCACATCTTTGCTGTCCAATTGCTTGAATAGTAATTGCTAGTACAAGAAAAGTTTTGCGCAGGGACCACTAATGTCTCCTATAATTTTACCCCCCAATCAAGAGTACCACTTAACTGCAGGGTAGATAAGAGACTGAAATCATCAGCCGCAAATTACAGCTCCCTTCAGGTGAAAGGGACATTTTCCAAGCCAGTCACCAAACGAGTTGATCCTGTCGGGCCCAGCGGACAAGCTGCTTGAAACGAATCCCCAGACGAATCGCATTTTTATCATTTAATTATTAACCATTAGAAGTTTTTACTACCAAGTAAAATAACAAAGAACAACGTTACTACAGCTGTGAACTGGTACAGCAATCAAAGCAAAGTTAGCTTGAATGAAAGGTTACCTCGAATAACTGCTCACTTTTCTGCCTTATAAGCAGAATGTGTGTTGCCTGGACAGGGCCACACGGACGTGAGACAGACAGACACTCACACGGACACGTCACGCTCCCCTGACAACCACGCGTTTGGGAGGAAACCGGAGGAACCTGAAACCTGGGGAGGACATAGCGACGCCACAGAAAGGCTCCTTCTAGCTGTGAGGCTCCACGACACTCTGCCCTCATAGCTGCTTCTATGCTGCTTACGAAACATAAACGATATCTCGCAGCTACACCTTCTCAAGCGTGTTCAGGTTCGCACAGTGTAAGCTGCTCTGAACAGTCTCCACATTCCTTACTGTGGACATTGTTTCTGACCGTTCAGCACCGAGACCTGAAAATGGCATTTATGCTGAGGTGACTGCATCACAGTCTGTAAGTAACGTATTCGAAGCACACATCTCCTGTATCATCGGCATATAGCTGTTTATTACCAGAACGAATCCGGAGCACGTCTTTCTAAGGAGACAAGCAGCCATGAGTAAGCAGACCAGGGACGAATTCTTCAGATTCAGAAAGTTCAAAGCGTACTGGCTGGAAAGTAAGGTCCAGGGTTTTCCACAGAGCAAAGTCTGACGTGGTTGTAGCTGGGAATTTGTCAACTGTGAAGAAAACTTTCAAAGCAATAGTAGCAACGCACACAGTGTTCATGTTACTAAACTCCCCTACCAAGTGCTCAGTGACGCTCCTAAGATGGCCACCGACTGAATGGCATCCTGGGAGCAGACATTTCATTAAACATAGTTCGAGTGTCTGAGTCGAAATCCAGGAGACTCAAGGCAGCGGAAGACTCCTCGCAGCAGCGCTGAGGAATACTCACAGCTAAAGTAGAGTCTTTGTGGCTCCTCTCAGCAGCGCTGGGGAAGGATGTTCAGGCTCAGACACAATCTGGGCGAGTCTGTCCTTGCAGCACAAAATAGGAACCATCCTGCTACTGCGGAGGTGAACTCAGCCAAAGTCACAAGCATCACTGAGTCTATCATAGTGACACGAAAGGAGAATCAACTCCCCTCAGTGGCGCCAGAGAGTAAATTCTCCACCACAGTCCAACCAACTCAGTTCACAAGATCAATTTTTAATCCAGAGTTTAACAGGACAAGAGGTGAGAAATCAGCAAACGGGAAATGGAGGATGAACCAGCCAGGGTTTAAAAACACAGAAGGGACATCGACAAGCAAGTTAGCAAGACTGAGTGTGTGACTAAACCGGAAATAAACCCTGCAAAATAAAACCCCAAAAAGTAAATGTAAAAAAAAAATCTGACAAAGCTGCCGGACATGACACCTTCCGTGCTGCTGTGGTCTATGGAGGAAAGCACACCGACGATGTTCAGTGACACCTCATCCATCTCTAATCTCTCATTCTTATGATCTGGAGAACAGGTTTGAGCGAACGCAGGTGAATTTCCCAAGGTGAGAAACGATATCGAGCTTTTCAAAATCATAGGTCAACCAATAGTATGAAAGAATTTGGTTGCCTGGATTTTCCTTTGCTTGGCTAAAATCTATTTAGTGTAAACTGTTTCTTTGCTGGTCATATTTTCTTGCTGACACCTCAACCAGTGGAGGCAGATTTGCTGCCCAGCCTGAAAGTGGTTCTGCTGGAGCGTTCTGTCATTAAAGTCTTTTTTCTCTCTAGGGTTGTTTTTCTCAGTGTCTAAATCTGTAAGGTCTTGACCTTTGAATCTGTAATATGATATATAAAAATGAATTGAGTTAAGTTAAACTTTTGTTCCTGCATTTTCTCTGACTAAAACTTTTATGTGGTTGGACTGAGGCACAGAGCACTTGGTTAAAGTTAGTGAAAGACTGGACGCGTCAGAACCAATTGAGACAACAACTACTGATTATGTTCCTCCACAACAAGCGTAATCACATTTATACGTCAGTGACAGAGGAAGGAAACAAGTGTGGCCCCACACAGACTGATGAAGTGAACAGCAGACAGTTACAAGTAGGAGTCGT
The DNA here is from genome assembly GCA_030770545.1 of Macropodus opercularis. Lineage (NCBI taxonomy): Eukaryota > Metazoa > Chordata > Actinopteri > Anabantiformes > Osphronemidae > Macropodus > Macropodus opercularis. The sequence goes on along the minus strand of CM061098.1, from coordinate 18,313,439 downwards.
AAATTAAATCTAAATTAACGAAGCCTAACTTTACTGCTTAAATAAAAAATACAACAACCTTTAACCCAACCTGCCTCATATTTAGTGTTTAATTGGGCATAAACACATCCTGTATTACCGCTATGACAACATCCCTTTGGTTTGTCTCAGCTTTGAAGGCAGTTGTTCTTTCTTCTTCAACTGTTTACCAATTACTCAGCCTTTTATTTCTCTTGCCTGATTTTTTTTTTTTAATCTTTTTCTACCTTCTTGAATCTTTTTCCTCCTTTATCGCTGCTGTTTGCAGTGGTACGGAGAATAACGGTCGATGCAGAGGAAGTGACAGTGTTCTGTATTTTCTCCAGATGTCATTCCACACGAGTCAATTGAGACATAACTCACCCACATACACACACGGAAGCATCATACAGTTCGCTGCTCTGGGAGGACAGAGGAGGGGGAAGATCAGAAGAGCTGAGGTGACGTTCGAAATCTTTACGTAGATATAAACACTTCACCTTTTTGTTTACCGTTTTTCATTCCTTATCTTTGGGTTACGTGAAGCATGATTAAAGGAGATGTCAGCGATGTGGCTGTGGAGCCTCAGTTCTAATCACGGCAGACAGACACACTGGAGGAAAGTCCTAACGGCCTGTGATGGTGGTGGCACACGAGCTAAAGAAAATGAGAACAACGCATTCATGCTGCGGTGAAGTCTTTGTTAGACACCACAATATGAATACACTGAATATAATGATATGAATAACTGACTATGGGTTAGGGGTACACTGATTACTGATTTATTTATGTATGCATGTATTAATCTACTTACAAATAAACATTTATGATAAATATAAAATGATATTTATTTATTTATAAATAAATAAATAAGCAACTCAATGCATTTAGGCATGTAGACATGGTCAAGACGATCTGCTGCAGTTCAAACCGAGCATCAGAATGAGGAAGAAAGGTGATTTAAGTGACTTTGAACGTGGAATGGTTGTTGGTGCCAGACGGGTATTTTAGAACCTGCTGATCTACTGGGATTTTCACTCACAACCGTCTCTAGGGTTTACAGAGAATGGTCCGAAAAAGAGAAAATATCCAGTGAGCGCTTCTGTGGGCGCAAATGCCTTGTTGGTGTCAGAGGTTAGAGGAGAATGGCCAGACTGGTTGGAGCTGATAGAAAGGCAACAGTAGCTAAAATAAGCACTCGTTACAACCGAGGTTTGCAGAAGAGCACGTGGAACCTTGAGGAGGATGAGCTACAGCAGCGGAAGACCACACCGGGTGCCACTCCTGTCCGCTAAGAACAAGAAACGGAGGCTACCATTCGCACAGGCTCACCAAAATAAAACAATAAAAGATTGGAAAAACGTTGCCTGGTCTGATGAGTCTCGATTTCTGCTGCGACATTCGGATGGTAGGGCCAGAATTTGGCGTCAACAACATGAAAGCATGGATCCATCCTGCCTTGTATCAACGGTTCAGGCTGGTGGTGGTGGTGTCATGCTGTGGGGGATATTTTCTTGGCACACTTTGGGCCCATTGGTACCAATTGAGCATCGTGTCAATGCCACAGCTGAGTATTGATGCTGAGCATGTCCATCCCTTTATGACCACAGTGACCTATCTTCTGATGACGACTTCCAGCAGGATAACACACCATGTCATGAAGCGCGAATCATCTCAAACTTTCTTGAACATGACGGTGAGTTCACTGTACTCGAATGGCCTCCACAGTCACCAGACCTCAATCCAATAGAACCTTTGGGATGTGGTGGAACGAAGATTCACATCATGGATGTGCAGCCGACAAATCTGAAGCAACTGTGTGATGCAATCATGTCGATATGGACCAAAACCTCTGAGGAAAGTTTCCAGTACCTTGTTGAATCTATGCCACGAAGGATTAAGGCAGTTCTGAAGGCAAAAGGGGTCAAACCCGGGACTAGTAAGGTGAACCTAATAAAGTGGCTGGTGAGTGTATATAGTCTAGTCTAACTCTGTCTGCAACCAACGATCTGAATGTATGAAGCCCAAGAGAAATGAAGTTCTCTCAGAAAAATTCCTGTAATTTGTAATGTAAATACCAATAACATTTGAATTGAGAGGGAGGTTTTTCCACTGTTGCTATTGAAATGATTCATTGATTGGCTCCATTCAAAGCTGCTCTATGTGGGATCTGTTGGGTTTAATTGTGTCAGGTCTTAAACATTACTGTAAAGTGCCTTGAGATCACTGATGTTGTGAACAAGCGCTATATAAATAAAGTTGAATTGAATTGAATTGTTCTACACTATAACATTTAGCTCTTAAAAGACGTCTTCATATCCTCCTCAAGTCAACGATGACGATAAAATACATTGGTGTAACATTTGTATGCTACAGATACAAATGGGCCACTGCTGCAGTAACAGGCTGCTGCTGTAGCTGCAGTGAACTGGAGACATGGAAACCGCTTTGCGATGCCTGGTGGTTGAAACGAGACTTGGGTCCAGATTTTCTTTTAGCTGCCGGAGGAATTAAATACTTAGTTGGCGACGTAGTGGCGCCACAAGCGTGATGCAGTGAAAACACAGGTCACCAACTGTAGAGCGAGTCGCTTTAGATCCTTGTTTCTAACTTTTGTTTCTGATAATAAACCATTAGATGTCTTCAGTATGCAACGCCGCTCAACAAGACTACTTCAAGGTCAACCAAAGATGAAATTAGTACAGCAGGACGAATTAGTCACTCTTGGTTAGTATGAAACAGGATCACGCTCCCATGAGTAATCACAAATTCAGCCATCAGGTCAAAAATGTCAATTACATAAACATGATCTAACATAATTGAATAGGTATAATAGACTGGAATCATTATGCAGACTCATACCTCCCTATGTGAGGAATTTCTTTGAAGTGAAACCATGACCCTGGAATGAGCAGAATAAAGACCATATATATATATATATATATATATATATATATATATATAAGTCATAAGGGAAGTCATTTAGGAAACAGGGTTGAGCTTTGATGAAAGTGTGAGTCTGTGTGCACTGGACGTGTGTGTTTCATGTCACTTGTGAATCATTTTATCTGTGTGCTTGTACTCGTGGCTGTATGGCCATCTCGTAGCTTAGGTTTTCCACTCGGTTGCGCTACGGAAGCGTCCACGGAGCCACTGTAGCGCGTAATTACCGAATGACAAACACACACACGCTGACGGCACGAGCCTTCTGCTGAAATCTACCGACGTCGAGATACTTTCAGAATAAATGAACGGATGTTCAGATCCATAACCATAAAGTATGCGGCATCTATTTGTCATGTTTGTTACATTCTGCACACAATGCAGTAATAAGGAGTGTGCACCTTGTTATTATAATTAATGTGGGCAGACAGCCTCTATTAATGAAATGAAACTGCCTCCAGACATCAACGGGAGAAGGAGGCTCGGTTTACATCTTGACTTAAATTAATTGCTAGCTATCGAAGTGTTCTCATTTTTCAATAATTCCCTCTTTACTGTTGGTTATCACATGCAATTTGCTGACTGACTGAGACTATTAATCTCTAATTGGCAAATTATAAGCATCACTAGCACTGCATCCTCAGCCTGATGGGCTTTACGGAGACTCGCATTGTGAAAATAACGCTGGCAATAATTGTGTCGAGAGCAGCGTGAGCACAACTGAACATGAGAGAGCTGCACTGCGTGTCACGACCTAGTCTCTGTTGTTTGATAGTGGCTTTATTAGAATGTATCTCTCAATAAACACACGCTCCTGGTCCAAGAGAAGCAACAAAACCAATGTCAAGAAGAACAGAAATAAATGGTCTGCACTCACGCAGCTGCGTTCCACCTTATCGGTGAGGCTCACCGGGAGCAACGTGGACTTTAGTGTCTTGTCCAAAGACTGGACATTTCATAAGAGGAGCCCGAAATCAAAGCACTATTCTCATGATTGGTGGACGGCGACGCTACTTGCTCAGCCGCAGACACGTTGTTGCCTTTGTATTATTAGAAATATTATGTTGATTCAAATGTCAAAGTGAACTTTTTTCTTATCTTGTGACACGGCACCATTTGGGCAGCAGCATAAGGACCTACCTTCTGTATTTATGAGTCTTTTACTGGCTATTACTAAACCTTATCCTCGCCTATCTCATTAAAGCCCAGCTCCTGCAGACATTATTCATGTCTACTACCCAGTTTCCATCATGACTATAACCGATCTGAAGCTCTAAGCTGTTATAAAACACCCACTTTTGACAGCAGCAGTTAGGAATCATTTTAATTGTCTTGGCTACCGATGTTTCTTGCTCTCGCTTTCCTGCCTCCCTACAGAAACATTTGCTAATTGTCAAGACATTTTCAAATGAATATTTCAAGGGCATGAAGTCACCTTAAAATCATTTGGAATCAGAAATACTTATGGCTTGTCAAAAATCATTTGCCAGCCTGTCGCTGGCTGTAGCTGTTTCTTTCTCTGCAGCCTGAAATATAAAATCTTTGTCTTAATCCATCCTCCCTAATTAAAGGCAGCACATTCATGCTCCCTAAGCGCACACACACGCTCCACACACGCCTTAGCACGAGGAGACTAAACCCATCCATCACTGCATCACAACACAACAAGCAGTTCCCACAAACACGCGCATGCTCACACTGCTTCACTACCTGCTCTCCGTCTTTTATTTCTTCCTCTTTAAAGCCATTCGTCTTTGACAGCTTGTAATTAATCTGCTCATTCTGTGGTGATGGTAACAAAACAGCATAAAAAATGTCAAAACAGCAGAAGCATTGAGAGGCTTCGGGGGAAACACGATTCTCTCTCTCTCTCTCTCTGACACTACAGTAGATCTGCTCTTACACTTAATGTTTCCACTCATTAAAAAACAACACAGAGGAGACAGTCGTGACGTGTTCAGTTGCTGTGATGAGTAAACGCTTTTCTGATCTTAGATTTAGTTTGGGAAAACAATTAACTGCCCTGCGACTTACACAACTTGCTGTAACCAGTGGATCATCCAGCAAACTACAGTAACTGCAATAATAGGCGGAAGTTGTTCTGACATACATGTACATGTCATTCAGGCCATTGTTGACATGCTGTAATCTTGCAGATTGGCCCCGGACGTTTTACTGACAGCCTCCAAATTAGGATCTTAAATTGACTTTGTTAATAGAAAAAACAACCTACAGAACAATTCTAAAAGCACAACAATCTCTTTTTATGTAAAAATACGTTCTGTTCAGATAATTAAAATGATTTACAAAAACGAGGTAGTAGCAATTAAAAAACACTGAATGTTCTATAACACCAATCGTTATACATCCAGCCTAAATACACGGAGAACAAAAGAAAACACGTGTGAAGTAGCAAAACTACTTAGTTACGTGTCGCAGTGTTCAAAGAAAAAGGAAAAGCGGTAGAATACGGATGCAGAGAACAGAAACACAAATGCAACGTGACGGAACATGTACATTCTTAGGAAACTAGCCAATCGATCATGGGCAGATTTAACACACGAGAAGCATCTGGAGGAAGTTACCCAAAGCAGAAAGAGCATGAAAACCAGGCAAGTATGAAAAGAGATCTGACAAAGGGGTCGCTGTGGCAGAATGGGAATCAAATGGGAACCGCTCTGGAAGAATGGCCAAAGAATATCTGACGTAGCAGGGAAGGTGTTCGTCTGCTGGGAAGCAATCCTGAAACGCAGGGTGAGCACAAACACACACAGAGCAGTAGAAGAAACCTAAGATGGCCGCTGCTGCACAGCATCATGGGAACAAGCGTTTCAGTCTGGCTTTAGGGGCGTTTTCTTCTAAACCAACGTCATGAAACCGAGTTCAGGTGACTCTCAGTCAGGGGAACAAGGCGTCTCACTCCATTCTGCAGAGGAAAATCACTTTCAAGGTCACAAGCAGTTTCTACAGCCTTTCCAGAAATGTGTTCACTCCACCAACCGCAGTCCATGGTGCCGAGCTTGGTTCCAGGTTCAAACCTTACTCAGCTTGACTTCCTAGGACGAAACAGGCGACGATCCGACGAACGAGGGTTTACATAAAATACAGAGGAGAGAGAACAAAACACAGGTGACAATGAAGTTATCCAGACGGAGGCAGGCGCAGAAACAGAAACCGTCAAGTTGTTGTTGTTACACAGTTTGGATGCCTCAATATTCAGGTGCAGTTTTGAAATGAATAAAAAATAAAGCAAAACAACAGAAGAACAGGGCTTTTGACGAATCGTGTGTCGCGAACATTATACATTCAAGTAGAACTTCTAGCATTAAACGTACACGATGAGGCTGCAGCAACCAGTCATGAAAGCATTTTTAAAGATATAACCATAACTAAAAACCATCGATGTGTCCTTAAAGGTAAAAGTGCATTAATGGACATTTTCTCCACATTACTGTTGTAAATTCAAATGAGTGGACTTCATCTCTGTCTGCTTAGGCCACTGTGACACATGATGAGTCAGGAAAGTGGAGGACAATAAGTTAAAGTAAGTCCAGTGCTAACCAAGCGATTTGTCAAAGATGACTGAATAGATGAGCTAAATGTAATTAATATTTTAATAGGAATTTTAGCCTTTAAGATGGATGAGTGGTGCAAGTGCTTCTTCATAATTATAGTTACTGCACAGGAGATGACAGAGTTTGATCCTCATTGTCAGCGAATTCATTTAATCGAAGCTTATAAATAACTGTGACAAGCAAAAGATTGTGAAGAGAAAACTGTGCGTTTGACCTAAATCCTAAAACTACATTCAAAGCATTGCAGGTACTTCAGCTCGTGTTAATAATCAGTGTTAATAGGAGCGTGCAGTCCCTGGATGCGTTGTGTAGACTCTGCGTTGTGCGTTCGACACCATCTGCAGATACAGAGAAGGCATCATTCTGTTTTCAGAGCAGTGAAGAGCAGACTGAATGATTTCACCCCAACACATGACAGGTACAAAGCACCTAATAAAACTCGGAGGATGTGTGCAGCTCTGACAACTGTATCAAGTCATTTATTTACCCACTTCAGGACACTTTGCAATCTGCCACATGCACTTAAGATGCATATTGGACCCTGGCTGTTTCAGACACATATCTCTTTTTTGACAGATCGCTCTTTTTTCCATATTCTGATTCATGGTGACTCAGATACTGTGTGTTGGAACAAATTGAAGTCCAAGCGGCAGCGGCAAGTCGTTTGTCACGGACGGCTGAACAAACGGGGAAGACTTAATGAATATTTTAATTGAAGCATTACCTTTATGAACTTTTGGCTTTTGACTTTTCTCCATGTCTCCAATGGTTCAGGCATCGGTCTTAATTAACAGGCTGGTCGTTTGTGATGCCCGTAGACACATTACGCACGTAAACAGACATGCATGCGCAAGACAGTACACACACTCTGCAAAACATCCAATGTCAGTAAGTCGGTTTATTAAAAACACACGTACAAACAAAAGGGGAGCAAATGAAGACTTTGGCTGAATCCCCCTCTACTGTACATACCGCACCGACATCTACTGTGTGTTTTACCCCTGTAGCGTCTGCAGTTATTCAAATGGGGGAGAGGTTGTGTCAAAGCTCCTGGTTATACACTGTCAAGGCTGTGATGTGTGTGTGAACGGGGCTGAACTAAAGAACCAGTTCTTTCTATGTAGGTTGCGCTCAGCCTGGATTTCAGGGCTTAGCCGTGGTTAGCAATGGCCAACACTTGCCTCACTGACAGAAGGTCCTGTCTGTGTGGAGCCGGCTGCTCCCATCCACCCGGGTCTCCTGCAGTGTGAGGAGTGGAGACTGTAGGTGTGAGTATCTACACAGTGGCCATTTGTCACTCACCTCTTTAGAATTGAATCATTACTAGCGCTGGATCCCCTTTCAGCATGTTTTACAAAAGCCAAACACATTGGCTTAATAGGAAAATAGTGATTTTGTAATGTAGTCAGTCCACAACTTCAACAGACACATCTGTTCTTAAAGTCTAGTCTGTTATAAACAACAGTTTTTGCTACGGCACAGAGCAACGCGTAAGGGGAGGAACTCCACATTCCTCTAGGCATCATTTACACGAAGCCTCCACAGCCAATGCAGTCGCAAACTTAAGAATTAATAAGAGCAGAAGTTCAGAAGCCTTCCCTGGGGTAAAAGTCCCTCTGCTGCATAGCGATTAGCATTTTCATAGCAGGACTAAAGCTCTGTGAAGATTAAGCAAATTAGCCCACTGATGATTCAAATGTGGACCCAGGTGAAGTCCCGCAAAGGTTCTTGGTCCCTCGGAAAAGTTCCTGCATTCAACTTAGGATATAATGAAAGATTAAAGGATTTTGCAGTTACTACAGCAACCGAGGTTATTGCACAGTGTGACATCATGCTCGTGGTCAGTGCTGATATGAAGGTGGGGCTTTGTTTGCATGTGCTGTTGTGGTCGTGTTTGCTACGGTAGCAACTGTTAAAGTTTTGAAATAGTTGCCACTTCTGTGGAACAGTTTACACCATGCGTCTCTTATTAGTTCGTTGCTCGGAAGCTGGCAAGCTGTGCAGGAAGACGTACGCGCCCATAAACCATCTCAGGCGAAGTTAGATGCTAATTATGTCAGAGATAACGGCGTATTGGAGAGAGTGAGCTGTTACTTTTGACATTTCAGCACTAAGGGTAGTACCTAATTACTGCATGGAGCCGTGTTCAGGGCTCACATAACTAACTTCGTGCCTGGTTTTGGGACGACTGCCTGCTAACGTCCCTTTCACCTCAGAGCACGGATGTTTCAACACATATGTATGACACCAAATAAACATAACGTTTATGACACGTCACTAAAATAAATGTAGTTAAATACATTTCCCAGTTTTAACAGTTTCTACATGTTCATGTCACTGAGAGGAACAGTTAACGCCGTTGCAGAGTTGATGTCAGTGAAGTGTGTATATCTAATATCATGATTTGAAGCATTAATTCAGTGGCTGAGCGGTACCGTCCCCCTTTGACTACACAGATGCTTACTGAACCGGCGCTTTTACGTCCGTGTGAAGCCGTTTCTCTGATTACCATTCAGCTTGGCAAACAACCTGTTTGCAGGGCGCTGCTGCTGTCACATCAGTCATCCATACAGCTGGCAAATCCCTGCCTGCCACAGTTGTGACTGATGATTCTGAAGTCTTAATCACTGCCTTCTTTGAAAAACCAAAACCTGCAATGAAGCACATGCCTGAATTAAAAAGCACCCTGCAAATACACGAACGTGGAGCTCCTGCTGTATAATTGATTTTTATTCTTATGCATCTTAAATCTCACCGAGTTTATATGTTACACAGTAAATACCTTTGTGTTTACGCACTGGTGTGTTAATTAGCTGGTTTCCACCTGCAGGGCACCTGAGACCAGCCATGAGAGACCACCTACTGGCCTGGACTCCACTTCATTCTGCTTCCTCGTCTGATACACAGACGGATGAAAACACTGGAGAGGAGGAGCAGAGGGAAGACGGGAAGGAGATCAAGCGTTCGCTATGAAGAGAGGAAGAAATTCAATTAACTATAGAAGAAGGAAATGTGCAGGCACATGACTTCACAACAAAAGCAACTGTGTAATAGGCTCTAAGACGCAATGCTCATGCATCATAAAAAATAGTTAGCGAAGAGAGACACTAACGCAGCAGCAGAGCGATGGCTCCACACATAATTGGGTTAGAAAGCAACCGAATGTCGTTTCAACCACATATTGTATCATATCATCATTTTATTATATACTATTTAGTTTATTATTGTTACCCTTCCTTCAAAATAGGCAGAAAATAAAATGATTTACATGAACCTAACTGACTTGTATTACTGTCTCAATATCATCATAATCAACACTGTGCGCAGACGGTTCTGCTTTGCTGTTTAAAAGCTAATAAAACCAATCAGTGTCCAGAAAGTCAGTGAAGAACTGACTGAAAGAAGCCAAATCCTTGCGACGTGTTTACCACTGAGTGGCACAAACCACACAGCGTCTTGTGTGACCTTTAACTGGTGAACTCAGATTATTCCGGTGATAGTGGATCTATCTTGTGATGCAGCCCAGTCACTAATTAAGAAGCAGCAGGTAACAGATTGACAATCATTAGCTTTACTTTTATATTATAGCTTTAACACACGGGATCTAACATGTTCAGATGCTCTTCTTACTCGCTAACATGAACAATCTCATTCGGTCGTGAGAGATGTGTCATTTAGAAGCTGATATTTAATTTAGTGCAAACTGCAAATCCTGCTCACTCAGCTGCAAACCAGTAAATACGTTTGACATAACAACAATAGCTCCAAAAATAGGCTACGCCGTGAGACCTAGATGCAAAGAGGTAGACCTGAATAAATGCGAGCACCATAAAGCAGATAACACTAAATTAACAATACACAGAATCATAATAACAACTAATGTTAAAAAATATTTCGATGGGACAACCTACATGGCAGGAGGAAGGTGATTAGCGGTAGTTGGTTAGTTAGTTGCTCCTTCACTCAGCTTGTCAGTGACGCTCACAGCAGTCAGAAGTCGGCTGGTGTGGGAAGCGTTGCCCACGATGAACCAACAACGCGTCCATCTACCGCGTCTGTTCCTCCCCCTCTAATGACTCCGCAGAGCATCCAGCTGCAGCTGAACCGCAGATCATTACCCTCGCTCCTTCACATTACCGGGAGCTGTGCGACAGAAACAACGCCGTGTGCCACCTGAACTCGCTGTGGGAGTGGGGAGCGTTTCGTTTAAGAGGTTAAAGACAATCATTTGATGAATCCGCTTTTCATGCTCCATCCTCTTCCCCTCATCACTTCTGTCAGGTTCACCATGAAGCATGAACAACGGCTTCATAGAGTGGACTAACGGCACAAAAACGAAATCTATGCTTTACTATATACATGAAAATCGAATGTATCTTTTTACTTAGAGAGATGACTTTGTGAGAGTAGACTTTAACACACAGTCACGCAGGCACCAACTTATTCTCATCTAGCTGACCTGCTTTATTTACTTATTTACTGCTGTTGAACTGCTAAATGTGGATTGTGCCACATTATCTATGACTGGTCTGTTGTTGTGTGTGGGAAATAACCCAGCTTTGAGCTTTGAGCCCCCTAGTTTACAGTGGGGTCGTTTTGTTTTCCATCATCTTCCGCTTTATCCGGGCCGGGTCGAATTCTCTCATCTGTCTCTAGACAAACATGGATCAACAAGAAATGTTCAGGGAGAAGTACAAGGGACAATTCCTCACGAAGGTCTGAGAGTCTGACATGCCCCTTTATTGGAAACACACAAAGAACATGTTGGTACTTATGTGTCCTGGCTTTTCAGACACTCAGATGATGGTAGATTCACAGCTGATCCACCGTCGCCATCAGATAATGTGTAATGACACATTCCCTCACGTGTTTGCAGGTGAATGAATGAAAATGATGATCTAATAACGAAATCACTGCATAGCAGGCGGCGGGTACAAGCAGAGCTGGAACTGAAAATACTGTAATGCAGGAAGAAACAGATTATACAAAGACACAAACTCACAAAGATACACAACAACACAACGATAACATAACAGAAAAGAAGGATGACAGTGAAAGTGTCAACCAACTGACCAGCCAACAGAAGGACATCCGCAGCAGAAACGGACGCGTGGTTGAAGAGCTTCAGGTTTAACAGATTATATTTGATGCTACGCTGTATGCTTTGTTCAGTGCAGTGTCAACAACAGTAAATATATAATGCTAATAATGTTCTACTAGAATAATGACGTTTAGGTTGTTAATGAAAAAATACTGTTTCATTGAGTGGATCACAGCAAAAACATCTTCTACGTCACTGAGAACAGGTGATTTCATTAAAACAGCAAAATACTAAAACAAAAAGTTGTATGACCACATTCACCAACGTGCAACGTACAAGCAAATGTGTTCTGTGGCTTACTGGAGTAATGGTGGTAAGGACAGTTAACAGCAGTTAAACATTATAGGTCACCCGTCAGGCACAAAATGTGAAGCAGGTCTCAAAGAAGTCAAACCTCAATATGTCCTCTATCGCAATATTTAAAAAAATACTTCAAGTCAGTCATTTTATAAAATGTTGGTTTGTGTTCAAATATAAATATCTGTTGCTGGTTTGAGTCTTTGGCAAGTCAGTTCTGAATCAAATAAAAGATCACATACATACATACGGTTGTGTTCATAGCTAATCATCTGAGGGATCTAATCATTCATTTCATTATTTGTCTTTAATATTCATTTTTCTCATTTTGTCAGAACATTTCAAGATTTAATATTGATATGAATCAATTCGAATCGAATGTGATTTAGAAGTTTGATTATCATCTATATTGTAACACTAACACACTTCTAAATGTACAGTAACAATATTTAAAACTGTTCCCTGCTTTCAGTTTTTCCCAAAATGTCCAAATGTTCCCTTTTATTCCTTTTATAATAAAACCACTTTTTTTTTTCCAAATTTCACTTTATCTTCAAACCCCAAAAAAACAAACATCCTCAAACCTGGATAGCTTCTCTCTTTTCTGACCACGAGTCAGACTAAAAGAAAAACATGAATATTACAATTGTGCATATCTTGACATGTTTAACAAAGCAGTCCACAGAGCCTACAGTACATAGATGCTTAAAAGCTCTGGAAGGACCGGTTCAAACCCGCACAGCTGGATAAGAACCAGTGATTTGATCAAGCAAGCTTGTTTGTCTGCTTGGTGTCAGGTGAGACAGCTGCTGAAGTAGAAGTAGCGATGTCTGTGTTTGGAGAGGCCCCTGTCTGATGGGCTTCCAGTGGCTCCACCCTGGAGACTCGCGTACGGAGGGTTTGACGTGTGCGTGTTCCATATATATGTCATGAAGGCATCTCTGGGACTGTTTGTCTTGGTGTGAGCCTGTGTGTGTGGACCAAAGCAAAGCAGTTGGTGAGATATTGTCCTAAATGATTAATTCTGTCCTTTTACACTGGGCTCCTGCCTCAGTCACGTAGTCTCCTACAAGTGTCAGTCATCTGCTACATAGACAAGCTGCAGACATGAGTCTGGAATCTGAATATGAACGGCTCTTATCAAACGCCAGTTAATAGGCTGCTCCAACCGTTCTGTTAGCAGTGGACTGAACTGTTTCTAACAAACGTTCACGTATATTACAGAGGTTCCGCGTCACCATCCCACCACTTGAGCTCATGCTATGTTCTTGGACTTTATGGGAAACTCTAACACTCCCTTAGTTTAGCTGAACTAACATTTCTCATTTTGACATAAGCTACTGTAAGAGTTCGAATGCTTCCTTACAGACGTGAGCACATATGGTCAAATAAGGGCACGAACAGAAGGGAGCGTTGCCGATTGTAACGCGTTACTTCTCTGCCGGTATCCATGCATATGTATATCTCCCCATGACACCCAGGTCTGATTTAAGACCCAGCATGTTATCAGACCCAGGCTGATTCATGATCCAGACTCATGACACATCTCAGGTTTTGTTTTTGTGTCCTGTGAACTGAAGGATCATTCAGACTGTTATCAGAGTTCAGAAGCCAGCGTTTGTGATAGTATTGGGATGCGTTCGGGTTATGAATCACAAAATACAACAATGCAGATCCAGAACTATTATGCGAGTCGAACATCAAGCAAGTGTGGAAAAGTATTCCACCCACAAAGCTTCACCAATTAGCAGGAAAGCTGATGTAACACAGTGGTAAAAACGGTGTCCCAGCTCTTCTGAGACATGTTCAGACATAAAGTCAGCAGTTTGATCATTAGATATTTTGATTTGTGGTGTAGTCAAGTAAATATGGATCAGAGGATCAACGTCCTTTTATTTGGAATTGGTGTTTGGCCCTTTTAGGAGCCATGTTAGATTATTGTCATCCCAAAGTTCATACACTCACAAAGCTTTGCAGGCATAATTTAATAATCACGAGCTGCTAGATGACGAATGTGATGTGACTCTGTTGATGTGTAAGAGCCTCACACTTCCGTAGAAATTCAAACCAAAGCAAGGCTGTTTGGGTCTTTGTCATGGAACGGGCCTCATAACACGAGTTGATTCATCTAATCTGTGTCAATATGCATTCCCACATATTGGGATGTTACATAAGTATTCATGTGAAAAGTAAAAAAAGGCTGTGATCAAATTGTAGAGCTAACGAAGGTCGACTCCACCATCAGAGTACTCAACTACAGTACAGAGGCAGTGAGAGGGAGTGGGCTCTACTGAACTACAGACAGAATCAGTAGAGCTGCTACACTGTCAAGAGGCAATGGGAATACATTAACACATGCTTGTTAAGAGCTTTAATGACAGGCATCAAATGATGAAACGGGCAAAAATAAAGCCTAACACTTATGTCTGCAGTGTTACTCAAAGGGATGAAAAGGCTTCTTTCCTAATGTATTTAGGTTGCTCTCTCAAAGCCAGAAAGTCTAGAGGGATTAAATGCTGGAGCCATCTGACAGATGCTTTGAGATGAAAGGTTCTAAATACAAAAAGGTTTTGTGATTAGTTGGAAATGGAAAAATGATGAAACGATTCAGAGAGGATTTGATTCTTGTTTTGTCTAAAATGACAACGGCTCCAGGCAGGTGTTAGGATTATAATCAGTGGCCGAGGTACGAGCGAGCTGCTAGTTAGGAAGAGGAGTGAAACCCACGCGATCAGAAGCAGTAAGAACGTCCGCGCGCTGTTCCTGAACGTCGTCTGCGTTTCAGCTTCCATTCTTCTTTTTCCAGACTGTTAAACATCTGCTGAAACCTTGCAGGGCTTTGCTGCTGAGCCGCGTGTCCATCACCCGTGTAGGAACCCCCGGCTTGTAGTCTGTGCTCGGATCCATCCCGCTGGTGATGGATAGGGCTGCGGTGAGGGATTCGTGTAGGCCGAACACATTTCCTTACACCAAAGTGAGGAAAGCATTTCTCTGGGGACCTGGTTTGACGCGTTTCTCATTAATTTAAACACATCCTGCCCAGAGCTTGAAGAATGGTGGTACCTATACTAAATCCTCTGAAGATAGTGCTAATATACGATGGGCCTGCTGGTGTCCTGTCTGTGTGGGTTGTCTCCCTTCATGTGCTTCTCCCCACTCAACTCAACTGTAGACTCCAAATTGCCTGAGGGTGAGAGTGTGAGCGTTCGTGTGTCTGTCTGTGGCTCAGTGATGGTGGTGGTCTGT
Source organism: Macropodus opercularis (assembly GCA_030770545.1). NCBI lineage: Eukaryota > Metazoa > Chordata > Actinopteri > Anabantiformes > Osphronemidae > Macropodus > Macropodus opercularis. Next base: position 18,298,280 of record CM061098.1, on the reverse strand, counting down.
CAGCTGGCAGCTGGAATAGAGATGCAGCAGGTCAGATGATGGATGTATTAGTCCAGTTTTTGCTATAATTAAGCAATGTTTTGAGTTCTCTTTCAAATATTTGTGCCAAAGATGCGTCGTATAAATAATATATTGAGACCTTTAAATAGCATAATAGCAAAACAATAAACAATACATACAACAAATGATATCCTCTACAACCAGTGTCCTTCAAAGTCACATAAAGATGATTTGACCTCCCCTTTGTTTTGTGTGTTGCCACTGACGCCAGAAGAACTTGACTCATTCTCTGAAAGTCAATTTGCTTGGCTGTCCAGGGTGAACCTGCCTCTCACACAGTGGTCGCTGGATAGGCCTCCGATGATGGATGGATGGACGGACTTAACTTGAATGATTAGAAACTGGAAGTGTGGCATGAAAGAATGGATGAATGCATGAGAGTTAATAGCTCAGCTACTAAACAGCAAAGAGGCAAACTCTGTCTGAAACATACAAATGGTGGAGTTGTTGCTTTGCTACCTAGTTAAACTGTGGCCAGCGTGAGCTCTGCAGCCCCATGAACCGTAGCAGGCTGTGATTGTCTGACAGCTGTAGATCACGTCATCAGTACATTTAGCTCAGATTTATCACAAGGCTCCTGTAAACTCTAAACCAGGCCTTAGTGTCGTGGCGGGTGATCAGTACCAGAATGTGTTTGAATGAATTAAGTGTGTTTTCCATTTCATGCCCAAAGGTGATTATGTAGATGCTGCAAGGAATAAATAAGAATAGTTTACTTGACATGAATTTTGATGAGAACACAAGCACAAGAGAAAGCCAGTCACTGATAATCAGAGGTGGTGTGCTGTTATGAAATGTTCTATAGTGTCTGTACTTTTCTGTATCTCCATGATTTCACCAGTAAGTTCATAAATATCATCAGCTGAAAGTAATAAATATAGCAAATATTAATATACTGCACGGAAATTCTATTAATTATTATTATTGTACATTTAGTTAATTTTTATGTCAAGATCACTACTGCTTCCTGAAAAGTTCTTTAATTTATTACCGTCTTGTTCTCAGTTAGCAATTTAAAGCAGTTTTTTGCAGAAGTCAAGTGACAGTCGTTGTCCTTCAAGGTTCTGTTTATGTGCGAGTGCATCCTAAGTGTGTTTACTCCGATTTCAGCAACGTAATCGCTATTCACTTATAACACTGGACAATCAAAAACACAACAAGGTGGAAACGTGTCTCTAGCTCATTCTGTAGTCAGGGCACCGGTGTCAACGCCACTTTCCCCAGAGCGGTTAGAGGAGGATGGTCTTTGACAACAACCATCACCGAAACTTTTTCCAAAAGTCCTTCCACAAACGCAAAGATTGGAGAACTCACAGCAAATGACACTAAAGATGCTACAGCCACTGGTTTGGTCCACGTTTAAGAACGTTCAACGTGTGCAACGCAGACGTGCGGCCTGTGTAACAAACGACCAAGCACACGTCCCTTTGCTAATTACTGACTTTAATGGAGGGATGACGTGACACAAACACAGATGAGCAGTGAGAGAGACAAGGGACCGAACCAAACAAGGCGAGGGAACGTTGTGTTGGAGCAGGCAGCAAGACAAGTGGAACGAGAAGCCCGTGATTCACCTCTTCCCCAGTGAAATGCGCCAGATGTTGAGCTGTCAGATGTTGTGAAGCTGATTGTTCCAACTTCGTCCTCTGTCATGTGCTGCTAATGAACCGAACAGCAGCCTGTTCTAAGGGTTTTATTTGAATGTGCTCAAACTTTGGACGAGCTTTTCATTTGTCCTGTAAACGTGTAGCGCTGTCATACTTATGCGTTCAGGTCAAAGCGCGAGCTTTTAGGCCAGTTTGTACCTTTCACCTCCACGTAAACCTCAGCTTCATCTTAAAACACAGTGTAAGGTGCTTCATGTTCACTGTGATTGGGACTGAATCTGCACGTCCTGTGGTCTCTGGTGCTGAATAACATGACAATAGGACCAGACACTTGGAAGACTTGGATATGTGTTAGGAAGCAAACCTGTCCCACATGAGGTTACTGCAACAGAAAATAAACCAAATTAGGCATCAAAGATACAGTTTTATAGCAATGCTTAAAATTTAAACACGTTTTTCTTTGACGTTAGTTATTCACTGCAACGTGAACACTGATTTATTTAGTCTCTGAGCTGAGGAGGACGTGGACAGCAGGCAGCACTACCACCCAGGACTGAGACACATTCTTCTCCACTTTCTTTCACCACATGTTGTGCTTCAGAGGTTTGTACTTTGTATCGGCCTCTTTCATTGTCCACACACACGTTGGACACCGACGTTTTCACACAAACATATGCACATAAGTACTTCTGCTTTTCTCAGATCACACCGTCCCGCTGGCATCATCAGTCAGGAAGAAACAGGTGACAGCAGGCGGTTGTGCCACGCTGTGACGAGACGACGTGTCCTTTAATCACAGAGAACACACATAGTGATGCACACGTACACATACAGCGACACATGGAGGAAAGAGACAGAGGACTGTGAGAGGAGAAGAAGAAGAGGAAGGCTTACACAGAAACAGATCAGGAGAGAGACAACAGTGCAGAAGACACAGATGTTCCACCTTTGCCCTGTGTTGTGACGTACTACAGAGAATTCTTCAGCATGTGAATGTGCACAAACTCGCTGACTGGGCAGCTGAATATCTTTGTCTGAACCCGCCACCGTAATCGCTGTAAGTTCAGCTTCAGTTTTTCTGGGATGTAAACCTGCATTATTTCCTGTTTTTGACTCTTCTGTCTTAGAAGCTTGGTTTCTCCTCCAGAGCTCTGGGTACTGAAGAACAAAACATTAGTTTAGTCTGGTTTTGTTTTCCGTTCACAAATCGTAGCAGACAAACAGAAAAGAATCAACTTTTCTTTTCCTCTGTCTTGTTCCTCTGTGATTTCTTTTGATATTACTACAAGAGTGTTGTTGTATCAAAGCAAATGCATTGAATACTGTGTGTGATTCTACTTGATGGAAGTAGTGGAAGGATCTTCAGGAAACTGTTCCATGTGGTTGCATGTGGCTCATCCTTCGTGTCCTTTGCTTCTTTTCAGTTTCCCTTCACCTGCTGTTAATGTGAAACAGCCTGTTCACACGTCCTTTGCTCTTCTTTCAGAACTGCTCCCATCTCACCTGATGGAAGTGTGAGAGCAACCTGCCCTCACTTGTTGCACTCTAACAACATTTCCTGACCTTGTCATAACATTTGATTTCCTGTTCGCACGCGTCCCCTCACCTGCTCCCTCTCCAGGTCTTCTTCAGCTCCCACACATTTCTAACCGTAACCATGTCCAACCAAGGAGAGCAGTAAACACAGACACATACGCTGCGAACACGCAAGATAAGTTAGAGCAGCAACACGGAGGTGAGGGAGGTACTCGGATGTTATCCTCTATGCCAAATGCAAGGACAAAGTCTCCTTTACAGCAAAACCCACGTCAGTGAATGTAACAAGTTGAATAAGCATATTTGTATGTGCTTATTGAAGCAGGACCGAACTGCTTCAATGCACTTTTGAGTACTTATCTGATTAAAATGCATGTGTAGGTTATCTTTATCTGGTAATACTACAAAACCAGTTAATTCCAGTTCAGTAGAGGACGTCAGGTACTGACTGAACCAGGTACAAATTTGTTGTAACACCCACGAAGGCTGTTCGATCCAACCCTGGTGTGTGTTTTGAGCTTTGGCGCCTCCTAGTTTACAGTGGGGTCCATTTGACCCCTCGAAGGCCCCACGAGGGTTAAGACAGATCATTGTCATTTGGATATTGGTTGAAAAACTGATAACAACCCCTTTAAACCAGGTTACACCAACTACTGTAACACCAACACTTTATTCCTAAAGTCAATACGTTCATATGGTGAATATTAACGTTATCCCAAAAGGGTCATTGCAACTGATTAGACTCTTTGAAAAACTGCAGCTTTACCACTTGACGGTCTTTGGGAGGCTGAACATCCTTTCCTCACATGAGTTACCATGGCAGGCACAGACAACGGTTTGACAAACACTGGCTGGTTGCATTGAATTATGATCCGTTTCAACAGCCTCCAGTGTGAGATTCCACTGCAGCATTTTAATGGAAATTATAAATTGGACACAGTGGAGCGACTGGCGCTGAATTCAGATGACCGGGTTTGCAAGAAACACAAAAGTCTTTGACGCCACTCTCTCTGTGTAATTGGCCAAAAAGGGGAAATGAGAAAAACATTCGCAAGTTGAAAGACAAATGTAGCAAATGCTGTTTGTGTTATGCAACTGCTATGTTTAATCGTGTTGGATAAGCCTGGTTTAAGAGGCCGGAGCCTCACATCGGCCCACAGGGGCAGCTTTCGCCTGCTGCGAGGCTGTTTGCTGTGGAACGTGTGGAGGTAAAGGATCCTCAGAAGCTTTGCAGCTACAGTAAAGGCGTGTTTTTGTTGATCCTACCTCAGATAAACTTTCCTGCAGACAGTTTGAATCCCTTGTGCGGCAGGTTAAGGGTCTAGAAAGCTTCCCCTGTGTCCCTCTGCCTCCCTTGCGTTACACAACACACTTACACAGCCTTCAGAGGAAAGGTTGTGGTCCATCGCCCGTTGGGAACTTGTGGCCGTGTTGCAAATTTTAACACCCTGACCTCAGAGAGTCCTGCTCTGTGGTGGTATTTTTCCATTTACCTCTTTCCTCTACAGGCTAAATGCTCGAATGGAAATCGAATTGGAGAAAAACTAAATGAAACTAAATATGCTGAATTGAAGCTAAGTACACAGGATGTACGGTCGTTTGTCAGGTTGTTCCTGGGATCTGTTGGAGCCAGTCGTCCACTTCATGTGTCCTATCGCTGGTGCCTGGATTCTCTCTTACTCTTGCCATGATTAGAGACTGTGTTGATCAGCGCGCATGGTATGATGGCAGCCTGTGGGACCTGGGCGTTGACATGCGTACAGAGCTCTATGATGGTTGTTTAATGAGAGGCACGAACAAAAACCTTCATGCTGGCTCGGTCGTCGCCCACATCATGGAGGTCAGAGTGTTCTGAATGCACGATGGTGAGGAAGGCTTCTACCGTAGTGGTGCTACTTCTCATTCACAACCTCAGACACTGGTGGACTTGGGGTTCAGTGTGTTGCCCAAAAACACTTGAGCACATGACTGGAAGCCAGGAATCGAACCACCGTTGATGGGAGGGCGACCGCTGTACCTCGGAGAACACCGCACCTCAACGCTTTCCACTGTACCCCACTGAATACTCAGCTCGTCCCTGGCTACAGTTCATGAAGCTGCTTCCTCTGCTAACTCCAGGGCTGTTTTGTTTACAGCGACTGGTTAACTGTCTTCCACATAGCTAAGATATAAGTTTAGTGTGGATGAGACTCAACAGGGAACCGAACCTCAGTGACAGTTTCATTTATTTGACAGGCCAACGGGCAGAGAAGAGAAAATGGTAAATGTTCTGCATTTGTATAGCGCTTTTCTACCTATTGGTACTCAAAGCGCTTTGACACTGCGTCACATTCACCCATTCACACACCGGTGGCAGAGCTGCTATGCAGCTTAAGCTGACACACCGGGGGCAACTTGCGGTTCAGTGTCTTGCCCAGGGACACTTCGGCACATGACTGGGGGAAGCCAGAAATCGAACCACCGATCCTACGATTGGTGGGCGACAGCTCTACCTCTGAGCCACTGCCGCCTGAAAAGTAGACAACAGGGACGACATTAGAGAACAGACGGGATCTGAACACCTTCAGTCTGCTTAAGTCTGTCCTGTTTCGTCCTGGGTTTTTCCTTCGTTTGCCTCTAATCGCTGCCTCAGCTGTTAAACTACACTGTTGTTTCTCTCAAACCTCTCCTCTCATTTACATCTGCCGTCACTCTCATCTTTAACTTCTCCCCTTTCTCCCTCGCTCATGAGGCCATTTGTAAACTGAACTTAACGATGAAGAAGCGAGAAGTTTAACTTTTTCAGTCTTTAATTCTCTTCCTGCTTCTTTCTTCTGTGTTTTTTTATCTTGTCTGTTTGGCTGGTGAAGCATCACTGTTCACATCACACATCGTCAGTTGGCTCAGTTGCAAATAAAGCATGACGACTTTCTTTAGCTGGCATAAACAACAGTCAGAGTTACATTTAATAAAACATTCAACTGGAACTCAGACCTGGAATAGTTTTAATTGGAGGCATTTTCAGGCATCAACACTCAAAGACCAACCAGCAGTGACAGTTTTGCTTCGCTAGCTCTATAGTCACCATATGTAGTGATGGGAAATATGAAACGAGCAGAAACACATAATTACCTCAAATTCAAAATGTCAAACATATGATTAAAGTAAATCAAATGGATGCCCAATAATCCATCTGTGAAGTGACAAAAACTTCAACAGTTAGAAATTAATAAAAAACCTATTTAAACAATTAATCTGAAAAACAAATTAGTGCACAAAATAATCAAACCATGATTGGGCAGTAATCACTTGTAATCATGTACAAATTAGGAACAAATCACCAGTAATAATTGGAGGATTAGAGCAAGATAAGTATTTAATGATAAACTAAAATCAAGCCCACAATTTTAATTACATCTTTCTCAGTATAATTACAATATGCTTTATGTCACGTTGAACGTTAAGGTAATGTGACATCAGTGCAATAAGAAAATATCAGATTAGGTATTAACCAGTCAACAATTGCGTCCACACACAGTATCCGCACAACTGAAAACCCCAGACTGTCCATTTGTGGATGAGACCCTGTTAGAGATGGACGAGTACAAGCCATCAGCCTGTGTATGTGATCGAGTCGAACCCTGTTACTGTTACTCCTGTTATCAGGAGCATTTATGAGACTTACTCAGGCAACTCTGACCATCAAAAGTGGACAGTTTGGACACAAGAGACAACATGGACCCTGACAAGGACACAGAGGAAGCCTCACCATTGGTTGCTGTTCAATCACGCAAACGCTTCAATCATTTAAAATGTTCGCATCTGTTGGTTGTTATGGAGGTTCAACGGGTTCACACAGAGGTCAGCACGATGCAGCTGAAACCTTCTTAAGAATCAAAACCACTCATTCTAGTGGTCTTTTCCAGTTTCACTTAAGATATGCAGAGAACTCTAAAGTATAAAGAAGGCAAAGAAGGCTTTAGCCAAGCAAACATCAGTTTTAACCTGTGGTTTGAAAAGTCTAACGGACACCTAAGGTCAGGACAGTAAATAGTTTAACTGGTAATACAGGGATGTCCAGAAGAATCAGAAAGGTGGCTTATGCAAACACTTATTTCACTGCAGAACTCTCCCATTTGTGTTTCTAAAGCATGATGTGCTTAGTTGTGCTTTGCCCTTGAATCCCAGTCGTCAGTGAAAAGCCTTAAAGTGTCAATTTTTTAGCTTTTTGTACCCAACATTGTTAGATCCCAAACCATTTTAATTGTGTTGCCCATGGTTAGAGATCATAATTTCTCTTGCATATTGAATGAGCTTACTAGGTTAAAATGCTGTGATGTGCAACACAGGCTCAGATTTTCTTGTGTGTGAGTACAGTATGTGAGAGAAGAGCTGAAGAGAGAAATGAATACATGAGAGAAAGTGTGTCCTCAGTTATTCCTGTGATATACACTGCATCCACATTCTAATAACTAGGATTCTGTAAAACCTTTCCTGATGCAGACGACTCCCATAGTTAAATGATGACTGAGACACTGAGATGTAAACTTTGACTCACTGTACAGAGTGACACGCAGGAATGTGGAGAATAGTACTTGTATCTTATCTTGACTGCTTCTTCTAGACATGTTAAGCTTCTCTAAACATCGGAACAGCAGCAGAGCTTCTGGGCTTCTCTCCGCCTTGTGCCAGTTCTATTCTAACCACTGAAATTGCTCCATTTGTTTCTCAGATCTAAGCTACTGAGATGCCACTGGCAGAGTTTGACTACAACAGAGTATTGTCTCAAAACACCTCAACTCAGCGAGTTGCACTGGCTAGTTAAGCTCTTTTTTATTTAGATTTAGGAAAATCCCAACAAATCTAGTATTTGCTTGGAACAAACCTGAGCAATTAATTAGCGCCTAGTTTTCTTGAGAGCTATCGTTTAGGAGATGCTGCTCTCAGTGTTACAATCCCGGAACTGTCGGGGTTGCCGGTGTCGGGTGTGGGCAAGGTGGTGGACCCAGACGCAGACTCAAGACGAGGACAGAACTTAACAATAATAATATTTTATTGACAAACCAAAAAACAGAACATAACAGAAGTACGAGACTTACAGAAACCAGGAAATACAAGACGTCAGACCACACAAAACACGGGGGCGTCGGAGCACTCGCTCAACGACGGGACACAAACAAGTCGGAGCAACACGCTCGCCGACTGCACACACACACACAAACACATACGTACAGGAACGTCGGAGCAACACTCAACGACGGGACACACACACAAACACATACGTACAGGAACGTCGGAGCAACACTCAACGACGGGACACACACACAAACACATACGTACAGGAACGTCGGAGCAACACTCAACGACGGGACACACACACAAACACATACGTACAGGAACGTCGGAGCAACACTCAACGACGGGGACAGAAGTCGGAGCAACACGCTCGCCGACAGGACGCATACACACAGGACGCATACATACTTACATTCACACAGGTCGCATACATACTTACACACACAGGACTCAGACTTACACAGAACTTTGGGTTACACAGGACTCACGAACAGAGACTAAGACTCACACAGAACAGGACCCACACCAAACACCTACGACGAACCGACAACTGACAAAGACAAGACAGGAACTTAAATACATAAACCAAGACTCAACACAGGTGTAAACAATAACTTAATTAACAAAGGACACGACGAAGAACAAAACTAAACCACAGCGCCCTCCAGAGGTTGGAGGGCTGACTGTCACAGAGCCCCCCCTCCAATGCCGGCTTCCAGACGGCTTCCAAGCCAGAGACCGCGGCACAAACGAGTGGGAGGGAGGGAGGGCAAACCAAAACTAAGAAAACAAAACAAAACAAACTAAACGAAATGTCCATGAAATAAATGTCCATATTTGAAAATCCCTTCATGGCAGGTTGAAAACAAACACAAAAAGTCACTAGTCCATGGGGCCCCTCGCTCCAGGGGCCCAGAATAGCCCCTTGAGGACGGCTGGAACAGGCGCGGACCCCTCCTTGGGGCCGCGGGCACACGAACAGGCGCTGACCCCTCCTTGGGGCCGCGGGCACACGAACAGGCGCGGACCCCTCCTTGGGGCCGCAGGCACACGAACAAGCGCGGACCCCTCCTTGGGGCCGCAGGCACACGAACAAGCGCGGACCCCTCCTTGGGGCCGCAGGCACACGAACAGGCGCGGACCCCTCCTTGGGGCCGCAGGCACACGAACAGGCGCGGACCCCTCCTTGGGGCCGCAGGCACACGAACAGGCGCGGACCCCTCCTTGGGGCCGCAGGCACACGAACAGGCGCGGACCCCTCCTTGGGGCCGCAGGCACACGAACAGGCGCGGACCCCTCCTTGGGGCCGCAGGCACACGAACAGGCACGGACCCCTCCTTGGGGCCGCAGGCACACGAACAGGCGCGGACCCCTCCTTGAGGCCGCAGGCACACGAACAAGCGCGGACCCCCTCCCAGGGTCGCCGAAACAGGAACAGCACCGGATCCTTCCCCGACCAGTCCATGGAACAAAAGGAGCTCCTTGCTCCAGGGGCCGAAACAGCCCCCCATGGGCCACCGGAATAGGGACCGGTTTCTAGGTAGGTGCAGCGGGGACAACCGCTGTTTCCCCTCCAGCCAGGCTTCTCCTCCTGGAGCGCTCGACGAGGGGCAGGTGCGACGAACGGGACTCGCCGACTTTCACCGCGCGGCGTCTCCACCTTAAGACGCCGGGGGGGAAGGAGCTGAAGCTGCAATGCCGCTTGACGACGTCGCGGGGCAGGACCAGACTCCGTCAGGTGCAGCGGGGAAGAGCCGCTGTTTCCCCAGCCTGGCGTCTCCTCCTGGAGAGCGCTTGGCGAGGGCAGGTGCGGCGGTGGTGAGCCGCCGGCTTTCACCGGCCGACGTCTCCACCTTAAGACGCCGGGGTGCTGGAACTGGCGCTGCGCTCCGCGACTTTGGTCACAAGTCGCGGGACAGACCGAGCCCCGTGTGTCTGGGCCTGGAGGCGATGCAGCTTCACCACCCCCCGGCTCCACACACACTTAACAAAAAAAAACCACCAACCAAAAAATGGCAAAAAAGGAGAAAGGAGAAAAAAAAAACTAAGTCTGCTGGGTCCGTGATGGTCGGTTCGTTCTGTTACAATCCCGGAACTGTCGGGGTTGCCGGTGTCGGGTGTGGGCAAAGGTGGTGGACCCAGACGCAGACTCAAGACGAAGAACAGAACTTAACAATAATAATATTTTATTAACAGGGACCAAAAACAGAACATAACAGAAGTACGAGACTTACAGAAACCAGGAAACACAAGACGTCAGACCACACAAAACACGGAGGCGTCGGAGCACTCGCTCAACGACGGGACACCGACGACACTGGACACATATACACACACACATACACACACACACACACACACCGGAACGTCGGAGCAACACTCCACGACGACACACTCACACAACTACATACGGGAACGTCGGAGCTACACTCAACGACGGGGACAGAAGTCGGAGCAACACGCTCGCCGACAGGACGCATACACACAGGACGCATACATACTTACATTCACACAGGTCGCATACATACTTACACACACAGGACTCAGACTTACACAGAACTTTGGGTTACACAGGACTCACGAACAGAGACTAAGACTCACACAGAACAGGACCCACACCAAACACCTACGACGAACCGACAACTGACAAAGACAAGACAGGACAAGACTCAACACAGGTGTAAACAATAACTTAATTAACAAAGGACACGACGAAGAACAAAACTAAACCACAGCGCCCTCCAGAGGTTGGAGGGCTGACTGTCACACTCAGAACTCTGAAAGAAGATGGATGTTCATCCTACAGGCTTTACTTTCACAGTCTGTGGAACAGCTGCACAATCCGGCATCGCAAATAACACGGAGACACATTTTGCTAGAAACAAACATGGATGTGGTCAAAGTGCAAGGTTTCATTAAATTAGGAAAACAAATGGAAGCTGTGCCACGAGGATGTGGATGAACGGGCCTCTGCTGAAGCTGTGATGGAGTGTAGGATGGTGAAGGATGGTTCCTTTTGTAGTCGGGCGTCACGTTCCCGCCAGCTGGACTGGACTAGAACAGGACCTCTGGGCTCTTTGGTGCTGTAGGTTTTGCTTCTTTGATCCTTTTTGTTTTGGTAACGGGACATTCTAGTTTGACCACTGACTTTGCCTTTGGAAACTAGACCTGATGCTTGTTTTCAACTTGAATTCAAATAGACACGTGCCTGCTGAAACTGTTATAGACCGATATAAGACGCCTGCTGGCATCTGGTGCTTTTATTACACAAGCGCTATTTACTGTGACCTTCTGTTCGTCTTTCCATCTTACTCTGATCTATCTTCTCTTTTGCCGATTCCTGTTCACTCATTAAGCTGCTCACCTACATGTACTGTACCGCCATCATCTATCACCTTCCTCATTAACCCCTGACGTCTTCACTATACTGTACACAGCGTATTGACGCCACCTTCCTATCTCCTGCTAAGTATAATGTCCCTGCGTTGAGGCTCGGTCCACCCTGTAGCGTCTGACCACTCTAAACTGTGTAACTCGATAAACTTTTGAGCCTAATCTGTCTCTATACGGGTCCCTCTGAAGGGGATTTTCACCTCCCTCACATCAGGAAAGAAGAAAGTCCAGTCAGACTTCAGTGCGCTCATCAGGATTAAACAAGAATAAGCTTTAGACATCTCAGGAGACAAAGGATAATCAGTTGAGGAGCACAGTTGTCCTCTGCAGTATAAGATAATTCCCTGCTGATCAGCCAGACAAGTTTTCCCCTCCTGTCTTCCACAGTTAAAGCGTGTGGTGAGTACAGGGGAGCAGAACACTTGCTCCGAACCTTAATGCACATTATTCCAACAGTACAAAAACAGATGTGCAGACACTTAAACCCTTATTTATCGCAGAACATGTTAGTGTGCTGTGTTCTCGACACCAGCTGCGATGGAGGTTAGAGCCTGGAACACGTCCCTATTCTCTCTGAAGAGCTCAAATGTTATTCATACCCACTTTGTGTGTGTGTAAGTGATGGATGAGGGTGAAGGGTCCACAGTTGTACCATACACACTTGTTGACCTTAATTTGCTCCTTTTTTTCTTTAACGACTTCTGTATCTCAAACATTCTCATCTTCATCCTTTTGCTTAACCACTTGCTTTTTCATGTTATTACTCTCTGGGCATCTCCTTTCCATTTATTCTTTCCTCTGTGCCCATCACACATCTCTTTGTCTCAAGGACTTAACCAACCAATGCCCCAAAGAAGAGCAGGCTGGAGGGTTTTATTCAAACAAACACAGAACAGGACTAGCTGAAAACACCTCCAAACCCAAAAACAAACTATGATTTTGGGGGGCGAAAATACAAAAGAACTATGAGTAACTAAACCGCGTGGCAGTTATCCTCTCCTGTATTATACAGTGACAGTGCCTGACCTTTTCGGTTATCTGAATAAATATCTGTTTTTAGGGTCTCCCTTACTTTTTTTGGGTCCAGTTTGACCCACTGGGAGACTCTGACAGCGCCGTCGGCTCGTCAAGCAGAGAGAGTTGATGAGCGTGTCTGCTTACCTCCTCTCTCCGGGCCAATCGCTTTTCCTGGCCACGGTCTCCAGTCCATCCAAATCGTTTGCTGTTCATGCCTTAGTGGATCGGAGGCTAACTTCATAGATGAGAGGTTACTGTGCAAGCTCATTTCTCTGCCGATGGCAGTGGAGGGTAATGTTACAAAACTGATGACAGTGTTTGATGAGAGTAGGGGTGGTGGACCCAAACGCAGACTCGGACTAGGACGTGACTTGACTCGACTAGACAAAACACAACAACAACAACATACCCACCGGTCATTATGAGTATTTAGTGATACCTTTCGGTATAACCAATGCACTTGCTGTTTTTCAGGCACTGGTCAATGACGTTCTCAGACATATGATGACATATTGATTTCTTCATGTGATATGAGGGAACATGTGGAGCATGTAAGGGCAGTGTTGCTGCATTTGAAGACATCTTTTTTTACGGTGACGGCATTGGCTAGAGGGAGCGGAGCATCCTTTCGTCATCTGGACAGACCACCGCAATTTGGAATATATTAAAACTGCCCGTCAGTCCTGCTGGGCACCGTTTTAACTTCACCCTCTCTCACAGACGTGGTTCACAAACCACTAAACCTGATGCCCTCTCCCGGCAGTTTGAGGTAGAGGAGGACATCGCAACTCAGGAGCAGGACGACAACATTCTGCAGTGGTGATTGGAACCTGGAGGATAGAGTGAAAACGTTCAAAAATGACTCTCCTGTTCCAGCTGGTTGTCCTGCTAATTGTTTGTTTTTTCCCGTGTGTGCAGATTGCATGGGCTGCCTGAGGATAGTTTGTCAGATCGGGGACCTCGGTTTGTTGCTTCTGTGTGGTTTGAGTTCTGTGTAGCTGTTGTGGCTACTGCCAGTCTGTCATCAGGATTCCACCCTCAGACCAACGGCCAGGCTGAGAGAAAGAATGAGGACATTGAGCCCATGCTGCGGTGCATGGAACCCTCTAAACCATCCTCATGGGTCCAACAGTTGCCATGAATTGACTACGCTCATAACACACTGCCATCTTCTGCTCTGGTTGTTCCCCATTTCAGGCAGCATATGGGTACCAGCTGTTCCCATCTCAACAGGTTCAGGGCTCGGTATCCTCCTCAGCACTCATCAGGAGGTGCCAGACCACGTGGAGAAGAGTTCCTAACCCTATCTTCTGAGACGGATCTTCACATCAGACAGACAAAAAACGTTCACTGGCCCCCGATTACAAGGTGGGTGATAAGGTATGGCTTTCCACTAAGGAGAAAATTATCACCCAGATTCATTGGTCTGTTTGAGATTCTCAGTGGTCAACCCAGTGGCCATGAAGGTGACTCTTCCTGCGACGTTGAAAGCCCACCAGTTTACCATGTGTCCTGTCCGCAGCTGGTCGTGGACTGTGAACTCTTACCCTCCACCAGTCCCCCTCCACGGTCATTGATCGCTTGTACTCAGTCCGGCAGGTTCTTTGTTCCAGGTGTTGTGGGAGGTGGTTCCAGTGCTTGGTAGATTGGGAGGGGTGTGGCCCTGAGGACCGGAGTTGGGTCCCAGCTCGCTTCATATTGGTCCCGGGCTTTACGGCGGATTTTCATCGGGCTGATGATCCATAAGGATCCGTAAGTAAGTGTGTATATTATGTTTGTCCACGGGTTTGTCTGTGCTAGTTTGTCTTCCCTGATTCATGTCTATGCTTGTGCTGTACCTCGTTTCCGTCCCTTGACCTCTAACTATTCGGTTCATCTTTGTGGGTAAGCGTTAGAGTCATTTTCTTCATTCTGCTAAACTAGTTGGTTTTGTGTTCCCGTTTTTTCACTCTGAGTTATTTTCTCCTGTAGTATGCAGTGATTTTGAGTTGTTGTACCATTTCCTTTTTATTGTCTGACCTTTTTCGGTTATCAGAATAATTTTTCTGGAACTGATCTTCGTCTCTCTCTGCTTTTGGACCCTGCCCTGGTCTGGTTTGAGGTACCTCAACAGTAACTAGGAAACAAATCACAGAACCTGAGTCTACATGGCCTGTTGTGGAGAGTTGGAGCGTAGCTGAAGTCCTTTGTGGGGTTGTTGGGCAGGTAGGTGAACTGACCAGCTGGCAAACAGAGGTGTGAATGAGGTGATGTATAAACACAGGGGAGCTGAGGGGAAGGCACACATGGGAATGATCGGAATGAGTAAGGTGGCAAGAAGCAGAGGGGAGGAATGGGAGTGACTGGCTGCCAAAGGGTGTGACTGAAGACAGGGGGCGTGACAAAACGGGAAAAAGTAAAGCACCAGGGAGAAAAAACACAGTGCCTGACTTGAGTGTATGTAGATAAACGACTGGTCCAAGTGTTCTTCTTCAGAAAATTTGAACTGTTAATTGTTTCAACTCTGCCCTTGATTTGATACAGTTTTGACTATAAACACATGGATGCATGTCTTGACTCTCTCTGCACTAAAAGATTGGAGCCCAACTTAGTTTTGACTAATTCCGTTTCTTTCAGCATTTGCTGTATATGGTTCTGGCTTGAAGCCCTGCCGTTGATGAAAGATACTTACATTAGTAACACCATTGCCCAGGACTATAAATTTATATAGTGCTATCCCCCAGATACATTAGGAGGGGACAGAGCAAAAGAAAAGACATGCATGATTAGAGTGCAAAATAGAGAAAGTGAAATTAGAAGAATGGAAAAAGGATGAGAAAGAGAGAGAGAATGTGAGTGAGATGAACAATAGAACACAAGGGAAAAGACAAAGTTCTCCTAAAGTGCTGCTTTAGATTAATGGCTCGTCTTCTAGAAGTGAGAGGGACAGTTTCTGGCTCTCAGTTCAAACCAGGCTGGGTCATTAATCACCTTGGCAACAGATGAGACAATAGGCGTTGATATGACGTTGAGCTTCAGAGCATTTTCTCATACTGGAGCCAGCATTTCATTACATAGGACAGATGCTACTGTTATTGCCCGGCACACGGAATAATCTGACTTGTTCAGGAGTAAGTAAACATTAATGGAAGCTCACCCCAACTGTTGGTGTGTGAGCTGTGTGTGTGTGGAATGTCCAGATTAAGGATTTGGTCAGATGTCAGAAGACGAACTCGGAGGATTTGTTTAATACAGACTGCAGCCGCTTAGCTTAGCGCGAAGAGGAAGCTCTCGAGCTTAATGTTAAGGTTAATTGTTGTGTGTGTGTGCATTTACATAAATGAACTAAATGCAGTGAATGAACAGCAGAGAATCTAAATCCCATCAGTATTTGCTGTGTCCACCCTTTGCCTTCAAACAGCAGCAGATCTTCCAGGTTCACAGTGTTTGAAGGAACTGGGCTGTAGGTTGTTCAGCATCTAGAGAACCAACCACAGATCTTCTGTGGATGCAGGGTTTCTACATCCTTCTGTCTCTGCATGATCCCAGACTCACATGATGCTGAGACCAGGGCTCTGTGGGGCCAAGCATCACTTCCAGTACTGACGTACTGACGTAGTAACCAAAGACTGAGTTGATTCAGATTTTTCTTTTGTTCGCTCACTTTGCATTTGGTAAATTGAGAAAAATAAACAATGATGCACTACTGTATATATTCCACGTGCAGAGACGTTTTAAAGAAAACCTACAACTCATTCTGAATCTCTTTAGATCTGTTGATGTGATCAAATCTAATATATTTTTACAAATCACCTAAATAAATTAAACGTGGTGATTCGTGACCTTTAGAGCTGGGATTGTTGCAGATTTGCTGTGTTTACTGCTGCTGTGCCTGGATTGAAGGTCTGTAGTTAACTATCACCTTCATATCCCATTGTCCAAACAAATAATAATAATAATAATGAAACAGTAAGTGTACGTCTACAGCTTCTTTTCTGGATCATGTCATAGAATGGCAGGCGTGAATGCACCGTACCTTGAATGGCTTTGACAGAAAGGACGGCATCCCACAGGAAAATGATGGCAAAGTGACCCTAACGTCGCCACATAGGGAACATTTGAGACCACGGGGACCATGACTGTGGGGAAGGTTCGTCTCCACCACAGCCAATGCTGCTTCACTTTGGCACGTCCTAAACCTCACACAATAAATAAGTGACCGAGTCAACTGATGTAAGACAGAGCAAATGGCTTTTGACTTTCATTAAAGAAAGTGCAAGTTGACATTAAAAAGGCAGATGAAGCAAGTCAAGGGTTTTATGATGTGAGTGTGATAAAGTGCATTCTGTATAGACTCTGTGTTCTGCGGTTACGACTACACCGTGTCCTGGAACGAAGGCAGCTGCTTTTCAGTGCAGGTCCTGTGCTGGTGCTTGAGATCGCATCAGCTGAATCACATTCCCTGTTACACATCCAGCTTTAATCTGAGAGCCTCGGAAGGTGATGTGTCTGAGCTCCGGCGTGTACAGGGTAATAATGAAGCGAGAGAGCGCTGCACTCCGAGGGGCCCTGGGAACCTCCCAGGTGTGAGAGTAATCGATGCAGTAGGTACAGTAGGTCACGGTGTCATCAACAGCACGGTTGCCAATTTGCAGGGGTCCATCGCTGTACCAGGGTTTTAAGGCGAAGCACAGTGATCCTGCCCAACGTTTTCGCATGGTGAGAGGCAGCGACAACAGGCCTGGAAAGCAGTTAGGCTCCCTAGGGCCAAAGGACCGGGGCCGTTTCCACGCTCAGCATCAGACAGTGCCTCTCAGCTAGAACCTTCCTGCACCAGTGAGGGGGCGGAGCTACAGTATCTGGTTTGCAGCTGTTACAGAGAGGAAGAAAGCCGCAAAACAGCCGCAGTCAACGACAAGCAAATGTAAAATCACGACCAATACAAACACGGTGTCTCCACAGCCGGTACTTTAACCAGACTCCTCTCTTTTTACGCTGGACTTACGAAGACACGGACGCATCAGCAGACACATGTTGAAACAGAGCGTTTGAAGCCTCCAAGCAGCGGTGCAGCTCATTCCACAGTCACACACTACTGTTGCTGATGTCTTCCTGACCTTTACCTGTGATTTGGAAACGTTTAACCACCAAGGCAAATAAAGCTACTTTATCCTCAGGTTGCCTTGCTACTGTACATAGAGTGTGCCATGCAGGGTGAAATGGGTTGAATGACCCATTAAATGAAGAAACCCCCTAATGTGCAACAGTCATTTAACAGGAGGAAATACCTTAAGCCACCTCTATGCAAACTAAACATACTGCATTCACTGATGCAAATTCCATATTTTGAGTTTCCTGCTTTTTATGAGAGCTTTGTGGTTCTGCCTCATATATATACTTTATACAGCTTACCGTGCTATAGCATATAGTGGCGTGATGGAGGGTAGATTTAGAAACAAAGACCACTTCCTAGGATCAGACATGCGACTTCACAACTAGAGTTAACCATTAAACATTTTATGGCCTCGGTTCTTGGTCTAGTGTGTCCAGCAGTAAGTGCAGACCAGATTCAGAGCTTTGTGCTTGATGCTTTACTGGTGCAATGACAAGATTCTTAGCTGTCAGCTTCTACGATATCAGTCTATGTGAGAAATCAGACTCCAGCACGTGATCCTCAACTGTCTCCTTTCTCCAGTCAAATCTGAAAAGGCACCATCCTCTGCACTGCAGCGTGAGATCTTTCTGCTTGACTTCGTCCACGTTTTAACCACCTGGACATTTCAATGGCAAACATAGGTTTTACTTCACCACCTTTGCCTAAAACTCTAGTTAGTAGTTAGTTTTCTGATTAAGAATACTAATACAAACGTAAACTGTGCTGAACTGAAGGTTACAAACCCATTGTTTTGCTTTTCCTTTTCCTAAAGTAAAGACAGAATTCACTTCGTAACCTCTTTGACTGGGTCCCAGGTGGAAAACATCTCTGGAGCATTGTACCTGACTAAAGCTGCTCCCGCTTGTCAGGACAGGGTCCACGTTAGCGGCACGCTACCTCATGCAGAAAGAAATAAAACAGCATCATTTTATTCTGCAGTCTATTCCCGCTGGAAATGCCAACGTGAAAGAAGCTCAGCGATGCGCTCCGCCAGCTTTACGTGAGGTGTCACGTCCCTTCACACTCACTGAATGAACATATGCCTGCTCTCACTAGATGCAGACTGGAAATGAAAACACAAACGCTGGCATTCATTTATTTATGAATGTCCTCACCCTGGTGGCTAAACAGATGCTTTGCTCAGGTAACAAAACAAAGCGTGTGTCTGCATTTGCGTGTGAATGTGTAATTGGGTTCACAGCTAGCGTGAATGTCCACATTTACGTGTGTCTGCATCTGTGTTAACTCTAGTGACTGTGTCATCTCTGACTGTGTGACACCCAGGCTACCGTGTGTGTTTGTGGTTTGCTTTGTTTGTATCTGTGCTACTCTGTGTGCAAACAATCAAAGTGTGCATCTGTGTGTCAGTGCGTTGTTTCCTACCTCTTACTTCATGTTCAGAGCCTTTTCACAGCCTTATGTGAAACACGCACACGCGGGTTGATGTTGACTGGGACTAGAATTATGTGATCATGACGAATGGAGGGGAGGACAGAGCAGAAGAAAGGCAGACAGTGGGATTTAACTTATTTAAATGTAAATCATTCAGTTATGAGTGGAGTTGGGCAGAAAGACCCTGAATCAACACTGTCCAAAATGAACCCAACACACAACGCAGGCGTCTGTCAGTAACCTGCTGCTGACTGCTGTTATTTAGGATGAAGACTGACTGCGGGGTTTTAAACTCTAGGTTTAAATGCAGAGCTGCAGCACAGAACGGCCATTTAACTGTAAAACTGTTACTACTTAACAACAGCATTGTCCACAAACAAATAGCTTTAATTAAATTATTCATTCTTGCCCACAGCAAATACAAAAAGATGCTATTATACTGATCTATTACTTCACACTACACATTCTGTTGTAGCACTGGGAGACAACACGCTGAATGTCTGTCCTCCGCAAGCTGCTACCAACCCTCCCTCACGACAATTCATTACCCAGGACTCCACTTCCTGGCAGGTGAGTAGCAGCTACATCACACCGGTGTCCTTAATTACATCCTTATCCAGCAGGTGGTGTGGCATCTCCACAGGACGCGCACTGGGGGTTCCCTGCCTGCCGTTAGGATGGCATTTATCTGAAATACAATATGCCTTCAAGAGCAAAACACAGAAGCAGACATTAAATTACCTCAACTCAAATACACTGAGCACAGAGAAGAACGCTGGCTGATCCAGAACGCAGGCTACTGGCACCGATTCCGTGGAGGAAACGCTCATTTAAACTTTGCTGATTGAGGGAACATTTTACTGAGCATCCTCGTGTGTGAGCCACACTGTGCTCGACATTCATTCAGCTGCAGCAACTCAGCAGCCAGCTGGGCAGCGCTTCACAGGAGGAGCTGCCATGCCGTGATCAAGGCCTCTCAAGCGGCAGCTGTTGAGAACAGAGAGGGGGTATATTACTCAATTTCTCTCAGTGCTCTCATGTTTCACTGCTGCGCTGGGCTTCGTCTCCCGCCATCCTCTTCAGTGGAGGAGGGGACGTCAGGTGCGTCTGGACAGAGCAAAAGAAGGAGTAGATTAAAAATCCCAGTGCTTGAGGGGCTTTGTGACTTTCAAATAACAATACCGCTCTCCTCAGTAATTGAAAATGCACAGTGAGAAAAGGATCCAGACATCGAAGTCATCTGTCAACCTAAAAACATACCTGTTAGGGAAGCAGGAAGGTCATAGACATAGTGTAGACAACAGAATAATATCGTTTATTGGTCCATCCATCCAGCGGATACATACAGTTGAAAAAGCACTGAAATATGCAGTTATGTGGAGGTGGAACTGTTTATTGTTCCCTCTGTTTATTCTCTCTGTCGGCAGTGAACAAATCATGCTCAACAACTCCTACCTCTGTTAAGGCCCTGGTTCTTTGAGAAGGACATAAAGGTGTCGAGCAAGGTTCAGGCAAGAATGAAATATTAAACATTACAATCAACAGGTCTCCAGTGAAAGTCTGTTCTTTGATCACATCACTACCAATAGATCAGTTGTCTGGACAGGTGAACTTTTCCAGGTTAACCCTCGTGCAGCTTAAACTAGGGGCAAAAACACACCAGGGTTGGATCAAACAGCCTTGGTGTGTGTTACATCCCAGCAATGAACACGTGTGGGTCCATGATGAACAAGTTCATCCAACCGTTCATCTAGATGAAGCGTGTTGTGGTTTATCGTCTGTGTGTTTGATCCAACCCTTTTGTGGTTTTTGAGCTTTGAGCCTCCTGTTTTCATTTAGACTCATAGAAGGCTGCACCAGGGTTAAACAAACTTCGTGTGACCCATACTACAACACACTAACTAACAAACAAACTAGATCCCTTTTTGGGAAATTCAAGAGCCACACCGCTCCCTCAACCTTGTTTTCTGTCCTCCACTCTCTCACAGCTACTACTCCCTGGATTCATTCTATTTTAGATCTGGTGAATGGTTTCACCTGCCACTACAACACAGACCGTGAAAAGGTAACAGACATGCTGCAGTGCTTAACGCAAAGTTAAGTTTGATATAGCTCATTAAACAGCCAGGGAAACTTCAAGTACTATAGAACTGCTTTAATTTCCCTAGTTGGACATTCAAAAGTTGACTATAATTATATAATGTAATTAGGCAGTAGAGGCACTGGAAATTACACTAGTATCTCCAAATCACGAGGGCAGTGATAAAACACATCATTAGAAAGAACGATGAGCTTCGACAGAACCCGGAATGTCACATGTTAGTTCCTTGGTGCTTTGACACTACACCTACGGTTCCGTCTGTCGGTAGGGTGTTGTTTGCATCAGCGTATTGCTTTTTCCCGTAGACGTACCTTCAATCAATGGTGTTTTTAGTTTAATCACTTCACCTTTCCACCAGCCTGGGAAAACAACATCAGAAGATAACAACCAACAAATCAAAATGTCAAGATATTCCTCTAAATAAGGTGGAATTAAATAATGAATTGGAGATTATGGCACAGACTGCTTGAGTGTCATCCCTGCTGAGAAAACAGATCAATGCTGCAGAGGTCTGACTTCAGAGAGAAGCTGGTATTTCCAGGCCAAGCAGCACCAGACTCCTGCCCAGCTCTCATTGACAACAGATCAGCTCAGCTCAGAGAGGATCAGTAGCCTGGAAATGTCAAAAGTGTCATAGAGAATCAATTCAAATCATCGGGTCCTGACTTCATAAAGACCACAGCTCAGAGCCTCGGAGAAACGAGAGACGCTCCATGAGTGGACGACGTTTTTTATTTTATTTATTAAAAAGCGCTTCACTACGAGATTAAATCCATCAGGAAATTGTTTAGCGATGTCGGAGAAAAGCCAGCGGCGAGGAGCCTGGTGCTGCAGTGCAGCCTGTACACATCACGGTGTTGAAGTTCAAACTCTAAAACAACATTGGAAGGTGAATTTATGCTAAATTTATTTAAATTGTGCTTGCAAACATCAGAGCGATGAAGCTTCCCCTTCACTGCAGAAATGAGCAGCTGCTACTCAGCAAATAAATATGATAACAACACTGGACAAGTTCAATCTTAGCTCCTTACAGTAAATATGCTGACACCTGTTTGAAGTGTCCTGTTTTTCTTCTTCTACTACACAAAAATCTAGGCAGTATATTTTATTTAGCTGTAAAATCAAACTAATCCACATTGAAATACATTTGGGCATCATTTCAATAACTACCTACATGTTTTATTTATCCTGACTTAAATCATGGAGGAAGACACATTTCCCTGACCTCTGATCACGTGACGCTTGGAGCATCTTGATAAAACTCTTGCTTCTTCTACGAGGAGGTGAGATGAGTCAGAATGTGACTAGTACAAAGTCTGAGTATTTTATAAATGCTATGCTAATATTTCTGGAAATGCTAAGAGGGATTCACAGCATATGTTAGGGTGCAACATCCATTTTTTCTATACAGGCAGGTCCAGACTCCACTACAACTGAAGACTGATTCTTCAGAATGAACATCACGTGAAGCTCTCTGATGACGACAAAGAAGAACCCATGCAGCTAGAGCTTTTCCCAGCAGCATGTGCTAGGTGGCCAGTCAGGGCACAGTAAACTGTAGAACGTTTTAAGGGTTACAGCGTAATCCACCAAACCTATTGCCAATCGATTCCTCACATCTGTGTGCAGATGGCACAGAACAATTCATTCACAGGGTCACAGTCAGAGAGTCTCCAGTCAGCCTGACTGCGAGGACGCCGGAGAGAGGCCACTTCAGCGGTGCTTCCCCTACACGGTCGCGCTGCCGCTCAGATTAATAGAGTGCTACAGTTATTAATAGCAGGCGAGTCGCACAGGGCTGCCTGCGGTGGATGCTGCGAGTATGACAAACAAAATGTTATCTTTCTTATTCACCGTGTTTCACATTTTTAAGTTAATAGTTAGTGTTTATTTAAATTACCACATTTTAATGAAAGATAATTAAGTAGAAAGCCACTGACAAGCAAACACACACACACACACACACTGTACCTTTGACCTTTTAATATAGAGCTGCAGCCCCATTTAGTGCATGAGAGGCTTAGCCACATTAAAATGACTGGACACCCTAAGTGGTCAGAGCGACATTAATGAGCCGTCACTCGATATTAAAATCCTTCAAAGAAAAAGACATATTTACAGTCTCTTGAATCAAGCTACTGCTGTGACCTGGCCTAACATCTGTTCATTCATCTGACTGAGGAGGCTGAACTAAGCCTGTATTTGAGTTACGCATGATACATCGGTGTAAACAGTGGCCACTGAGTTTTGTGACCTTTTCTCTTGGATAACGTGGTTTTTGGATCAAAAGCTTACTTTCTATTTATTCCTGGGCTTCTCATGGAGCTAACTGTTTGCGGCTAATTGTCTTTTAATTTAACTGCTGCTATGCTCGTTCCAATGCGATTTCACACAAGGCTTTTGCAGTAATTAATTTTGAACACATAAGTGAAATCAGAGCTTGGCTCGGTGTCATTGCTCACACTGGCTCATCGTGCATTTAGGCCTGCGTGGCCTGAAAGCACATCCATATTCAGTTCTGTGCACTGTGCTGGACACACTACACGGCATGTGAGAGAGGTCCACGTCTGTTCTGGACCATTTCCAGCCTGTATGGTGGAATTAAAATCACAAAGCATTAAGCTAAAAGTGTTCTGTATGCAGTGTCCTTGCAGGAGGATTGTCCTGCTTCCAGACACTCCTGATTTAATAATGATAATGAGTCTAAGCCAAATGTTAGAATAAGGTCCCGTCCGGTCTGAAGCACATGTTGCAGTTTATTCTTGTCGAGGGCCATAGCAGCAAGCGCTTAGACTGGCCAGTACTTGATTCAGTCCCATTCTGGTCTCCCGTGCACTTTTATGTCTCCATTTACCAAAAATGCAGTCACAGAGCTCCGGGGCTTTTCCTGAATAAAACATCACCCCACCCTTGATGTGTCTGCACAATGGCTTGTTCGATAATATATACATACACAAGAAGCTAATGCTGTGACAGAGTAAGGTGGAGTTGAGGGCTTGCAGGACTCACCCACAACATCGGCCCTTGGCTGAACCTGCGCTGACCCGTCTGGCGCTAACGCTTGATGAGAGCTGATTATTAAGTCCATTAATAGGTCTCATCGCGACAAGGATCAAAACACGAGTCCCATCAGCCTCCTCCAATAAACGCCCCAGAAGCACCAAGTAATTTCAGCAGACGACTCTTTAGTAAATGAGCTCTTTGATCAGGTTGTTGCTGGACGAAGAGAATTACAGCCGCGGCGTCTCAGGGCGGTCGGGATGTGGTGACCGTGTGCTTTTCAGTCGCTTCATCTGTGTGGTGCACCTTTGGAAGAAACACCGACCATTCGTCTCAGTTAACAACAGCTATTCATTAAAAAGCAATCCAGCAGGACATCAGTGCCAGAGCTACTGTTGCAGCGCAGGACTGTTCCTACGGCTGCTGATGATTTGGGATTATTTGCTTGTGTAGTTTCTGTGGGAACTGCTTCGGCAGAGCTGCGTTGTAGCTGGAGAGCAACGGCCACGATGAGACCGTTTCCCCATTTACGTTGGCGCTGAGCTTAGAGGGTGGCCATTAAGAAAACTGGAATGTTGGTGTCTTTCGAACACACTGACTGGAAACCTAAGCAGCTTTACTCCTGTTTGTTTGTTGCCTGCAGGCCTCCAGCCTCTTCCTCCTCGTTGTCCTGTTGGCATGTGCTGCTGGAAACACACTGGGCCTGCTTGCCGACCTTGAGGGACACAAAAGAGACTATACAACCGCACAGCAGCAGAACAATGGAGGCAGAGGCAACACCAGTTCACGTAGAGCAGACAGGAGGGACACTGCTTATTAGTAGCTTATTAGAGGATGGTTCTCTTGTTCCTGCCGTGACAGTAATGTCCTTTCTTGTTGTTTGCCATTTGTAGGGGTGTATATCTGAATCTGCGGCTCTAGCGGCCAGTTGCCATTTGCTAAAGTCCACTTATTATTATTATTATTCAGTAATGTTTGTGATCTTTAGTGGATAAAATGCTTGAAAAGCGGAATAATTGTCGAATCAATCGGTTGTAGGGTCAGTAGAGTTTGACGGTCGTGTCCATCAATAGCATGTTTGCAGTATTCAAACCTAGTAAACAACGTGTATGTGCTGGTCGTCGTTTATTTAGTTACTGGAAACATCTAAACGTCTCTGTGTTCTGTAGCTTGTTTCTTTGCCTTTGCTTGTGATGTCAGCACTTGTGGGATTGTGAGTCTCATCAATCAGTGTTTTCCTAGAATTAAATAAAGGTTAGATGAAAAATGTGGATTGACATGACCTTCTACAGCTAATTTCTGACCACAACCTTATCTGTGCAGGAGTCAAATGAAGCTGTCCACCATCTACTTAGCAGACGTCTCCCGACTCCTCGCACACATTTCCGAGCTGTAGTGTCTTACACCAGATTGCAGCGTGAGCGTGAGCCTTTCATTTTCCCCTCTGCAGACCTTTTCACAGAACTTCCAATTAAGGGCCGTCATTCTTCTGCAGCCTCCTTCACCTTGACCACCTCTGTTTAAACTCAAGTTTTTAACTTTTGCCCATTACACTATTCCACCAGACCGATTCGCTCATGTTCTGTCAGATTAGATAAGATTTGTCTGACGTGCAATGTCTGGGACTCTCCACCAGTTTTCTGATTCAGGTTCAGGGATTAGCTGGCATGGATGGAATCTACATGCTGTGATTGGACTGCTTGACCGCTGCTTTCAGTCCAGTGACCCTGCTCCTGCTGCTGAGGAGTCTCCCACTACAGGCGAGGTATCAGGTGATTAGGGATCCTGGTGTTCACTGGTTGTCTCATCAGACCAGCACATGTGTTATTTCCATGCTGGGAGAATCCTATGAATGTCATTTAGCGGAGCAGGGTGCACACAGACAGAGGCAGGCTCCTACAGAGAACATCTAGAGCTCTGTGGTTGGTCAACTTCATGCACACGGTCTTTCACAGGACGGGAGGAATCCTAGTGATGACTCACTTCTTCTATTTATCAATTATTGAAGCATTGTGCTCCTGATACATTTGCAGTTTTGCTTTTAAGGTTTTTCGCTGTTGTTTGCGTTTGTCCAGTCGTGCAGTGTGAACTGTGGGACAATATAAACACACACACACGTACGTTTCATCAAAATGTGCTCAGTCAGAATGTTGTGCACTGGTCAAAAGCTAATGGACCAAACATCCATTCGATTTTCAAAAGAGATGATTGAAAAAGTATGAAAACCATCGATTTGTGTGGTTGCTGTCCATTTCAAGGACAGATGCTGAAATGATCAAACCATTATCATTGAGAATTTGTATCATTTGTGTCGGGCCGTGTGAGACGTAGAAGGGACACTGCTGCAGAGAGATGAACGAAAAAGAAGAAGTGAGACAGAGATGTTCCTCAGTCAAAATAAGTCACCCTGAGGTAAAGAACGAGAGAAGAAAGGAGCAGCAAGATGGAGAGACAGGAAAAGCCCCGCATGCAGACAGAGAGGGACATAGGGACATGAAGGCTGGGCAGATTGAAGAGAAGATGGGTTTTAGCTGCGAGCGGCCAGATCTCTGGGGTCGGAACTCAACTGTCAGACTGGGAGGGATCACAGCAGCAGGTCAGGCCGAGCGCACGCACTGTGAAACAAGGTGTCGTCATCGTACTGTTAATATTATCAGGATGAGCATAGCTCGGGGCCTGTGGTTAGCGTTCAGTCTGTACTGGATGCAGTGTGTCGCCCTCATCAGGTTGGAGCGGATCCCAGTTGGCAAAGCCTGGGACTCACACACTGATTTACTTGTTTATTTTGACCACTACAAAAAGTTTCTTTCACTAAAATTTGTTCCCCTGTGGCCTGAAGTCCAAACCAATTCTAAATAATGTTTTTAACAGTGTGTCGGGTTGTTTCAACATGGCTCAAATGGGAGGCACCTTGTCTCAGCTCACAATAAACCTTTCCTTTAACCTCAGCACAACATCACACTCACCTGGTTTTACTTCATTAGACAAACTCCCAGCAGCCTCAGCCGTAAGTATTTTCCCATTACCCTATTTGAACTTTGACCCCCACCAGCAGCCTGCAACAGCAGCGCCACAGTGTAAAAGCGGCTGAACCTACAGCCAACCTTTGAACGGATGCTTCCCGGGGAGCCACACATCAGCAAAGCCACTCTGTTCTTTAGCACTAGTGATGAGAGAGCTCCAAGTCCCAGCTCTGTGGTTCCGCTCATCTCCCACTGAGCCGTCTGCTTTGATTGATGAAGTCACTTTGACCCTCTGCTCGTTTCTCAAAGCCCCACTTCCCTTCTAGCTGTGGGCAACTTCCCTTTTGCCTTCCCCTGTCTGCGGGCCAGCTTCTTCGACCCCCCTCCCTTCATTTGGTGTTGGGGTGACACTTTTTCCTCTGTCACTTCAGTTTTACCTCTCGCTCTGGCTGGGAGCAACGCGTCTCCCTCAGTGATTCTCTTCCCTCTAATCTTCTCTTTTATACTGGGTAAGGGTGACATCTCTCTCCCTCTTTATGCCCCTATCTCCCCCTCGTGTGACTACACTGGATGTCTTTTTGTTAATTTAACATCCTTAAGACAATACTGCTACATGCTCTGTCAACTCTGAGTCACGACTGATGATAACCCTTGAGATAAAAGAGTATATGGCTGCCACCAGGAGTCAAAATGGTGGAACAGTCCTTTCTAAAAGGGCTATTTTAATTTGGGATGTTTCCCTCTAACATTATCCAATTAGTTTGGCATCTAGACCAAACCCACAGATGTATTAGATGATGCATGCATCATATTTGTGCATGATTCTAACTGGGGCCTATTACTATGCTGTCCTGTCTAATGTGGGACGCGTCTCCTCTGATCAGACCAGGCTTGGTCCTCAAAGTCTCAGTATTCAGATCCTTGTGTCGTCCGTGTGTCTGTCCGTTCATCCTCCCTGCAGACGGCATGAGACGCTCATAGCTGTGGGAACGAGACGTTTAGCCTTCATTAGCTAAAGGCTGACGCTCTCCTGGTACCTATTCACCCTTTCGCTCGGTCTCATTACGACTGCATCCAGCGAGGTTCACTGCTTTCCGCTGGGACATTAACCAGAGCATCTAAACTATATTTCATTAGCACAATCAGCCACAGGCTCTTCATCTTTAGGTCTGTGCTCAGCTTCATTTTGGTTTCATTTTGTTCAGAAACCAGATCATACATTTATGATAATTAAGTTTCCATTCGATTGTCATCTGCTTTCTCTCCAAATTAAACAGATCTTGTTGTTTGCTGATATAGTATTTATTAATCAACAACTAACAAAAGTATGAGGACAAACATGTCCTCATACTGTAGAACCTGGACATTTTGGTTGGTCTTGTAGCTACATGTTTAAGGCATGTGTTTATGTGAAGAATGAGCACACGCTGTCATGAGTGTGAACAATAAAGTTACAAAACTGTAATGTGATGAAAATATGTTTCATAAAGTCCTGATGGTTTACAGTGAGGGAGAAACACATCCTTAATCTGCGGATCTATTTGTCCCAGTTGTCAGCGTCAGTCTCTTGGGAGGAAGCGCTGCCACCATCATGGCCTTCGGGCTTGTTTGTGTCTTCTTCTTTGATCTGGTGTTTAAAGTCTTTGCTCTTTCTGTTTCTGCCTCACTGTCCCCAGCTGTGCAGCATGTTGTCAGGTAGTTTTGCAACACAAGAGCCTTTGAAATGTAAATCACAGCAGGGTGTGTGTGTGTGGTTGCATACATGGGCATTTTAGAAGCAGTCTATAAAAGTGCAGTAGGCAACCAGGCAGAACCAACAATTACAACCACTACCAATCCACAGGGGCCCATTTCTCGGGAGCCTCTCGTGTTTTGTATAATTTCAATAAACATGTTTAATATTCATTCATAACCGTTATACAGTGTTGCACCTTATCCCGTTTACCCTGACAGCATGACCATGTTGTTTTCTGTGCTCTAGAATAAAGAGGTGTGTGCTGGTCTGACTGTGGCACATCAGTAACCTCTACACGGCGATCATTCCCCCAAGACGATGCCATGGACAACTCGACTGTGTGTGTGTTGCACGGTTTGGTTCAGTTCATGTTCTGGTCACATGTTTAGCTTTTGCTCATTGAAGCTGGGTCCTTGCAAATACATGGACTACGTTCTGTACCGTCACTGAATGCATCACAACATGAGTGAACCCACATTCTGTACTGTCACTGAATGCATCACAACATGGGTGAACCCACATTCTGTACTGTCACTGAATGCATCACAACATGGGTGAACCCACATTCTGTACTGTCACTGAATGCATCACAACATGGGTGAACCCACATTCTGTACTGTCACTGAATGCATCACAACATGGATGAACCCACATTCTGTACTGTCACTGAATGCATCACAACATGATTGAACCCACATTCTGTACTGTCACTGAATGCCTCACAAATGAGTGAACCCACATTCTGTACTGTCACTGAATGCATCACAACATGGATGAACCCACATTCTGTACTGTCACTGAATGCATCACAACATGGATGAACCCACATTCTGTACTGTCACTGAATGCCCCATAACATGGATGAACCCACATTCTGTACTGTCACTGAATGCCTCACAACATGATTGAACCCACATTCTGTACTGTCACTGAATGCCTCACAAATGAGTGAACCCACATTCTGTACTGTCACTGAATGCCTCACAACATGGATGAACCCACATTCTGTACTGTCACTGAATGCCTCACAACATGGATGAACCCACATTCTGTACTGTCACTGAATGCCTCACAACATGGATGAACCCACATTCTGTACTGTCACTGAATGCATCACAACATGGATGAACCCACATTCTGTACTGTCACTGAATGCATCACAACATGGATGAACCCACATTCTGTACTGTCACTGAATGCCTCACAA
This sequence comes from Macropodus opercularis, assembly GCA_030770545.1. Classification (NCBI taxonomy): domain Eukaryota; kingdom Metazoa; phylum Chordata; class Actinopteri; order Anabantiformes; family Osphronemidae; genus Macropodus; species Macropodus opercularis. The sequence goes on along the minus strand of CM061098.1, from coordinate 18,268,080 downwards.
CATGGATGAACCCACATTCTGTACTGTCACTGAATGCCTCACAACATGGATGAACCCACATTCTGTACTGTCACTGAATGCATCACAACATGGATGAACCCACATTCTGTACTGTCACTGAATGCCTCACAAATGAGTGAACCCACATTCTGTACTGTCACTGAATGCCCCACAACATGGATGAACCCACATTCTGTACTGTCACTGAATGCCTCACAAATGAGTGAACCCACATTCTGTACTGTCACTGAATGCCTCACAACATGGATGAACCCACATTCTGTACTGTCACTGAATGCCTCACAACATGGATGAACCCACATTCTGTACTGTCACTGAATGCATCACAACATGGATGAACCCACATTCTGTACTGTCACTGAATGCATCACAACATGGATGAACCCACATTCTGTACTGTCACTGAATGCCTCACAACATGGATGAACCCACATTCTGTACTGTCACTGAATGCCTCACAACATGGGTGAACCCACATTCTGTACTGTCACTGAATGCCCCACAACATGGATGAACCCACATTCTGTACTGTCACTGAATGCCCCACAACATGGGTGAACCCACATTCTGTACTGTCACTGAATGCATCACAACATGGATGAACCCACATTCTGTACTGTCACTGAATGCATCACAACATGGATGAACCCACATTCTGTACTGTCACTGAATGCCTCACAACATGGATGAACCCACATTCTGTACTGTCACTGAATGCCTCACAACATGGGTGAACCCACATTCTGTACTGTCACTGAATGCCTCACAACAGGGATGAACCCACATTCTGTACTGTCACTGAATGCCTCACAACATGGATGAACCCACATTCTGTACTGTCACTGAATGCCTCACAACATGGGTGAACCCACATTCTGTACTGTCACTGAATGCCTCACAACATGGATGAACCCACATTCTGTACTGTCACTGAATGCATCACAACATGGATGAACCCACATTCTGTACTGTCACTGAATGCCTCACAACATGGATGAACCCACATTCTGTACTGTCACTGAATGCATCACAACATGGATGAACCCACATTCTGTACTGTCACTGAATGCATCACAACATGGATGAACCCACATTCTGTACTGTCACTGAATGCATCACAACATGGATGAAACTACCATGGAGCAGCAGCATCAGTTGCCTTGTTGCTGAGGTTGACACTAATCCAGACAGGTCATACTCTTAGTCCTCTCAGAATAATATGGGAAGGTCTCCGAAAGGCTGCAAGCCAGTACGGAAGTTGTGGGAGATGGGACCTGAGAGGCCTCAGTGCGGATGCTCTTATAGTGACTGGGAGGACTGGGCCCAGTTTTCCTAGGAAAGCTCCACCCAGCAGAAAAAGAACAAAGAAGAAACATTGATCTCTGTAGCACTGTGCGTCCTGCCTCATTGTGCCCTACATTTCATAAGAGAAGCAGAATTGATCACCCTTCTGGTAAGACCGAGCCTCAGACAGCTTAGCAGGGTACATCCCACACTGCGCTCTTCAACGAGTCAGCGTAACCGAAGCCTTTAACAAGGCCTCTCGACATTAAGATGTAATTTACAGCTCCACACGGCAGACGTCCGTCTGTGCAGTAGCGGTGGACTAACCACGCCAGGCTCCGAGCCTTCTCCTGTACTGCAGCAGGGTGATTAGGTGAATTCCTTTGGCCTGCACATGCTTCTTTATTATGTCTGCTCAGCCTAAAGTCACATCCTGCTGCAGAGAGAATGTTTTATTTATTCAGTGAATTCCACCCATTTCCCATTTGGAGATTTATCCTATTTGTGCTTGTGTGTGACTTCCAGTCCTTCAGGAGAAACATCGTTTGCCTCGTCTCCGTTTGTTATCCCTCCATTGCACTTTCATTTGCACTACAAGTTATATTTGTACAGAAATCAACCAGGTTACTAATATTCAACCACTACCTGAACAACGCTGAGACCATTACTGTCCTGCAACGCTGTGCTGTCAGAACCATCTTTATTTATTGCTTCGATTTGATGAAACAGAAATCAGTAAACAAATACATTTACGTTTACACAGTATTTTGTACCTTTGTTTGCACCTTCTGAAGACAAGAAAAGTGTTTTTGTAGTTGTGCTACACTGAGTTTGTCAGTGGTGACAGTTCCACCTTTGCCTCCAACATGTGAGTGTTTTGTTGTTGAGTTGTCGTGTCATCTGCAACCAGGGAATTCCCCGCGTCTGTGCTTCCTCTGTGGAGCTCGTTTCCCTGGAGTAGGCCAATCTCAGTCAACATCCAGCTGAATTTTCTCCACTCAACGGGCCATTATCTCGCTGCAGCTCCCCATCCTCTCAGTCGTCCTCTCACATCTGTTCACTGCCCTCAGTGTACGAGTTAAAATCTCCCTACTACTCACAGATGTGTAATACAAAACATTATACATAGCTTCACCTTGCCAGAACATAAACCAATGTCTGCCATACACGAGGTGGTTGTGTTAATCTTAGGTGTGTTCAAGTGATGAGAGTGAGGTTTCTGTGATCTGTGATCTCTCTGGTTCAGCGGAGAAAGCTCAGGTTGCTCTGCACAAGCTCGCTTTATGTAGGATTTGTTGGGTTTTAGTTGTGTAAGGTCTTAAAGCTTGTAAAGTGCCTCGAGATAACTTTTCGCTATAGAACTCAAACTGACTCAGACTGAGTCAGGCTTCTCCGGCTGGTTCACTGTTTGAGCTCGTGTTCATTCGTGGTTTGTGCCAGATGATGAGATCATCCATGTACATCCAGGGAGAACGTAGCTTATAGAAACTCACTAAGTTGTGCTAATCAAGTGTTAAGGTCTAGGTTAAAGATTCTAGCCCATCGTTTGTATCCCGATAACCCTGCGAAGTAAGAAAGAGCAAACAAATACTCCAAACAAGCTGTGGACCACGAAACAGAGCAAGTTATGTTCCTGCGGTGCTGCTCTTGTCTCTCTTCTCTATCCCCTCACCCCAACCAGTCGAGGCAGATGATCCTGCATCTGAGACTTTTTTCTTCCTCCCCACTGTTGCTATCAAGATGTAATTAAAAGGATTTTTAATTACTTTGAATTCATTGTTTTATTGGGGATGGGGTGTATATGTTTATACGTTACAGACAGTCACCACATTAAACATTTTATTTGTTAAGAACTTGTGAAGTACACTGAAGGCGACATGCTGGATGGGTTGATGGGTTTCTCACACTGCCTAAACTGTTATTGACTCAAAGTTGCCCACAGCTATGACTCGTACATGAATAGTTTTTTTTATGTCAACTCATCTTTTTGAACACTTAAAGTAAATGAGAGCATCAGCAGTAACAGTTTATCGCTAATTTTACTCTAGTGGCTAACAATTCAAACCCAACTTTAATCATGAAGGTGAAGCTAAACGTTCAGCAGTAATTTGTTACATTCATACCATTCAGGTACAGTATACGGAGCACACAGTCCATACCAATATACCAAATCACCCAATCGTTCCCTTTCCATTGGAGTAGTACAGAATGAGTCAGAAAACAATCCTCTGCATCGGCCCAATGAAGAGGTTTATATGTATTTATCTGCATTTCAGATTTATGAGTGGTTGGCAGCCATATGCAGACTATAGCTCTCTAAATGTCTGGCTAATTTAGTTTTTACACCACAGTGGTCACCTTGAGCAGCTAATAATATGCACAGTGGTGAAGTCTTTGTGGTACCTCTCAAAATGCGACTATTGTTTGCTCTTTTGGACAACATAACTTTGCGGAGCCGTCGCGTTGGGCCGCTGGTATTGTCTTCATCCTGCAGAGATAAACGGCTGCTGTGGGCTCATTGCTACTTTCAGGGCATAAATTAGCAGACAGAAGCATTTGTAGAAATGTAAAAGTGTTTCATTTTCTTTCAAAACAAAACAACTAGGCCTCACTTCAATGGGAAGCAGTGAATTTAGCGGCTTGGCAGCATTTTCACAGCATTTCATTGGTAATTTATAGTTTAAGCATGACACTGACACTGCAGGTCAAAGGTCGAGTCCTGAAGACCTGAATGATGGGACACACAAAGAGACCACCTCTGAGCTGAAAGACAGCATCACACGGCTCAGACAAGAACATCATGTTGCTTCTGTCTTATACAAACAACATGAGCTGTCATTCGCTGACACACACATCTAAACACACAGTAAACACACACACGCAGCAGACATTGTACGGGTTTTAAAATGGGCTTAAAGGCTTTGTTTGTCATGTTACACTTCAGCCCTGTGATCAGAGCCTGTTCTCCATGGACGTATAGAAAGAGTGAAGATGGAGTCTGTGTTTGCAGTGTGACTTTACAATGCGTGTGTGTGTGTGTGTGTGTAATCACTGCGTGACATATTATTTAGCAGCTCAACTGTCTAGTATGGCAAGGACATATTAGGACACATACTACACAAGCAAACTTCTGGCCTGTACGTGAAAAGATCAGAAACTGCATCAGTGAACTTTAGTCTTTAGAACAACAACCTTAGAGCTGCACCTCACGCTCTACTGACATGAAGGCCGTCGGAGCCAGTGCCAGCAGGCTGCTGCAGAGCTGGGGTGAAGATCTTGTCGTTGTCCCTTCTGAAACCTCTGCAGATCAAAAGTTTGCTATTTGTTGCAGCAGTTGGTCTAAGCAGGATTTAGACGCATTTTAGTTCAGCTGAGTAAAATTCAGGCTTTCTAGGAAACGAAAGCAACCGAGTTATCAGTCTGCATCCGTCCTAAGCTCACTGGGTTACAGCTTCTGAGTGGCCTGTGTTTCAGCAGGTATAGTTTGCCACCATCCTCATCTTAATAACACCTGCTAAGAGATATGAAATGCAACATTGTATATAATGATTAGATATAGAATTTATGCTGAGGTGTAAATTAACATGAAGCTCGTCGACTGTTGGTCCGTCTCATTTCCTAAGCGGCAGGTTTGACTGTTGTGACTCATGCACCAGTTCGCATCACGTAGTGCATCACACATTCTTACCTTCATACTTATCTATAGGTTGCACTCAAGCAAGAGGAACTAAACAACGTTTAAGCTTCCTGGGCCACTTAATACATCAGCCTTTTGAATATAAATAAAAGTTGTTTGATAAATTTCATTAGTCTTTGTACCAGATTTAAATTGTCCATTCAATAAAAAAAAGTCTCCAAACACAACTGTGGCCCACTCAGTTCATTTTGAGCAGATAAGGTAATTTTTCCATTTGTAAAATCTGTGATCCAGTGCAGTATTCAGGAAGTAACAGCTCAGTCTGGAAAACAACTTAATATGTGGCAGCAGACATGGACACAAACACGAAAACAGACGCTGTGTGTAATCTAATGCAGGCCGTAGTTCAGAGCATCGTTTTGGAGCTTTTTCGTCACGTTACACTGGGATATTTGCTCTGCCTCACATTAAATTCATCAGCAGAAGCTTTCCTCAACAAAATGACACAAACTGAGCTGGTAGCAAACCGGCTAAAGGCTGCTTTAATCGCTCTGCTCATGCTTCGAGCTTCCTGACCGTTCACACAGCTCCCACGTCTCCTGAATCTGCAGCCACGGTCCCGATGCTGCTCCAGGTCAGTGTTTAGGTGTCGGAGCCCTGAAAATATAACGTGCAACCGACAATTATAGCTTCTGAACATTTAATCTCAGCAGCAGCGCCTGTGTGTGTGTGTGTGTGTGTGTGTGTGTGTGTGTGTGGGGGGGTGTGTGTGTGTGTGTGCGCGCCTTTTTCGAAGCTTTGCTTTTCCTCTGTTCATTTGTGTAACAAACAACAAACTAAATGCCAACCGCGTTCATGTCCTAATAAGCCCGACACTAACACACAGGGGTTTTCACAAGGGGCAAAATAATTGCCTGTTCAAGCTCTTTTTCTTGTTTCACATATAATTTGGCAACTCATGAAGTGTGTCATGGAGGAAAAGAGAGGAGAGCGGATCATAGCTTTTGCCTCCAGTCTACACTTCACCCAGAAAAGCCGTCTCCTTCTTCTGCATTTCCTGCTTTTTTTCTGCTTTGCTTTGTGTTTTCCTCTTTGAATAGTGAATTTCAAAACTCACCTTCAATCTGACGTTTTTACCTCAGAGGCCTCTCCCCACCCTTGTAGCTTCCTCCCTTCGCTGACATCCTTTCGACGGCAACACAAGTCTTTCTTCTTTGACTTGTGCGTGTGCTGGCACCATGTTATAGCTTCTGCTTTATGCTTAGTCGACAATGTAACAAGCCTGTATCGCGAGGAGCCTGGTGCCAATGAGCGTCATCTAAACTGTTGCGGATAAAGAATTATACAGCTGTGGAGGGGGTAAAAAAAAAAGCTGCAAAGCACATCATCTTCACTTGATCATCCCTCCAAATCCCCCTGGCGCAATGGCAGCAGACAGGCATGCTGGGAATTTTGAGAGGTCAGGACATGAAAAGGGCAAAGAAAACAGACGTGTCAGAGGGATGAGGCACAGAGCAGAGGAAATGAAACCGGAGAGAGAAAGAAAGGGAAATAAAACAGACAAGAGTCGCGAGAGAGAGCTTGGATGATAACGTCAGGGGAAAATTGATGCAGTAACAATCCGGTTTATTTGTGCTTTGTCGTCTGTGAGACACCAAGAAAGCAGCGATTTGAAATCACCGTGAAGGCAGGTGCTGCATAAACATGACAGCAGGGGGTTGAAAATATCCCCAGCAGAGGAAATATTCACATGCGTGATGAACAAAAATGCTGGAAGAAGCTTTTGGCAGCCAGCTGCAGTGTGCTAGCATTAGCCCCGAGTACAGAGCTGAAGACGTGACGGCTCTATCGCGGTGTGATGAGGGCACTGATCAAAGTACAGGAGCTCACCCGACGCAGCAACGCAGCGGCGTGGAGTAAAGAGGGGCACAACTCATTATTATAGTTCGGCTGCCAATTTGGCCACTTATGAATCTTTCTACATAAATGTCGGCGCTGGCGACACACAGCTCACGCTGGCAATTATGGTACTTTACAACACTTAGTGGCTGATTGCAGCAATTTGTGTCAAAACTCACACTCCTGCTCTGCGTCATAACGCCATCAAATCTTAATACCAGGACTCAGTTCAGGTTGACTTGCATTTTCCAATGATATCAAATCTATGTCAGCGCTAACTTGACATCAATAAATCTGGGTGTAAACAATAGAGATGTGTGAAATGTGTCCCCCAACACAAACAGACACGAGTGGAGACAGACTGAGAGTATAAGCTGATGGACAACGACATGAACATAAACTCACACAAGAACCCTGTAAAACTAAAAGAGGAGAAGACCTAACTTTGGCTGCAGATCTATTCGGGTGGACAGAAGCTGGATCTGGTCAGAAGAGGTCGGTTAACCCTGGTGCTACCGTCCCCGGTTCGACACATTCAGTCCTTCCCAGGGACACTGCTGGTTTACTTTGAATGAATAGTTGTTTTGGTGACCGTCTTGTTGGTGTCTTATATCCAACTTGTCACCGTCCAGACCTCCGTCCCTGGTCTTCGTGACCTCACATTCTCCCTGTGTGCTCCTCCCTGTCGTTAGCAGCTCATTTCCTCTTTAGTTCTCTTTAACCCTGGTGCAGCCTTTGATGGGGTCAAATGAAAACGGGGGGACGCTCTAAGATCAAGAAACGTGTTCATCGTAGACCCACACGTGTTCATTGCTTGGATGTAACCCCCACGAAGGCTGTTTGATCCAACCCTTGTGTGTTTGAGCTTTGGCGCCTCCTAGTTTACAGTGGGGACATTTCGACCCCTTGCAGGCTGCACAAGGTTAATGGAGTCATGTCAAGTCATTTCAAGTCTTGTTATGATCTTGTTTTCACTGTTGATGGATTTTCCTTTTCAAGTTCTAATTAACCCTCGTGCAGCCTACGAGGGGTTAAAAGGAAACAGGTTGCGCTCAAAGCTCGCATCAGCAAATTCAATCATTTGAACTCAGCTTCTTCATTCGCTTGCGTTTTAATATTTATACCCGAAGACTCGGGCTGCTCAGAATCCGCGTTTCCCCTCTTCATGATGCAGCAGGCATTTTCAGCCTGACTGTCTTAGATCTGGATCTATGACCTCATGCTCCTGTAGCATGTGCAAAACCCAGAGTCACCCACGGAGTGAACACTGATGCATCTCCGCTCAAGCTGCGGTTTTCTATATACCACGTGTCATCAGGCCACAGAAGTCGTTCGTTCCGTCTTACAGAACTTTGCGGCGCTTGTGCACCGAGTTGCTGCACTGAAGGTTTTCTGCCGTGCGTAATAAAGCCTCAGGCTACATTTCTGTCATTAGAAAAAACTATTTTACCATCATTTAAAATGTCAATTCTGCATCAATCCAAACCTTTCTGCCTAAAATGAGCATTGAAACCACTTTGTGATATCGAGCAACATGCATTGAATTTCTCTTAGTCCATTTCTTTTCACATTTGATGGCCCCCATCCGACTAGATCTCCAATAAAAGGCTCATTATGGAGAGAGAGACAGAAAAGAACTTAGCTGGTGGGTGGTGGGGGTGAACTGAGGACACTGTCTAATGCTGCTTCTATACCATCATGTACACAAACACATTCACAAAGAACATGCCACAGCTACTGTATCTGTTTGGACCAGAACAAGGTCATTTACTGACCGCTGGCCCTGTTCCATCCAAAGCTTTTTTCCATCCACTGTTCTTTGCTTCTTAAAGAAATACACCATGCTTTTGGCAAAGACACTGTCAAGATGACAAGATGTCAGTTTGGCGTAAAATCAGACTTCTGTGATCACGTCAGTCCTGTTTGTATTTGCCAACCAACGCCTCAAGGCTGCGGCCCAGTCCAGAGTAAAGGCCCTGACCTGCTGACTCTATGCTGAGCATTCTGCACTGATGCAGCAGTGAGGCTGCAGCCTAATTATGCAAATGTGTGCACACATCAGCTTTAGTTGCGTCACAATTCTTGCAACAGCAAAATGTAAATGTCTAGGCCTGTTTTAATACAAAGCAAAGCGCGACTGACGCTTGGCTCAGAACTAGCTTCAGGTTTTGTTGTCTTTTAGTTTGGTTCAAATGTTAAAGATTTGTAGAGGGTCTGTCAGATTAATGTTAGGAGTTGTTCTACCGACAGACATGGTGGAGCCTTCAGAGGCAGAAACACGTGCACCCACCCGTCCATAAAGGAGTCCAGTCATCACATCAGTCAATAAATCACAGTCGCGTAATAAATGATTGTTACACAGGTTGTAGAGTCCTGCACAAACCAAAGCTCATAGCGGCAGCAGCACCAGAGAGGATGGTGGTGTGACACTAGTCAAAACCCTGCTGGTGGATTCAGCTCCTGTGACCTTTGTACGTTTTACACATGTGTCAACACATGTGGTCATAAAGTAAACTACCTGAAACGCAAACAATTATATGTGGTAGGAAAAATCATGTAATGGACTGAAACAGCAATAAAAGCTGGTGCCAGGGAGCTAAAGGCTTTCACTTAGGCCTCATTGGTTTCTCTATAGTTCGGTGTTTGTAGAAGTCTGCCAGCTCCTTCGAGATGCTTATCAAAAACCTCGTGAAGCTGAAGTCTCACTTAAAGCTGTGGCTAAACCGACCACGAGGCAAGAAGTCTGCTATTGAGGCCACCGGAAAAACTGGAATCCATTTGACTGCCCCCATTAGCTACACGAGCCTCCACCAGTACATCTTTGCTTGTGATGTGCAGAATTGCGAAAACAAGAGCACTTATTACCAGGTGTAATGAAATGAATTTGGGGCGACTGTAGGTACCTAAAAGGAGAACATGTGGGTTATCGACTGAGGAATGTTTAGCATGAGGAACAGGTGAATCGGCTGCTGCAGTGGTAACCATACATCTTCAGAGCAGCTGTGAAGAGTTGAAACTAGGCTACAGAGTTAGACACAACTCGTGCAGACAGTTTGTTTTAGCAGGACAGAGCAGCTCTGGATGGAGCTGAATTCTGCTGAGCATTCTCAGAATCAGACTCTGAAATATTTCACTTTGTACTTTCAATCCCTTCCCGATTCTCTTCGCTTGTGTATGATAAATCCTTTATCCTCTCCCTTTCCTGACCCTGGTTTCTCCTATTTATTCCTCTTTCCTTCCATCTTTTCATGCCCCTTAATGTACATTTTCTTCCTCCCGTCTCAACCACTTTCCTCCTTCTCTCTTCTTACAGTACATAAACCATCAGAATTGACAGTTTTTGGCTTTTGGGGTTTGACATCCTGTTGAACTCTTCCTCTAGAGGTTTGTCCTCTGCACTATAAATCTTTCTCCCTGGTGTGGTCCTGTTGGATCCTGATGTTGTTCACACCACAGTAAAAAGCTCATCCACATGGTGGGGACACGTTTATTAAAAGTCACAAGCTTCTGAGTCTTTGCTATCTCACACAACTAATCCTAAAGTGGTTGTAGATTTCAACACAAAATCTAAACGACTCACCTCTTCAGCTCTTAAGTGCACTCATCTACAAATCAGGTGTATTCTCATCACCTGACACAAGAAACCAGGGCTTGATTAGCTACAACTGCTGGTGGTGGTTTAATGTCGCGAATACAAAGAGGCGTAAACACAGTTAAAGGACCAGGCAGAGGAAGCTATGCAGCTCCTGGTTTTCATGCCAGGATTTTGGGATCTTTGAAGTCAATGCTGTCAGAAGCTGGTTTCAGAGCATCATACCAGGAAAGGGAGGCTTTAATAAACTAATGAAGACTTAAGCTTTGGAGGAACCAACACTTTAGCTGTGTTGAGCTGTTTTTCACCAAAATGACTCCAAAGTAATAGAGGCAAACAATAATAATATATAATAATAAGACGTGGAAGTTCATGCTGTGCAGTAGCAGCAGGCTGTGGTATGTCTGTCATCTGGTTGTATGTGAGGAATCAGCTACAGACGTGTTTAAATAACCAACGTGCTACAGCTTCATCATCCTTACTCACCCCTGCTGCTGTAGCCACACACCTCCTGTCTGACAAGGGATTCAGATTCCAGGTGTATTTAATCTGAGTTGTTGAAACCGATTGCGTTTGATTGAACGTCCCTCTGTCACACTCCTCCATCATCCAGCTGTTTCACAGCCACCAGCAGCCAGGACCAAACATGGACACAGGCTGTTTTCCAGCACACGGTTCACTGCAGCTATTCACGCGATGCTTTGTGTGACTTAACTCTGATGGCCCGCTTGAACCTGTTCCATCTGAAACGGCCCATTTAACCAGTAATACTGTGACTCCACTGATCACCATTAATTTAATTTGTCCAAATCATCTAACAAGGTCACTGTGTGTATCATGTGTTTTTTCATGGAGACTGTGTGTGTGTGTGTGTGTGTGTCAAGAGGGAATATTCTGTATGCTCAAATAATTTATCGTGGGTTACCAAGGGTTAATTAAGTACTTAATATGACATAGGATGGCAAGACTCGATATCTGGTGTCTGAACAAGTGCTGTGTGTGCGTCTGTGTGAGTGTGAGAGGGAACGGTAAATTAAAGACGTTCAGCCCTGTGACACAACAAACTGAAAGCTAAAAGCGTTGCTAGTGTGTGTGTGCGTTCACACTGTGGAGACCAGTCTGACTTTCAGGCCATGCTAATCACAAAGGTTTGGGGAAGTGCAGACATTTCTGGGGGTCAGACCGTTTGCTGGCCGTGTGCCAGGTTAGTGTTTTCAAAATTAAAACAGACAAACCTGTCTCTCAAACCTTTCATTTCAATATCAATTAGCAGTTGCAAATGGGTTATGTGGGAAATATAATTGCAACTTGATTGTTTTCTATGTAATTAAAATAATTTAATTTAAATGACAATGTGTAAATAAGCTGATACGGAACATACACAACATGCTGTAGATGGCTCCATTTAATGTTACTGGACTATCACATGCTGCTGCACAGCCAGTAATTAAAGTGTCGTGGGTCTAGATGTCATGCTCTGTATTGTCCCCGCGTCTCTTCCAGCTGAGGAACCACGACTCACTTTGCAACCAAAGCTCTTTTGTTGCCTAAACTTAAACGCACAGAGGAGCAGTTTGTAGGAAATGCATGTTGCAGTTAATATGTGTATAAAAACGACATTTCCTCGAACCGGATCAAGGTATATTGCTGTTCCCTGCAAACACATTTGCTGATATGAAGGCAGTGATGAAGCATCTTTCCTCCAAAGGTGCATTAGCTTAGCACTGTTCCTGTTTTCTGTGCTCTGTGGGACACTGGGTAGTGAAAGACAACTCATCATGGTGACTCATAAATCAGAGCGTTACTGATGAAGGAAGCTACTGGTCAACTGTCTTCTAATGTTGAGCAGGTTCCAGTTATTTCAACTCCACATTAAAAAGGTGCGAGAAAGCCCATGTGTGTGTGCTGCGTTTTCTGATCAGCTAGATGAGCAGTCAGTCACATGAGCTTACACAGACCTGAGCATCTGTCACAAAGTGCAAAGGAGATCATCTGTTGTGAGCGTTGCATCCAGTGCAGCGTTCATTCTGCCCAACCGTGTCTTTAGTCGCCTGTTATGCTCTGAATTCATTCTGCATTCAGTAAAACATTACATCTAATAAAATCTCGAGTTTCATAAAGTGAAGTACAGTGCGTTTCAACAATACAATACTTTTTTAATAAAACATTTTCATTCGATTATCTCTTGTGAGAAGCTTCAGCAAAGTTTTTGCAGGGCTTTGTCAAGAGACACAGAAATCCTAAAAGTCGTGACGCATCAGCGTCAGTGACAGTTGACCGAGCACGAGCCCAGAGCTTCATGAACAAAACCAAACCAAACGCTGATGTGAACGATTTAAGCTTTGAATGTGTGAAATCTGTGGCTTTAGTTCATTCACGTTTCTTTGTATTTCCTTGCTTTGGCTGCAAACCACCCAGAGCCAAGCAAGTGTGGAGCCACCAGGCCTTCGTTCGGGACACGCATGTCTACAAAGCACGAGAAGCATCAGTTCTTCTTTAGCTGGACCCGTAATCAGTTCATTCGTCTTGAAGTCTGACCTCGTGACCTCTGTAGATTTGAGCCAAAAGCTCCACACGAGTGTCACGTTGACTTAATCCTAAGCTTTGTGTTGTGATTTCTCCGTCTACAGTAAGCAGTGCTGTGGTGTGACTGGCTGAGCTGATAAGTCTGAGGGGTCTGTCACTGACTCATCCAGCCGTGATAGTTTCCAGCTTCACCACCACCTACCTGTGCACCCACACACTGCCCAGTCTCCTCCTTTGCTTCGTTCCTACTCCAGTTCCTACACCTTCTTAGACTGGGTTCCGCTTTTTTTGTGCCTAATAATGGAAACTCTTCACCGTTTTTATTACAGCACTAATGCTACCGTAAATGCATTACACTGTTCTGGATCTGCTCAGTGTAACAATAGTAAATATACCTAATGATACACAGTCACAGGGAATATTTAGCTATTATTCTTTGTAATGCACATGCCATCATTTATGTGGGTCTTGGTTTTGCTTACTGGATATTTTCTTCTGATGTCTGTGTTTCTTCTTTGGCAGCCACTTGTTGTCCATTGTGTTTAGAAATTGGATATTTATGCTCAAGGACAAATCCGAGCTCGATTCCCTGCTCACTCGGTTCTCATGTGCCAGGCCCCAGTCGCCCCCAGTCTGTCGGCTCCGGGTGTGTCATTGGGTGAATGTGAAAAAGTGCTTTGCATACAGATAAGGTGGAGAAGCTCTGTACACATGCAGAGCAACAGTATGAAACAGGAAACCAACTGGTGTCTCTTGCTTCAATGTTCATTTTTAATCTTAATCTGTTTCATGACTTATTTGTGTAGACAGAGAATGTTACAGATGAATGTTGTCCCTCACTGATATGAAGCAGATGAACCATCTGGAGCTTTTTAGCAGGTACTGAGGCAGAGAAGTTATGCTTCTGCTCTTTTCACTAAATTAAAACTAGGAACTAATTTGCATATAGGTTTTCTTTCTTGTTTTTAACTTAAAGTTAACCTTTCAGGAAAAGTAACAGACAAGAATACTTATTTTAAATGTATTGCTTAGACCAACTAACCGATGAGTTTAAATTAGGACAGATGTCCTCAACCACTGGGCCCAGGACGTGGGTCAAATATCAAAAAGAAAAAGTGTGTGAACCTCTGGGATTTCATGGATTTCTGCATAAATTGGTCATAAATGTTCTGATCTTCATCTAATTCACAACAACAGAAAAACACAGTCTGCTGAAACTAATACTGCACAAACATGATATGTTTTTATTGAACATAACATGTGAACATTCTCAGAGCAGGTTATTATGTGAACCTTTGGCCTTAATAACTGGTGTTTTTCTATTCGACTTTGATGAAGACCATGAACATTTATGACCAATTTACGCAGACGTCCGTGTGATCCCAGAGGGGTCACAGACTTTTCTTGCATCTGTAACTAACACTTCAGGTGTGGTTGTCTCCCATCACCCCAGATGAGACTAATCCTGCAAATGATTCAAAATTTTAATTAATCACGTGTCCAACAAACCAAAATGAAAATCACCTCACGGAAGCAGAATAAGCTCAAAACAAAATGTAAGAACTTAAAGTCAAAGCACATGCAGGAGAATCTAAACAGAGAACAGAGACACTGCTAAGACACAAACAAAGGTAAACACAGAACTACAATCAGCGCACAGGCAGGAACTTCTTCAGGGAAACACGGGAAATGCAGCAGGTACCTCCGAGAACGAACCAGCAGTCAGTGTGAATGTGACAAGTCCTTATATACCTGATGATTATGATTAGTCCATTAGTCCAAACATGGCAAATGAACAGAAAACAAACACAAACAAAAGCGCCCCCTGCAGGCCGGGGACTGAACTGTCACACCTGCTGCACAAGCTGCAGGGGGATCAGCTCAGCGGGAGGCATAGAGCAGGACTAAAGAGCATTTATACAAACCACAGCTTAAAGTAATAGATGCCTTCTGTCCCCATATGTTTCTCATGGACTCTGATGACTCTTGTATTGATTGACGGGATTTTTTGATCCCAGATCGACTTGACAGCATTTCAAGGTTTTTCCACAAACCCCCAACAGTCACTCCAGCCGTGTCCACAGCATCTCATCTGGTGGCCAGGTTGATATATAGGAGCAATATTGCCTTCAGCAGGAGACACGGATTGATGTTGTGGATCAATGTGGCTCACCAGCACGGTGGATAACAACACGCCCTGTGGACAGCGACGCTTTGCTACAAGGGCCTGTTTCATGCCGACAGCGTTCGCACAAGTAGAAACCCAGACGTTATTACCTTCCGTCAGACAATCTATGAAACCATATGAAAAAAAACAATTAGTCGAACTTCAAACTTGATTAAAAAGCCTCCTGGATGCCTCATGACGTCCTTCAACTAGATCAGATAAAACAGAGCTTATCATAATTGGGCCTAAAAGTCATAGAGACACTTTGACACACTTGACATAATGTTACCTCCAGGTTCTACCTTGGTCTCAACATTCTAGTCCTAAGTTCTTCTTCCTTTTTTGCTAAAGCCTATAGTTGGTGATGGCTCCTTTACTGCAGAATGTGCAGCTTGGCATATTCTTTATAAATGCTTCTTTTAAAGAGCATGTTTTTCTCTTTCTGAAGTAACCTTCCTCTGTAGTAACACATACCGTTGTATCCAGTTTTTACACCATTGAATTGTCTCCTGGAGAAAAAAAAAATCATCTAGGATTTTCTTGTAATCACAAAATCAGAGGCAAAGAAAAAGAGGGTTTTGCTGCAATTTATGTAAACTGTCACAGATTTGCTGTAATTGACTGTAGATTTAGTAAAAATTCATGAAAATGCAAATGAATTTATAAACTATTTTTCTGTGTCTCACTGTTCAGATAAAGCCAGCATTGACATTATAGACTGATAATTTCTTTGTTAGTGGGCAAACTTACAACATCAGATGGGGTTCAAATAGTTTTATCCCTGACTGTATTAGAGCCTGATTTCTTTTTAGATTTTCCGTTACATGTTCTAGGAAAATTAGGAGGATGTGGTTATACAGAGTACTGAACTTCAGTTTGCTCAAGGCTGCTATTATCTCTGAACTTCTAGATTGCGAAACATAATGAATATCCGTACTCGATGCAGCCTTTCTTTGGGGTCATGCTCTTACACTCTGTGATTGAGTTTCCGTCAGTCCACCTTGGATTCAAACTCGTTTTTCATTCCTGGGTGAGAAAAGTTAGTGTAGAAGCTTGAAGAAATTGCATGTCAAAAATAAAATACAGCCGATCGACCGATACGACTGACATCCGTTGTCTTTACCACTATTAGGGTAAATTGCACAGATGTAACTGTTTCCACTTCTTTGACATTCTTAAAGTTACACAAGAAAATATGTTTGCTGCACTTACTGTTAGCCTGTGGTACCACTGGTGCCTGTCAGCAAGCTGTGGCCGCCTGGTTGCTTGCTCCACCGTCACATCTCTGCCAGGACACTGTCCTCATGGTGGTATTAAGTTTTCATACTTCATATCAATACCAACGGCTGATGTCTGCGTTACAGTACAAGCTTCCTCCTAGGGTCCAGTCTAACCAAAGAATGCATTGCTAACTTTAAAACAACGCTTAATGCGTCTGAACCAGTTGGTTTTACAGGTTGTGGCTTCCACCAGTCGGTCTAAAGCGTCTGCTGCTGTGGTGGAAACGGGTCAACATGAGCAGTCTCCAGTCTGTAAACCCAACCTGCGTGTTCTGACGATCGTGACCAGCATGGAAACGACCACACGGCAACTTGTCCAGTTTAGACTGAATAGATTAGTGTCATTCTTTGGGGCTCGCACCTTTTGGAAAAGGAGAAGCTGTCAACTTAAAGTAAATGCATAAGGATGAGTTAATTTAGCATTTAATGGCCTCAACAGAGTTAGATATTACTCCAGAGGAAAGTAATGTGACGGGACAATGAATCTTTATTCTTATTAAAGTGTAAAAATAAGGCATAAAACAGAAGAGTGTAGGTGACATGCATGGAAAAAAGAAATCTGAATGCGGGTCACACAGACGGTGTCCTGGCAGTTTCTGTGTTCCGCATTTCAAGACATGCATTCAATTTTCACTTTTTTACTCTGAAAATTACTTTTCTGGCATATCAAGAACGGCCATGTGGTAAAAAACACATTAATTTTAGCTGAAAACTCAAACAAGCTAAATAATTATTCCAGCATTTCCTCTTTCGTCTGCCTGAAGAGAATTTTCTGTTTGGACGGCAGAGTAAAGCTTTGAAACTGTGGGATTCTGTGCATTTTATGTGGCTGCAGCGAAAATCACATGACGTAAGCTGTGAAATGAGTTTGCGCTGTAAGCCGCTCAAACATAAAGCGAACTGACTTCCAAACCAGAACCTGCCGCTGACAAACACATTTTTCACAGTGTTTTGTGCAGCTACCGGGACGTGGGGCTCAGACGTGTAGTCTAGAGGTCTGTGCTCCACAGGCTCTGATGTGCAGGCACTGGATGCAGATCCGTTGCCGGGGAACATAAACTTCAGGAGACGGGTTTGATCAGTAAGACGTCAACTCGCACCTGAAATAAACAGGCTGTTCCCACTAAAACAGCTCAAACAAACTGGAAACAGTCTGTTCTGTCTTTGGGCTCACAATACAAGCGTCAACATGTGCTTCCAGTGCTACAAAAATATGACAACACAGCACTGCACAGATTTAATTCAAGAAACAAAAAAGTACCTCCAGCAAACACTGCAACATCACTGCACCAAATTATTTAAAGTTCTGTTTTCTACCTTCGAGGTCATTTTGGAGAGGCTCTTGTTTTGATTAGAAAGTTTTATGGTGGACAAAGATGAAAAGGTTCTGTTCACAAATTTAGCTGGCTTGGTGTTTACGTAGCCCGAAGACAGTGGAAAGCAAAGAAAGCAAAATCCATGATTAGGTTAATAGTGAAGTCTGGGAGCTGAACTTCCAGCCTACTGAAGCAATGTTCCCCTCGCTGAACTCTGAAGGCAGACTGAAGGTCCCATATGGGGTCACTCTCTACATGCGGCTGCACGCAAGGGTGGCAGGTCATGCAGTTTTCATGGGCCCAGGGCTTTTATTTTGGTGTGTCAAACCCACGTGGGAATCACAGGAGGGAGGGAGACAGAGAGAGCGAGATGTTAAATTATTCTCTTTTGATTTGAAATAATAAAATCATTTGATCAGTGGAACATGTCCCCATTTTCTCGGTCTACGGATGCTGCACCACACATCTCCCAGATCTGTGAGCTCTGAGGCTGAGAGCCTGGGTGAGCGGGGACAGAATTAAGAATAAAACAATATTTGCTCCAAAGTTAGCACTGCTCAGCCCTGGAGAATGAACTGTGGGTGTTTTGTTTGCCTGCAAATCTTTGAATCTACACGAATATGCGTCTGTTCTTTGGAGCCACCTGGGTGAGATTTTTCTGTGTGACTTTCAAAGCAAAGTGCTGAAGAATATTTGAGTCTGTTGCATCAAATAAAGATCATATCAATAATTAGCTTTTCAGCTTGTTTCAGATCCCTCTTCAAACATCTCTGCTACGTCGTCTCCATTCAGCCATGATGTTCCAAGCTACTGAAATCTACAGCCTGAATTCACTGTATGTATTAATTATATTCATTCCTATACAGTCAGGGAGAAAATTATTTGAACCCCAGCTGATTTTGTAAGTTTGCCCACTAACAAAGAAATGATGTCTATAATGTCAATGCCGGGTTTATCTGAACAGCGAGAGACACAACAATAACAACAAAATCCAGAAAAATGCATTTCAAAATAAGTTATAAATTAATTTGCATTTTCATGGGCAAACTTACAAAACCAGCTGGGGTTCACATAATTTCCTCCCTGACTGTAATTAACAGTAAAAACACATGGATGTTGAGGATGATCGTGACGGTGAACATCTGCAGGGATGGAGCGTGATGTGGGATTTAAACGTTAGCTAAGTTATCAATTCAGCAACTGTGCTTGAGGCTGACAGCATCACCTCTCGCCTGGTGTTTCTCAGCGTCGGAAGGTCCAGTGTAACAATGCGTTCGACCGCAGAGAAACTAGAGAAATCATTTCATCGACAACTTTCATTCTCTTTCCTGACTCGTTCTATTGGAGGTGTCTAAAAAGTCCCAAGTACAAAAACAGGTCATTGACTAAGAAAGGGAGGAGAGGAAAGGGCCCCTTATTCACAGCGTGAGGGGCTTAGGAGGAGGCCATCCCTGGTTCCTATAAACGGCTGAATGAACGAGCAGGAGTGACAGAAAATGGAAAGACAGAAATTATAAGAGCGCAAGAGAAACGAGAGGCCGTCTTTAATAGAGCCTTCTAAAACACTTTGTGAAAGGCCTGTGTCTGTCTTTCCCACACAGGTCATCACAAAAAAGCCCTCTGCACTTGAAAAGAAGCTCGTTCTGAATAGACTCAAGTTCCACTTCAGTTTGACGAACGAAGAAACATTCCTGCTTTTATTAACGGAGGCCTGGAGACGTGAGTTCAAGAGCTTCAGAGAGGAAAGAACAAAGGGGGAAAGAGATAGAAGAGTGATCAGACAAAACAAAAAGTCTGAAACCGAGAAATTCACAAAAGCGTCGCAAGTGACTGGACAGGACTGAGATTCGATAAAGAAACCTCAACTAAGAGCGTAGCTGCACTGGGAAGATAGAACCACGAGCAAATCCACAGACCAGCAGGACTTTGAATATGAATGTGGCTGCAAACGTCAGTCAAATGCAAACGCTCCTTGAAAAGCGTGTGACAACACACACCTACGCACACAGCAGCTGACAGACAGTAGTCTCCCTCCCAGGCACTAACTCAAATGAGGAGCGGAGGCCGTTCTCTGCAGCCAGAGAGTGAATGAGCACTGGGCAGAAAGGTCCTTCCAGGGTTTTCAAAAGCGGCGTTAAATAACACATAATGACATCTAGGGGCATATTCAGGTTGTTTTGAGGAAAAGCAGCTTTTCCCATGAAAGCTCTCTGATTAAACCCAGCTCTCATTGAAAGACAAAGTGCGTTTGAAGTGCTGGGGATCCCTGTAGTCATCAGTGATGGGAAGTGGTTTAAACTCCCCCTTTCCTGCCTCTTGGCTTTGGATGACATGTCAAGAAGAAGAATTTTGACCTGACAAAGATCTATTGATATTTAAATATTTTGCCCTTCAACGTCGCAACTCGACTCCTCTTTATCTTTAAGATGATGTGAATGGCAGCAGCCTTTCTTATTCAGGACTTGAGCCTTTCAGGAGTTTTAAAAGTAAAAGGCAGACAGAACATTCTCATCAACCGTGAAAGCTGGCATGGAAAACAGAGAAAAGCGGCTATGAGTATGAAATGAACCCAAAAAAGGAGGATGGAGCACAATCGGCAATTTGGCTAGAAACACTCTCTTTTCTTCTTCTGCCATCAGGGGCCATCTGCTCTGGGAACTGCAGGAGCAGCTGATCCTGCATGTGTCCCATTCAGCGGTTTCTGGACAAAGGCTTAGATGAACACCGATAGACGGTTGCTACTGATGGACCGCAAGTGAACTTGGTCCAAATCCCAACACAAGCGCTGCCGTGCAGTAACCTTGAAAAATGGAAACATGCGCAGGGTTTGACTTTCTGCCGCCTGACGTGTAATGAAGCAGATATTTCTGAGCAGCCTTCTTGGTGGGACACACTCTGAGCTTCCTTTTGTCAGGACGTTCACATTATCCTTGTCACTCAGTGCAGGTTGATTTATCAGCTGTTTGGGTGTCACAACATCCTTGACTGTGACTTTTCAAAATGGAACCTACTTAGACTACAGCGCCTCACAAAAATAGGATCGTTCTTACTGCATGGTCAAGCTAACTTCACGTCTTGGTTGAAATTATATTACATAACAATCAAGATGTCAAAGGTCATATAACTTTTTATCAAATGTCATATTTTAGCCATATCAACATCTCGAGTCACTGGGACTGACTCGTCAGCGCTTGTCAAATAGTTTGTTACAGTACATCACGTCTGGACTTGTCCCATCCACGGTTCATCGTAGCTTTTACTCTTCAAATTTAGTGATGTGAACGTCTAGAATGGCATTTAAAGCATTTATGGTTGTTTGACCTGAGCAGGAGAACAGGGTAGTTAGTCTGTAGCTGCACAGGCAAGACCACCTACACGAGCCATCAAAGCAGAAGGAAGCGGAGATGTTTGGCTGCTGCAGCAGTAACTGCCCACTGATTTATGCTTCTGCTGCCAAAACACAGAAGAGTAACCTCAGGCCTAATGACGCTCGATGCTGGTACGATCGTACAGCAGCGCTTCATCTCTCCGTCATTCCCTACAGGTGGACATGTAAAGATTACATGACAGTAATTACGCTTCTTCTGCTTGGACTTTTCAAACAGCAGTGTCTGTAAAACACTTCTAC
The DNA here is from genome assembly GCA_030770545.1 of Macropodus opercularis. Lineage (NCBI taxonomy): Eukaryota > Metazoa > Chordata > Actinopteri > Anabantiformes > Osphronemidae > Macropodus > Macropodus opercularis. The sequence goes on along the minus strand of CM061098.1, from coordinate 18,246,730 downwards.
AGAGAGGCTCAGTGAATTCTGGTGCATGAATTGATTTTGCAGACGATGATCGGATTCCAAAGCCTTCCAAAGCATATTTGACACAGCCATTGGTTTTGCCAAATGAACTTTTGAGAATGAGAGCAATTGAGCTGATTGAGTGGAGTTGTAGTATCTTGGCACAGACTTTCTCCCAGTTCCAATAAAAAATGATCTCCGCCCAGTATCAGAGAGGTCGTTACTGTGCTTTAGTGACTGCTGTTGCCAAGAGGCCCCACAGTCGTGCGCCTGCCTCTGTCTGCGCACTGTTTATCATCATCACGCTGATGTGATGGTGCTGCTGTTCAGTGATCTGTCGGAGGCCGGCAGGTACCAGGTAGCGGTGCTGCTCAGCGAGCAGCCGCTGGTTTCAGCTTTTCAGCTCTACCCAGCGTGTTCTTCACACACAGTTCTTCCCCATAGCTGCAGACTCGGTTTGCGCTGAGAGAACCTCCGCTGGGTCTGTGAGGTTTCAGTTATTCAGAGATGATGCAGGACCGTGGATGTGTAAGCACAGATGACAGGAGCAGAGATACACAAATCAAAGCTTTCAGACGCTGTAGCTGTATGAAACAGCAGCTCCAGGCACAAATCACATGATAACGTCACTTCAGGACAGAATGATATTTGGGATTTAAATGTCTGAGTGTGAAGGTCATGAGCGTTAAGCTTTTTAGTTGATCTTATTGCCATTCCAGCATGGTGGCATTCATGTCAACAACTCCAAGGGCCATGCAGAAGAATGAGAGCGACATTATTCCCACTAAACATGGTTCTTGCCCTTTAAAAGACGTGTGGAGATATTTCTTTGTGAAATAATTCATTTAAGTTGTATCAGACTTTACATAAAAATATGCTTGGTCTTTGCAGCAGCGCAGCATTTGACTCACATTAATGGTTTCTGATGGATATTAATCATCTGTTGGGAGACGATTCATCTCTATTTTAGCTGATCGGCCGTGATTAATTGCATGTAAACTAAGAAACGCTTTTCTAAGTTCCATTACTTGACCGAATCAGCTCTGCGGCGCGTCACTTTAATTGATCAGGGTGCAGCTAATTACACACAGTGTCCCAAAAACCCGAGCAAAGATGACCCTGTTGCCCCAATTAGCCTCACCTTAAAATCAATATGTGACGTTGAGGGAATAAGAGCCTGCTACTGTTACTGGGGAGCTGCAACTGGAGATGAGTCGTTCTCAAAGTGTCGGTAAATTGCTTTGGGATTATTAAAAGGCTCTGGTGGCAGGGCCTGCGGAGAATAATATCTTTGAGGAGAAACAAAAGAGAGAGTCGCTGAAGGAACGTGAGATAAGTTATCTCTGGATCTGCTGATAAGAGAACCCGCCCCATCCTTCCTGTCCTCCGCTAATTAAAGAACACCAGAATGGAGGTGACCACACCTTGGCCGATTAGAAAGCGAGGTCATTAATCTAGATGCACATCTGGTAATGGCCTCAGAGAGCTGGGGAAGCCTCAGCTTCAGGCGTGTTCATGTGAAATATGACTGATTGGTTCCACACTCAGCAAGTGTTTGACATGTAATATCCTTGAAATGTTGCTCCAGCTGCCATATTAGCGTTCTAGAAATACTCGCTCATTAGGATTCACCTATGACTCTACCTTCACCCCTCATCTGTTTTGCTGTTGCTATTTTCATGCGGTGCACAGTTTACGTGACAAGCCCCTCTCCCACAGCCATTCTTCATGTTCCAGCCTCTGCAGACCAGCGCAAGAGTGCTGAACAAGCACATTACATGAAAGTAACATCATTGTTAAGCTTGGCAGGGTTTTGTAACTGGGAAAAGTAGCCTAAAGATTTCACACGTGGGGAACGGAAGCTGGCAGCTGACAGACGCCGGCGTGACTTCAGCAGGTTCTCACCTGAAGGCAGCTCGGAGGGAGTAACTGAAACACGCCCCTGGATCAAAGCTGAGTTGGCCACAGCATTACATGGAGCTATGAATCCTGTAAAGCTAGACCATGTAACAAACTGTTCCAGATGTGCAGAACTGTTACCACAGTACAAGCTGCTTCTGGCAGCGGTTGAGTCCGTGGTTGTGGCAGCACGTTCTCTGTGTTTGTCTTGTTGTCTGTGCAGCTTCTAAGCAAATGGCTGCAAACAGACTTTTGAGTTTCACAAGAAAGAATGTGATGGTGAAAACTGCTCTTAACGTACAGCAGCTGAAGAAAAGCGTGAATTGTTTTGATCTGTCACGCGTCGAACCCGTGTTTGGGTTAAACACGCGTCAGCTGTGAGGACTATGACGTTGAACATGTCTCTGGACAGCAGAGACCCACCGGTGACCTGTGACAGTGCATTACCGTAACTCACTATTAACGTGCCTGTTGTGAGCTGCTTGCGTGGGCGAAGCTCAGCGTCGTCACGTACCTGCAGATCTGTCCTGACTGGCTGTGGGTGGGGCCAGATCGCTTCTCTTCACTCAGCTCAGTGACATGAGTGTGTTGGTAAGACATTCAGGCTTTAAAAAAAACTTCATTACAATTATATTTTGTTACACAAAGACTTAGTTTAACATTTTAATGAACTGAATGCAGACCCACAGAAATGAAGCTGCTTCTTGGACCATATTTGTTGCTGTCCCTCTTTTGATGAATATCTTTATTTGACAGATCAGCTGTTCTCATTGATGAAGAGTCACCTCTTGAAGGAAGCTGGTTATGTTTGAGTTTGAGCTGGGTTCAGTCAGAGCCAGGAAACAGTTTAGACGATAGAGGCACAGCTACAGCTCAAAACGTGGCTACACTACGAGACTATGAACATTTAATGAAGACTGATGACGGGTTCATAATGGAATCCCCTTCACCTGTGAGGATGTTTCCCCCAAGCAACGTGCTCAGGATCCCGACGCTGTTTATATAAAACCAAGCTTGAATGTTTCCTGGACGCTGGGAAGCAGGACGTGTGACTGGCAAACCAAACAGATCAGCCTGTTAATGTCAGCCTGACATCGTTGTATTTGATGTTCATGGTCAACAGCTCTCGCTCCAGCTTGTGTTTCCTTCACTGGTGCCTCTCTTGCTCTTTACGCCTTGTTAACTTTCACACACTCCACTCGCTCTGCTTGTTCTTTCCCGCATCCTAATTTTTCCTACCTTTGCTGTTTCCTCTTGTCATTTCTCCAAGGGATTATCGGAAACATCCTGCAGCTCTTTCTCTAAGTAGCCTCCCAGCTGCTGCGGCGCCTTGACTTTAAAGCCCACATGGATGAATGGGAGCACATCTTTTTCTCCTCTTCACTACATCTCAACAGGGAACATCTCTCTTCTTCCCTCTTTCCTTTCTCGCTCTGTGTCTCCGTCCTTCTCTAAGTACAGATTGCGACGGCAGAAGAGGCAACATCCCCAGTTTGCCCTTCATACTCAGTCCCATGCGACCTCTTCATCCATCATGACTCTAATGTCGTCCTAATTTACTTTTCCCTGCAGCTCCAACAGGGTGAGCCTAGATGCTGTCAGTGCAGAGGAACTGTTTTATTTTTTCAACTAACGACGCCTCTCATTCCCGTTTTTCCTCTTTCACCCACCACTCGCTACTTTTTGCTCCTAACCTCTGGGCTTGTAAAGGTCATCGTCCATGAAGCGGAAGGTCCTGCTAGTCATTAGCAGAGGACTCCTGGCGTGGCAGCGCTAGTGTGTCCGCGAATTCCTAGCTGTCATTCAATTTCCTTTGCCTGAAGCAGAGCTCTGCTCAAGACTCTAAGTGTAGACATGAAAGTGATGAGACGCAGCACAGGTGAGGTCTCTTTGAAATGTTCAAAGCAGAGACGCTACTGTATCTGTGTATGCTAAAATAAGGTGAACCACATCAAAGCCGGCTTCAAATGACGGGCATACGTCTCTGTCCTACTGCTTTACTACATGACCAGTCCTTCCAACTCCACACAACGTTGATCTGTGTGTGTCGTGTGTAGTAACACATACGCTTACGTTGTGTAGTTATGGGACGCACACGTTTCCTGTTTACGTGGCCTTGTCACCTCCTTATTAGAGAGACTCGTGATGTATGGATAACATACCCAAACTGGAAATGAAATCATTTTCAAATAAGGTATTTTTGTGAGCTGTAATCAGCAAATTTAAAACAAAAAGAGTGAACTTAATTTATTTTAGATCTAATGAGCTGTGAGTGTTCACAACCCTGATTAACTCTGAATCACTTACTGTTACATACTAACATACTGAGAAGCTCTGACACCAGAGGGTTTGGTGCTGAAAGGAGCCGTTAAATCGCCCTTTTGTTTGTCTTTCGCTACCGTGTGCTCCGAGTCCCGGCTCTCAGCCAGTTAGCTGAAAAATGCACCACACTGCAGAACGTAATGCATTTTCCCCAGAAGTTATCAGGCACTGTAACATCGTTGCATAACGGCTATTAGAGGAAAACACCATGCGTCATTTTTAACAGATTTCACTTACGGAAGAAAACGATGCAGCAATCTGCTCTTTGCTACTGTGAGCAATGTCTCATTTCAGTCATTTTAATTGGATAAAAAGTGGACAGAGGAACATTAATAAACAGTGGACATGGCATAATGGAGGTTTGTTGTTTTCTTTTATGGTTTGCACATAAACGTTAACATCATCAGACCTATTCTGACATTGGCATTTGATTTACTGCTCTCACACTGTATGAGAAAAAGAAAATCTACTATTTGAATACAGAAAGGTGGATAATGGCATTTTAAAGAAGGAGGCTGTGTCCAACTGTGGGCAAAGGAAGAAGAAGCAAACGTTTTAATCAACAAATAACCTTCTACTGTTTTTAACCTCCATTCTCACAAGGTCTTTCTGAAAGAAAAGGGTTTTCAAAAGAAGAAGGGAAAAGGTTTCTTGGGACACATCCATGAATGCAGATCTGCCAGCCGGTGTCACAATTCCTGTAATTTCTAAATAGTCTCCAAAATGATACAGTCCATAAAGCAAAGAGTGGAAAAAGCCCATTATTATTCCTACGGCACATTGGAAGAGTTTCAACCCCTGCTATGGCCAATCAGGGCCAAGAGCTTTCCAAAAGTAAAACTCTGCAGGGAGCTGCAGGCTCACAGTGAGCAGACATGCTCTTCACAGAAACTATTCTACAAAGCAGAGCTGTTCAAACCATAAATGGAAATAAAAGAAAGGAAGTGTTGATTATTATGCCGTAGGCAGCACTGAAGGCCTTGGAAAAAGAAACGTTACCTTCAAACTTCACTTTCTCCTAGATCTCATGACGTCAGCTCTGCTCAGCCACAGGTCGTCTGTCTCCCCACGTTCCTGCCTCGGTGACGTGCTCACGTTTTCCTTACCTTATTACTTAGATGTCCTGATTTTCAGCTGACGCGCACAGAACATTCATTCGATCATTTGCTGCTGTGTTGGCCAATCAAGGATCAAGGTTGAGCTTCCTTGAGTGAGTTTTCACTGGGACTGCAGGTAATAAAACATCATTCCAGAAAAGTTGGGACATTTTTTGAATAAAGTGGAAACTAAAAAACTTTACACCTTCATCCAGTAAATAGGCTCCTTTCAAATGTGATGCCTGCTACAGGTCTCCTCTACGTTTTTGAGACGTCTGGGTATTGAGGTTATAATTTCCTGGAGTGTTGCTGCTGGAATTTGGTCCCATTCTTGCCTGGTGTAGGTTTCCAGCTCCTGAAGGGTTCGTGGTGGCCTTTTAGTTGACTGATGCACTAAACGTTCTGGACGATTCACTGGACTCTCCTATGACGAAGCCACGCTGTCGTTAGAAGCTGCTGCATGTAGTTTGCATTGTGCCGGTGAAATGCACAAGACCTTCCCTGAAATTGACGTCGTCTGGAGGGAAGCATGTGCTGCTCTGAAGCCTTTCTGTGACGTTAAGGTCTCCCCCGTCTTTAGCCCGGAGGACACGGCGTCCACGTCAACAGCTCTTACACTGTGAACCAGTCCATTTTAGATGAGCCTTGGCCACAGGACACGACGGCTGGACTCTGTTCACGTGTGGCTTCCTGTTTGCGTGACAGCGCGTTAGTTGGCGTCTGCAGATGATGGACCGTGTTCACCCACAGAGGTTTCTGGAAGTCTTCCTCATTGCAGCTAATAACGTTACATATCTCAGCTCATGGACGTAATTGTCACTTAATCTGGCGAACTGGGGGCAGTAGCAGAGAAACTTCACATTCATCATCTATCCACATGGACACGCTGGCTGAGGTTCCATTGATTTCATCCATTGATGCTTCTGTGACCAGCTGCAGCAGATGTGTGCTCACACTCTGACTTCACTGCTTCAGTGTTTTGTGTGGCCTTAAGTACCATCTTTGTTAAAGGTATATTTTGTATTGATATGAAAAATGAAAGCTATTCCTTTGTGCCTAGTGGGACCTAGTTAGTGAGCTTTTCAGCTGTCTCCTATTGTTTTACCCACAAATCCTGGGAAAACACGGATACACACACACACACATTCAGGAGAAAAGCTCCAAAACCTTCATGACTGGCAAAACAAAACGTTCTGTTTTTCCTATTAGCAACTCTCCTTAGGTTGGATGTATTATCTGTTTGTGCTGTATCACCCTCGGGGTATCATTATCCTAAGAATCTATGTATTTTTGTTGCTATTGCACAATGTCAAAAGAGCTTTAAACAGTTCGAATCAATGCATGAACATATGTGAGATTGGATGTAAGCGATGCAGTTTCCTGCGTCGTCCTGGTCCGAGGGATCTCCGACCTCAGAACGCGGGTTCTCTCTCCACTGTGCTGCCCTAGAAGCATGTTTCAGGGCTGCTTCCGTGTTTCCAGTGAACTTTAGGCCTTGTTTGACCTCTTGATTGTGGAGTGACGTCAAATTCAAGGTAATTGATGGAAGAGAAGCTTTGAAGCCTCGAGTTTATTTTTCAACCTCTCTATGAAGCGGAGAAAGGCCTTAGTTATGAATTCATGACAGAACGTTCACCCAACATCGGGCAATTTTCCAAACTGAACATGCAATTTAGCTCTCGCTACCTGGGATCTTTGTAAATCAGGCCCCAAATGGAGAAACAATCACAACTGCCACAACCGCTTTTAGGCTTGATAAATCACTTACATGTTCAAAATTAGGCATTTGCATTTCCTTCCTCCTGTAAAACATTCAGATCTGTTTGCATTGGATTTGGGGGGTTACATAAAGTTGTATGTGTTTTTGTACTGTAATTTAAGAATCAGGGCAGTGACACAAACATGTTTTTTATTTTGGTGTTTTTATTTATTGAGCAATTTATTACTGTGTCACAATATGCATAACATGCCAGTTTCCGTAGAACGTGTTCATTCCATCTCCACGTACAACAGTGTACTTTGAAATTAATGTGACACTCTACAAACGTGAGACTGTCCCAAAAAAGTTTAAACCTTTCATGTTCAAAACTCAGGCAGTTTGCAGATACGGTATCATCAGCACAACACAAACAATAATTAGCAGAACCTCGCCAAGCAGCATGGGAGATAACCCCAAATCAGCTGATTACTCATTATCTTACATGCCAACCCCCTGGATTAGCAGCAAACAACTGTGAAGTGCTTCTGCAGAGAAAATCATTAGTTTTACAATTAGTTGCACTGATGTTAACAGGACGGTCGCCTCACTGGCCATTCTTTCGTTCCAAATTAGGCAGCAACAGGGTTCAGATAACAGCACTGTGTGTGTGTGTGTGTGTTTAGGTGTGTGTGTGTGTGGGGGGGGATTATTCTCACTCCTACGTTAGGTGATCAGAGCTGCAGGGTGATTACAAGCTGGATGTGGGTGCACACGCGTTGAACCACAGCCCGTGTGTCCACACGGTGCAGTAAATACAGCATCTGTGGATGTTATCGTCACTGTACCTGCTCGTTTGTCTCTGCAAGCGTTCGATGGAGAAAGTATGTTGGTTTTCCGCTGCTTACAGGGAGAAGCAGCAGTTACTCAGTCAGCCTGATAAAGAGAGCATTATAGAAGCAATCCATTTGCCTGAAGAAGGCCTGCAGATGAAATAGAATAGCTGCGCTGCTGGGGAAGGGAGACTACAATTTGATGCATTACTCAACATGTCAAAAAGTATTTTTCCAATTTATTCTGCGTAACTTTAGGAGAGTTAGAGGGGCATTTGTTTTGAGAGCAGCCAGCAGAGTCCAGTGGTGCTGAGATGGATGGGGGAGAGAGGAGGGGAAGGAAAACTGGCAGAAAGATCAGGCATTAGAAGCTGCATTAAAAGAACTATTGTTGCCTAAATATTAAAGTAGATTGTGGAGGATAAGAGCTTTCACTCCCTGTTTATAGAGACAGTAAATTGAGGTAATTTAATTATAGAAGAGCTGCATTCAGATGATGGGTATGGCCTTTAAAGCCCAAGCTGTAATAAATCAAAGCAAATATACATATATACAATTAGACCTAAAATAGAGAAGTAAATTAAAAAAAGCTGGAGTCCCCCATCAGGACAAGCCCATCCATCCACCTCTGAGAAAGTCTACAGTTCATTGACTAAATAATATAATTGCTGGTCAGACATTTATGAGATATTCAGAATCAGGCTGCGTTTAAAAGCTGCTTTGGTCCAGATAACGTAGTTATTATTAATTGCTTTTTGTCCACTTGCATCTTTCTTTCTGATCTCACACAACCTCTCTCTTTGGTCTGAATCTCTTAAGCAGCGTTGGAGCCATCTCCAAACTGCTGCTTTTATCAGAGACCCACACAACTGATGCATTTTCTGAACATTAATCAAATGAGGCAACTTTAATCTGACTTTCTGCACAACACAAAGTGCTCTGCTCAAGGTTACGAATGATTGGCTGCTCGCAGCTGATGCCGCCGTTCTCCTTGACCTCAGCTTAGCATTTGACCCCGTGGAGTCAGCCGTTTGAAAAACCATTTTGGCCTGAGCTCATTTCTTATCTGTCCTACAGGTTTTCCTCCCGTACGCCTGGACATGCCTCCTCCTCATATGCTCCTTCTGGGCCCCTTTTACTTACTATGTCCCTTGTACCACAGGAGAAAACCGTGTTCAGATTTTCACTGCTGTCCTTCTGATTTTGTAATGATGCACAGTCAGAGGTAATTGAGATCACAGACAGAGTGATTGTAATGTCTCAGATCACATCACATTATGTTTGTTTCAGGACGTCAGACATTCCTTTTACATTCAGGTGACGATCAGTTCACAACAGCAGTTATCTGAAAGCACGACAAAGATTGAGACCTTACAGAACCATAAAGCAAGCTTTTAACTGTAGCCAATCAATAAATTGTCATTTAACTACATATACACTCAAAACACTGGTACATTACACATGTTTAGAGATGAGCCACTGCTGCAGTAACAGTCAGCTCTGAACTGGAGATATGGAAACAACTTTGTGACGTCTGGTGGTTGAAATGATTCCTTGTCCTCAGCCATGATTCCATGTCCTCCACACTACACCACTGCTTCGCTCTTTAATCGTTTCTCAGCTGGAGGAAAATTCAAAGACAACAGCTGAGACAAAGAGCCAATCTGTGAACACACTACAGCGTTTCTTCTTCTTCTTCTTACCCTCCATTAGTCGCCTGTAAGTTCCTGCCCCGACTAAAGCCTTTAATGACCGTGCTCCTCTCTATGTTGACCCCTTAGAGCCTTTAGGCTGCTTGAAATCCTCTGGCCAGGACTAATTAATGCCCCTTGAACTACTGAGAAGAACAAGTCCCTTAGTGGTTGAACAATTTTTAAGCTTCCTCTAAAGATCTAACATAAAATAAAAAGATTTCTTCCAACTTAATAGATGTTTTTCAATTCAATTTGTTTAGTATTTACGTTGCTTTTAATAATGACATACTTTGATCTATTTCACTTTGAACATTAAAAACGTGCAAAGGAAGAAGAAGGAGTACACGGGGACAGAATGGAGACTTCATTCGTAGCTTGTTTTACTGGGATTACTCTCAGCAGGCAGGCTCAGAGCTGTTGCATCTCAAATATCAAGCGCGTTTGATGAGGACACATCTCCCTCCAGACACGTCCGCGGCGCTCTGGCACGGCAGGGTGCTGACCTTCACACAGCTGGCTGTCAATGAGGCACTGTCAACATGTGTATTCTGCCTGTTACGACTAGAATCTATCTGGAACCCACACTTTGAGAAATACCACAACACAAAATGACTCTGACTGATCTCTGCTCTGCACGATGGCAACATTTCATCCTAAAACTACATCTGAGGACGTTAACAGAGCAGCCAACGCCGGACGTCTCAGGCTGATGTTTGCGGATCTGTTCACCTGGTTGTGGTTCTTCTTAGCGCACGGTGCAAAAGGAAACTATTTGGTTACAACGCAAATAAAGCTCTGTTCATCTTAAGCGTTGTAAGAGAAACCTAAAGAAGCTGAACAATAAAGGAAACGGTTGTGGATATTATGTCCTACGGCTGATTCACATTTGAGTCTGTTAGAAATAAGGACATTTCCATATCTACTGTACACTGACACAGTTATTTGTCACAGTAATTCTTTTCACGCCTATAGGGGCTGCACGATATTTTTATTTCAACACAAATGATGATGTACATAATCTGCAAAACTCAGAATCTCCTACTATTATCTGGAGATAATAAGAGGGCTCAGCAAAATTCCCTCTTTGTGCTTCCACAGATAATGTCACAGTTCTACGCTGAGACACAGCAAAGGAATTCACAAGACGGCGTTTGATACTAAACGCATCAGAAGTGTTCGATCTCTGAAAACGCGCATTCAGTCGAACACATCACTGTTTTGTGGCATCGCACCCTCTTCTTCTGCAACACTGGATTTTCTTTTGCATTTTCAAAACAAATAAAGATTGAGACAGAAACTAACTAAGTTAATAGTACAAAACAAAAACCATGTGACTGAAAAGATGACTCGGTATGGTTGTGTGTGTTTCAACCTGGCTCTGGCGTCAGCAGGCCACTACAACAGCTCAGCACTGACTGTGTGACGCCTCCGCTATCTGCTGTGTTGAACGCATAACAGCAGCAGAGCGAGACCCTCGCAGAACAGTGGAGGTGAGAGGGATGCAGGTCTGGTAGGGCACAGAGGAGAAGCTATGTCTGTCTATGGCTGAAGAGATTAACTTCCTTTCATTCATCCCTCCTCTCATGTCTCTCCATCCATCTCAAGGACTGTGGGGGTGCTGGAGCTAATTTTAGCTGTCATCGGATGAGAGGCAAACTACCCCCTGGACGAATTAAATCCAAATCAGCAGTCGAATGCAGAGTCAACACTCAGCAGACTGAGGTGGGGCAGAGTCAGGAGAACGAACTTAAATTCCCAACGAAGCCAGCAAAGATCAATACGTCACATTCAGATCAATGCAGAGCAGAGGTTGGAGAGTAACTGCTCGTGAGCTGGAGGCCTAGCTTATCAGCCCGTGTGCTTACATTAGTTCAACATGTCAAAATGAAGCAGGATTATTAGATAATTACAGGACGAGCAGGACACAGATGGTACAGGACAAATTCTGTACGTCGACTTTACGTGACTTACAATTAAAAAGAGTATTTCCATCAGTCTTGCTCCTGTGTTGAAGGGACAGCATCATATCAATGCGTGTCATAATCACGTCGCTCAGCAGTTCCCCAGTTATCATTGTTGAAACCCCAGCTCCTGCAATCGCTTCTAGTTTTAGTTGTTTGCAATCATATTTTGATTGTGTTCAGCATGAGGCACGACTCTTGCTCTAAATATTAGCGCTTAACCTGCTGCTGCTGCTCTGGCCCTCGCCACCCACACATGGAAAGCATGGTAATGGCAAAGTGAGCGTAACTCTGCCCGTCGCTCCTTCTCATGCTGACTGACACACTGTACATACAGACAATCCCTCACCACATACCACACAGACACACACACGCACACACTCTCTGTGTCATCCTCTCCGTTGTGAGCGGAGCACTGTGGGCTAGAGTTGGGATCTTAGTCTCATTAAAGCAGCAACTAATTACTGAGACCTGAGAGACAACAGAGGAAACAATAATAAGAGGAAGTGTGGACGTAAACTCCACCGAGATACTGACGCTACTGCTGATGCTTCCTGCACTAAAGCGGCAGCTGGTGAAGAGACTCTGATATCACACACGCGCACACACACACACACACACACACACACACAGGACCTGCCAGGGCCTCATTCATCCATGTATACATCCTACCCAGACATCATCCATGGAAACATATGGTATTTACAGCTACAAAGAGTAGCACATGAGAGAAAGACACCTCCCTTCACTCAGCAACCAGTTCTAAGTAACTTCAGTGCATATGAAAACGTACTGTTCTTTTATTTACACCCACATGGTCTGTTTGTAATATGTCATGTAATGGTTATTGTCTATTCTCACTTCTTCATCACATGATACTGATTACGCATGTGCATCCAGGTCCAGGACTTGTGTTTAGATGAGAGGCAGACGCCGCAGAAAGTATCAACACAAAAGGCCAAAGAACGACACCGGACATAGAATAGTCAGAATCCTTCCAATAGTCAATGAAGTTACAGCATCAGATTTAAAAAAGCACCAGTAAACATATATCCACCAAGGAAAAGCCTCACAGCCAAGCAGGTAGACGCAGCATGGGTGGAGTCCGGTAGGAGGGACAGAAGTCAGAGCAGGTTTCCAGCAACAAGACTCATTCAATGCTGGGCACAGACCACGGACTAATAGTCTTAGTACTGAGGCTATGACGGCGTATAAATATCTGTTTTTACTTTACTTTGTGTATGTCTGTGTTACACTGTTGTATATACATACACAACATACAGTTGCAAGAAAAAGTATGTGAACCTTTGGCCTTAATAACTGGTCGACCCTCCTCAACCAAACGTTTCCTGTAGCTGCAGATCAGACCTGCTCAACGGTCTGGAGGAATTTGGACGTTTCCTCTTTACTAAACTGTTTCAGGGCATCAATGTTCTTGGACGTCTGGTGTGAATCTCTCTCTTGAGGTGATGTCACAGCATCTCAGTCGGGTTGAGGTCCGGACTCTGACTGGGCCAGTCCAGAAGGAGGATTTTCTCTGTTGTTGCTCAAACTTCAAACCTGCTACAACGTTTTGGGTTTTTTCTGGACATCAGTGTCTTCCTCCGTGGTTCCTCCCATATTCTCTATTCTAGGTTCATGTTTTACTTATTGTAGATTTGTCAACATAAATGTCATCATGTGTCAGAGATTCCTGTGAGTCTTAGCTGACGTTAGGATTCTCCTTCCCTCATTGGTTGCTGTGTCTCAGTCATCTCTACAGGACGACCAGGTCCAGGGAGAGTAGCTACAGAGCTGAGCTTCCTCCATTTGTAGTCAGTCTGTCTCACCGTGGACACGTGGACATCAAGGCTTTTACAGATGCTGTTGTAAACCTTTCCAGCTTCGAGTCAACATCTTGGTCGTAGGTCTTCTCAGAGTCTTTGTGTGAGGCTTGGTTCACATCAATGCTTCTGGAGAACAGTAAACTCAAACTGGTTTTATAGGCAGGACAGCTTTAACCAACACATCCAACCTCATCACATTGACTGGACTCCAGGTTGGTTGACTCCTGGCTCCAATTAGCTCTTGGAGAGTCATCAGCCGAGGGTTCACGTACTTTACCACCTGCTCTGAATGTTCACATGTTATGTTCATTAAAAACATGAAAACATATAGAGACCTTAGCTCAGAACACAATTTGTGACCAATTTAGGCAGAAAGCCATGTAATCCCTAGTAGCTCACATTTTCTTGCTACTGTAGTTAGAGCAGGGCATCAAACTACAGATACCGAGTATAAAGAAGTTTTGTGTTTATTGTATCTTTACCTTTTGGACTGGACTGGTTTTTCATCATTGATTATTATTATTTTAACAGATGTTTGAATTTTTAAATCAAGTTATGGGTGTTTTTGTTCATTTGTCAAAGATAAGCATAAGAATACCAGCTGCAACTGCAAATCTCGCCCCCACTCTGATCCAGGTCAGGCTGTTACACAGTCAGACAGTCAGTTTACATACTAGTTAAACTGTAAAACTAGGGAATTACAGTATATGAGACATATAAAATATAAGTATATTTTCAGAAACTTGTTCTAAATGAATATATTGTTATTTATTCATTGCATTTTCAAAGAGGCTGTTTCTCATGTCAGTTGGCTCAGATGAACGTTAATACCAGTTACATCGTTGCCCTCGGTTACAGTGGACAGACTTGGTTTAATCCATGAGATTCCAGGAGACATTTGTAGTACATGAACCAAATGAAATGAACCATGTGCAAAACATCTCTGAACAAATGTGTTGTGTTTGTTGGCACCTGTGGCACCGTGTGTCCGGCCTGTCGCTCTCTACTGCAGTAATCTATGCACTGTATCACTAGTGGAGTCACGGCAGCCGATCTTCTTGGACTGGACTAACTGTGGAAAGCTTACACTACCTACTCACGTAAAACACGTCACAATGAAATCTGCTCCAGCGTAGTGGGACAGACTCTTTCACTGGTCGCGTCCCTGCGTTCAGCTATTTGTTTGTGTTTTCTTCATCATTAAGTGGAACCAGTGGCCCTAAAAATAAATGCAAGCATAGACTCCCAACCCACATGGCCGAACGCAGAAGTACAACAGGAGACACAGTTACAGAGAAACACACACGTGGGCCTGCACACACTTCATTAGCACACTCCGGTTTGCACACACACATTGTTCTGCTTTATTATTTTCCCGGCATAGAGGTGGCTTGTTGTTCAGAGAGCTTTATCATACACACATTCACTCACACACACACTATACAGCATCTGCTAATTATGAATAATAAAGCGGAGGTTTAAATAATTGCCATGGTGGTCCTTTGGTGCCTCTCCAGCAGCTAAGTGGGTCACACTTGATGAAGCGTTTCCTTCCAATCCGTCCAGCACTCAAACCCCTGATAATAGAGAGGAGGTCTGGGAATTCAGTGGCATGACATCCTGCGGAATTTATCCAGTATAAGCAGAGAGTATTTTTGGCACAAAGCAAAGGTCTTTAAGCTTGGGAGTTCTCTGCGTGATGTTTCCTATTGTGTTGGGGAAATTATTCACATTACATAAGAGCGTGCATCACTTTGGATAGATGGCCGTGCTGTGACTGGGGTGATCAGTGGTAGGAAGAAGTTACCATTAAATCCCAGACTGATTGCCAGGGTAATGGGGCTGGGAATATTGTGGGTACTTAGACATTCTATGTAATATTCCCAGTATGCTACTGATTTTCAACATAATACTCATTAACATACTATTCCCTGCACTAACCCCTAATTAACCGATGGGAGTCTGTACAATGTGATGTATAAATGCAGGGAGTTTCATTTATCTGAGACTAAAGCCGACATTTTTTTTAAAGTCAGCAACATTGGCACAGGCTCACATATGAGATTCCAATTTCATATCGTTTACAGTTTAACTTCTCACGTTTCATTCCTCATATTCTTTTATTCTGAAGTTAAAAATGATTTTAGTTCTTCACAGACTAATTCCAGATAACGAGTCAGTTCTGTCGTCACTGGGTGTCATGTGTCAGCATATGCGTAAAGATTAACTGGATAAGATCCCTTTGTCACAAGACAATATTATCACGTTGGTAATAAAAACAATGTGTGTTTGCTGCATAATTAGCGACGGCCCAACGTTTTATTTCCAAGTTGCATGGGTTTGAAAGCAGTGTGTGTCTCGGTAACTTGATACATATAAATCAAAGATACTTCCACCTGAGGAATGTTGCTAAAATGAGGAGCATCCTGTCACAGAGTGATGCTGAAACATGAATCCCTGCATTAGTTCCTCCAGGCTGGACGACTGTGTCTCCCTGCTCATAGTTTGAACCAATGACTCTTTAAAAAGCCTCCAGTTCATTCAAATGCTGCAGCCAGAGTCTGACTGGACTCAGGAAGAGACGTCACATTTCTCCTACATTAGCTTCTCTGTCCTGTCAAATCTAGGATAGAATTAAATTCTTCTCCTCTCTTCATAATAAAGCTCCATCTGGTCTTAGACCTCATGGCTCCTTCTGCTCCAACAGAACCTTGCTTCTCAGAGCTGGTCTACTGGTGGTTCTAGAGTTTCTACCTGTAGAACGGGAGGCAGAGCCTTTAGCTCCAAGCTCCTCTATGTGGAACCAGCTTCCAGTTCAGGTTCTAAACTGCTGAAAGTTTTATTTTGAACATTTAAACAGTGAACATTAAGTGTGGTGTGAGTACATCTCATAAAGGTTTAACGATATGTTTACTGAAACATTTTGATTTGTCCCATTATTTGAATATAAAACTTAATTGCAAAAAAATAACAACTGTAATAGTTTAAAAAGAAGAAAATGCTTTTTAAACATTTATAAGACTTTTTTTTTACAAGCATTAGCATTGATTTTCCCTCTGTGACATCATTTTAACCACATGATAGTTGCTCATGTACAGGCTGTGATGTACTGGTTGGATTTTTCACTCCTACATACGCTGGTTTTATGCTCATACTGGTTTATCTGTTTATCTAACACGGTGACACAGAGCATCTCTACCATGGATTCTAGTCCCAGCTTCAGGTTGAGGGCATTGCAGTATTTACAGGCGTTATTGGTATATTTCTATACACCGATACAGCCTTAAAAGCACATCTTACCTTGTCCTGACTTATTAGTTTTCCTTATACACATATCTGGAAATACTATTACTTTTATCACTGTGAATGCTTTAAAGCATTCACAGTATTGTTTTCCTAATCTTTATCACTGTGAATGCTTTAAAGCATTCACAGTATTGTTTTCCTAATCTTTATCACTGTGAATGCTTTAAAGCATTCACAGTATTGTTTTCCTAATCTTTTTTATTATTATTATTATTATAGTTCTTCCGTACGCTTTTTGGCATCTAACTCTATTTGCACTATTTGAGCTATAGGAACCATTCAAATATTAAAATGTGCAGCTTTTCCGGGAATCGAGTGCGTCTATACAACTTTTTGATATCTTTTATACTTTTTGAAATATTAAGCTATTTTCACTTTTTTTTCCCCATTGAAAATGAATGGGAAGCTGTATAGGGCAACTGTACACTCCCGCAAGAGACCCCAGTTCAAATCTTGCTCAAGGCATCTATGTTCTGCTTGTTATAACAATGCTTGGGAAGATTCGGTCACCTCCGTTCTTGTACGTAAAGCGCCATCTTCTGGTTGTCCTGAGCATTGCAGAGAGAACAACTATTTATACTAATACTAACTTATAAATACTGACTGCTGCAGATTAACAATTGAATTACAATGTTGGTTGCATTTTGTGTTAGATGTAAATGTTTGATGTGCTTAACATTTACGTTTTATAGAAATAGTTCTGTGTTACGCTGTTTGAGCTTTGATGCCTTAAACAGTGTGTCGCTACGGCCGCAATTTTCGCTCTTTTTAAAAGATTCTTTCACTCAGATGTAGACACACTTGTCTACTTGCTAACTGGGCACATGGCAAAACCGAAAGACCGACACATTTCGCCGTATTTGTCTCGTCCCGGCGGGCGCGGCCGCCATTAATTTGCCTGGCTCGCGAGACAGAAAAGACACATCTGAGCGTTTTGAACTCGCTATAAATTCAACAATTGTCAGTCTTTCGACATGAAACTCACACAGGTTGTAGATTAAAGTCTCGGCTTTCATTTGATGTGGTGGTTGTTGTGATTACTGTTACGGTTTCGCCGCTACGAACCCGTTTAGCGGGCTTCGTTTCTATCGTTTCATAGCCGCAGCTGCTGCTGCTGTCAGCCTCTTATAGACCTTCGCGAACTGGTGTTTCAAGCAGCCCAGTGGCCTAGTGGATAGTGCGGTGAGCTACAGAGCCAGAGGCCACGGGTTCAATCCCCGGTCGAGACAACTGTTTTTAGACTGATGTTTGTTACCAAGCTGAGGGTTTAATACACCTTCGGGCGCGGCCAATTTCAGCTATTTAAATGGCCGAGCGGTTAATCTGCTGCACTACAAAGCGGGAGACCCCGGTTCAAACCCCGGCCGAGGCAACTGTCTTCATGCTGATGTTTGTTACCAGCACATTGAATCTGGATGTTCTGCTTGTTGTAACAAAGCTTTTAAAGCTTCAACAATGTCAGGAAAGTCTTGCAAAATTCAATCAACATATCTTAGGGGTTATCTATACTTTTACTGTGTAGATCAACTCACCTGTGTTTTATTAAATTATTAAATTATTAATACTTAATATTTTTTCATTATGCTTTATTTTGAAATTTAAGACTTTTAACTTCTGGACCTGTACAACCCTATTCTATCCACTTCTATTTTTCTTAAGCTACTTTTAAGAACGTTTTAAAGTCTCGAGCTGCAGTTAGCAGTTATTGCGAATACATTCAGCATAAAGCATTCACAGTGCATTTACTTATGGAAATGCTTTTCTAGTTATTATTATATTTATTATTCCATCCGTTTTTTGGCATCTAACTCTACTTGCACTATTTGAGCTATAGGAACCATTCAAATATCAAAATGTGCAGCTATTCTAGGAATCGACTGCTTCTATACAACTTTTTGATATATGTTATACTTTTTGAAATATTAAGCTATTTTCACAATTTTTGCCCCATTGAAAATGAATGGGAAGCTTGTATAGGGCAACTGGACTCACCCGCAGGAGACCCCTGTTCAAATCCCGCTCAAGGCATCTATGTTCTGCTTGGTGTAACAATGCTTTGAAAGCTTCTTGTACTTACAGCGCCGTCCTCTGGTTGTTCCTGAGAATTGCATTATAGGTGTTTTAAAATCTCTCTAAACTTTCACTTGGTTATTGTCGCCACGGCCGCAATTTTCGCTCTTTTTAAATGATTCTTTCACTCTAATGTAGAGACGCTTGTGTACTTGCTAACTGGGCACATGGCAGAACCGAAAGACAGACAAATTTCGCCGCATTTGTCTCGTAGCGGCCGCTTTTGAGTCATTAATTTGCCTTATTCGCGAGCAGATTTGAGCGTTTCGAATTCGCTGTAAATTCAACAATTGTCAGTCTTCCGACATGAAACTCACACAGGTTGTAGATTAAAGTCTTGGCTTTAATTTGATGTGGTGGTTGTTGTGATTACTGTTACGGTTTCGCCGCGACGGACCCGTTTAGCGGGCTTTGTTTTAATCGTCTTTTTGTCACAAGCTTTAAACGTTCACTTGTAAATTGTCGCCACGGCCGCAATTTTCGCTGTTTTCAAACGATTCTTTCACTCAGATGTAGACACACTTGTCTACTTGCTAACTGGGCACATGGCAAAACCGAACGACCGACAAATTTCGCCGTATTTGTCTCGTAGCGGCCGCCTCTGCGTCGTCTGCCCGCCTGATTAGCAGGCAGATTGATCGTTTTGAACTCGCTGTAAATTCAACAATTGTCAATCTTTCGACATGAAAGATTGTAGATTAAAGTCTCGGCTTTCATTTGATGTGGTGGTCTTTGTGATTACTGTTACTGTTTCGCCGTTACGAACCCGTTTAGCGGGCTTCGTTTCTATCGTTCCATAGCCGCAGCTGCTGCTGATACTATCCTCTTATAGACCTTCGCGTACAAAAATTTTAAGCAGCCTTGTGGCTGAGTGGTTAGTGCGGTGAGCTCCGGACCCAGAGGCCACGGGTTCAATCCCCTGTCGAGTTAACTAATTTTAGACTGATGTTTGGTACCAAGCTGAGGGTCTAATACACCTTCGGACGTGGCCAATTTCAGCTTCTTAAATGGCCGAGCGGTTAATCTGCTGCACTGCGAAGCGGGAGATCCTGGTTCGAACCCCAGTCCAGTCAACTGTCTTCATACTGATGTTTGTTACCAGCACATTGAATCTGGATGTTCTGCTTGTTGTAACAAAGCTTTTAAAGCTTCAGCAATATCAGGAAAACCTTGCAAAATTCAATCAACATATCTTAGGGGTTATCTATACTTTTACTGTGTAGATCAACTCACCTGTGTTTTATTAAATTATTGAATTATTAATACTTACTTAATATTTTTTCATTATGCTTTATTTTGAAATGTAAGACTTTTAACTTGTTCTGGACCTGTACAAGCCTATTCTATCCACTTCTATTTTTCTTAAACTACTTTTAAGAACGTTTTAAACTCTCGAGCTACAGTCAGCAGTTATTGGGAATACATTCAGCATAAAGCATTCACAGTGCATTTTCTTATGGAAATGCTTTTTCTAGTTACATTTGGATTTGACTATTCACTTGCAAGACTTGACTGCAGCTGCATTGATTCTTTCAGATAGCAGCCATTCATGCATGATTATATGGTGATACTGGATGGGCAGATAAATGAGGCATGGAAAAGAATATAGATAACAGTAATGAGAGGAGTCTGCGAAGCTGTGAATGGAGACACGCAATCGTGACGGACCTGTGAGTGGCTGGAAGACAAGAAGGAAGCGTCAGGATCTTGATTAGAGCTGTGGTCTCTGTGCTTGCCGTCTGCCTCTGACAGCCAATAAAGGTCAGGAAGCTACAGGGAGGCTTAGCGGCTAATGTCAGCTGTTCACCTGGGAGTGTGTGTGTGTGTGTGTGTGTGTGTGTGTTGTATTACATATAGTGTAAAATGATATAAATACACGAGTGTGCATGGCCGCCTGCTTGCCTCATGTTCATGAATAGACAGAACAGCCTGCAGGCAATAATATGGATGAAGATAATAATAATCTGACAGGTATGGAAAAGATATTTGTGTGTTCTTTGTGCCGTTGAAGGTGTCACGTTGGTACACCTGTATGTGTGTGTTGTCAAAGAAAGCAGGTCCATGTTCTTGCTCAGTGCAGATTGTGAGAACAGGTCTATATTCAGGTGCCATGCACACGGTTATCAGACGTGTCAATGTGTCTGTAAATGTCTTAAGTGTGCATGTGCATGACTTTCAAAAGGTCCACATTCACCCAGTCCACAGGCTGTCATATGATTTCAAAGGCGCCGTTTGGCATGTAAGAGCAGCGTGTCAGACATGCCTCACAGGTCCTTTATTCCCCTCCTCAGTGACATTTAGAAAAGCCTGCATACTGGTTTTAAATTTAGAATAATAAAGAGACAGACATGGAACATGTGAGGCTGTACAGGGTTCGCTCAGTACATAGCACTTTCCGGGCTACAAGGAAACCTGAGCACGAGGGAACCAGGAGAGTAGCCACAGGTGGCAGCAATACACTTATAATAATGATGGAAAACCACTGAGCTTGAGTGGGATAAAATTATTTCCCCACCTGTTCTCATCAGCCTATATAGAAACAGGTGCCACTTGCAGTAAAACATCTATCATTAGAAACAGGCACAAGTTCACTTATAAAAAATAATGATATTAGAACAGGTTTAAGGCTGAGAGCAGTGAACCGTGGACCAAAACACCAGGACGATAACATAAAGTCGATAATGTAACTGATAAGAATCAAGCCTACATCATCGAGGTCATCAACATGTACAGTATGTACTGCAGGAACAGTGAAAAGGCAGAGCTGGCCCAAGCTAATTGTACCTGCTATACATTAAGTCGTAATGATGCTGTTGTGAAGTGAAGCTGGTGCTTTCGCTCCTGTAACAGCTGCAGATGTATGTAAATGAGATGCACTTGTTAGCAGCCATTAGAAGCCCTTATCTAGAAATTACCCAGAGGAGCTGTGTGTGAGAGCGTCTGAGCCAGATCTGATTCAAGCAGACTTCACTCTGCCAGCTCCTTGCTAGCGAGTCCATGGAAGACTGGTGGGTGCAGAGGCACTGGAAATATTCAGCCCCATTGAAAATGAGATTCACTGGCAACAAAACCCCAAATCCAATTAGGTTTAGCCAACACAAGGACTTTCCTTCCGACCCACTGCCAGCTGAATACACCAAAGGTTACATATTAATGTTAAACCGATTTAACAGGCAGCATCTTGCTCCACAACCTGTACCTGTGTGCAGCTTTCAGCATTCACCTGGTCTGAGGGGTTAAAGGTCATCCAGCCTTGGTTTTATCGATGCTTATGGGCAGACATTCCACCAATTACATTTTACACAACATCCCAAATTCCAGCTGTTTGCAATGAATGAATGAAACGAGCGATTTAAACAACTCACCAAGTGGTTCTTCCGAGTTCATGTTCATTGTTTCAAGCGCATCTTGCGAAGCAGTCTATGTAGTATCTGAAGCTTGACCTCATTTGGTAAGAATAATTTTCTGTAAGCGTAATTTTATTTCCCTGTTTATTTTTAGCTGTGTACGTTTTCTCTCCTCGACCTCGTTGGATGTTCATGGTTACTTTTGCTATTTGAATGTATTGTTTGCTCGCCACATCCTTGTCAAGACCTTCGCTTTGTGGATAATCTGTGGAGTGGATTTTGTTCCTGAACTATGATAGATGGACTGGAAATGATCGGCCCCATGATGCCTGTTGATGCGCCACAGCCCTCAATTACACGGGTCTTGGGGTTTTCTACGCTTTATCCCACTCACTCACAGAACGCGACGCCAGGAACATAGCACGTCAGACAAACCCACCACCTGCCTCTCCTGGTCCACGCTCAGCCCTCTACAGCTGGCTCCACTCATCATCCCACAAGCTTCCATGGCTCCAACCAGCCGCCCCCTCATTCCCTGTGCCCGTCCCTGCCTCACCTACTCACGGCTTCGCGTGTTGTTTTCATCCTGACTTAGTCATCACTATTTAATAGCTTTTCCTGTGACTAATTTGTTTTATCCGTTCTCCTCAGTAACGCGTCGCCTGCTGAGATTTACCGCCGCCACAGATTACTCTGCACTTATTTATATACCAATAAATACTTGCAGACAAAGTTCTGGTTCTGGAGGTCTGTTCTCTGGGGTCCAACCAAACATTTTCAGTGCAAATCTTGACACTATGTTTGACTGCGCGTTAGAAATATGACTAACGTAAGAGAAACAAAAGCTACACTACCCAGATATGTCAACATCTACACATCTCAAAGAAGCAGTGATGATGATCATGATTGGTAACTTCCTGCCACAGACTTTCATTTTGTCCTTTCTGCTCCTATTTGGTGTCTCTGCTCCCTCAGCTTCATCAAACATAATCAGTTTCACGTGTGAGTTTTCACTCAGCTGTCAGATTGTCCGCCTGTAATAACAGAACAGCCCTGTGCGACATTGTCATGCTGCGTTTTCCACGCTGAACTGCCCGTCATCTTGACAGACCACGGCTGCATTCACACCTGCTTCGGACTTATACTCATGGTCATGCTTTTGTTTATGAAGTTTTTTAATAAGTCACAGTAAGTAGTTTTGCTTTGTACTACATAATTTCATGTCTATTAACCTGCCTACGTTTAATCATGGAATACTAACGCAAGATTAAAAACGCACAAACAAACACATGCAAGTGAAGAAATGACTAAATGCAGCAACATTCAGTTCGCCAGGGAAGACACTAAGGTTTGCAGGTTGGCCTTTCACTGTGCGGCCATTAAGGGGGATGATGACAGATTAGAAATCAAAATCCACATGAAAGCCCACAGACACTGACCAGTAGTTTTAGTTTGACTCTGACTAAAACAGACCAAAGACGCTGCACAGTGAAGAAATGAAACCGTCCCGGCTGGAGAACGACTGTTACACCCCGAGTGTCTGAAGGAGCCACATCCTGCTCTGAAACTCGACAACCAGAGCTGCTGCCAGGGAACCACTGAACATTACTACTACTAGTCACTTCAAAAACTGTATTTGTACCCATGGTGAAGCTGCCTGTATGACTGTGTACATATTCAATTCAACTTTATTCATATAGCACCAATTCAATCATGGCCAACCCCTCCCACCCCCTGCACCAAACCGTGGAGGACCAACGCAGCTCGCACAGCGCAAGACTGCTGCACCCGAAGTGTAGGACTGAGCGCTACCAGAGGTCCTTCATACCCACGGCAATAAGACTCCACAACACACCAACATGACTGGAAAGCATGTTTATAGTGTGATGTGTGCCGTGCGGTGAACATGTTGCATATAGGTTATTTTATTTTATTTTTCTTTTCCTTTTGGAACTTCTTCGCACTTTATGTCCATACATGTACATACTGTCAAACAATTTTACTCTTTTTCTTTTTGTAATTATTGTAATCCTTTTATTCTGTCTGTAATTATGCTGCTGCTGGGTCACCAGAATTTCCCCATTGCGGGATAAATAAAGTCCTATCTATCTATCTATCTATCTTCACAACATCAGTTATCTCAAGGCTCTTTACAGTGAGGTTTAAGACCTGACACAACTAAACCCAACAAATCCCACATAGAGCAGCTTTGAATGGAGCCAATCAATAAATTGTACCTTTAATAGCAACAGTGGAGGAAAAACTCTATAGAGGAAGAAACCTCCAGCAGACCCAGGATCAGTGGAAGAACATCTGCCTTGACCGGTTGGAGTGAAGGGACAGAGAAGAGAGAAAACAACAACAAAACAAGCAGCAACAGACCAGAACACCGAGACTCACGGCTCTGATATATGACATATGTGTTAAATAAAGTGTTAAATTGTACATACTGTATTCTTTCTATTGCTGTACTGCTGCAAGGAGGAAATGTCTTCAGGCTTATCTGTTCCGATCTGATCAAGGAGAAACGCCTCACGTCAAGTATCAGAATGTGTCTCTGTTTAAAAGCCAAAGGACGCTTGTCTGAGATGAACAGTGATTAGAGAGAATGGCCAGAGAAACCTTCCATGTGTAAATTCTCCTCAGAGGAGGTGGAGGCCATTTACTTTCACATGCTCACTCACTGCTCCCTCTTTCTATGTCCACCTGATGAGTCCATTCTTTACAAACAACCCAGAGGATGCATTTGTGGACTCCTTGTGTATGCAGTCTGCAGATTTTATGCCAAGACAACCTCCCTGGTGCTTCACGCTGTCTGACAGCGAGTGTGTGTGTTGCTTAACATGCAAATGAAACATGATCCTCGTTGGGAGGTTCTGCTCGTCCTGGTGAAGCCAGCATGGGCTGAAAGCCTTCCTGCCTTGCGTCAGAGGTGAGGCTTCGGTGTGAGTTGGAACATCCAGCTGAGCACGGTGGCAGCGCATCTTTGGTTTTGCAGTTAGCTGAGCTCTATGAAGCGAGGGACCGGTCTCTAACTAAACCTGAGGTGGGACGGTGTGATGCCTGCGTCTTGACTGAAGACTGAAGGATCGGACTGGTTATCAAAAAGCAAAAAAAGGAGGAAGTGCATAATACAAAAGTAAAATACCTTTCATTTCATTCATGAGGTTAAAACTTTATTGAAAATGATCCAACTATTCCTCTTCTCTTGGGCAGATAAAGCAGATCAGAGGCTCAGATAATGACCATGTGGGCAAACAGTGGCCCACAAGGCTACAGAACAGACTCCACGTAGTGTATGCCAGCGTATCAAGGACTTGAGCTGGAAAGCAGCTGGTCTCACATTGTTTCCCGTTCAGACGTTCGGCAATTAAACTGCACATCAAGGCAATTAGGAAGCATTTAAAAAAGCATGGCTATCTTGGGGGTGTTCATAATAACAGAGTCTCCTCTTTGAGCTTCTCTGTTCTAGGTGGAGGTGGCACTCAGTGTTGCAGAACTGATGAGAGTCCTGGCAGTAGGTTGTGTAATCCTGCCAACAGACTGGACTCTAGATGCTCAGTGAGCTGAAAGCAAAGCTGCATTTACCGCTGAAATCCCTGGATGACCTCAAGAGTTAAAGGCGGTGGTTATCTGTCCATCGTACCTTTCCCTCCGTCTTACTGTACATCTCACATGCACCGTTCTGGCAGTATTTCAGGTGTGTGTGTGTGTGTGTGTGTGTGGATGCTGTGTTGTACAACCTTTGTAATTCATATTCCCTGCATGTTCTGTAATCATTCCTTCACTTATTGAAGCACTCTTGAAGAAGCCTACAGATAAAACTATAATTTATATTCCATGTTCAAAGCTGGCATGATGTAAAAATATTCATATTATCAACAACAAAGGTAACAACAAGAAAAATAAGAGTTTTTCCATTCAAAGCTCTGTTGAGATTTTTTTCCAGATGCCATTTCTATGCTTGATTGTTTGTGAAATTGTTCAATGTGTGCATTATTACTATACATCCTCTCACATCATCACACTTTAGCTAAATATTACCAAGACTAGATAAAAAGGAATCTAGTTTAGCAGCTGCGTCACAAACACACTTTAAGCCTCCTCGCACAATAACTCAGGGCTGCTAGTTGGATTCTTTGCAGGACTTCCACTGCATTTCTATTGGGTTGAAATCAGGTCATTCCCTCAGTCCAGTGTGCTTCGCGTCAATATTTCTGCGTCTTTGTCAGTCTGTAAGGTTGTCCAAGCAGAAGCCTAGTGGGTGGCAACGCGGAGCAGGCGAATGTGACGAGGGACCAGCGCTGGATGATGGAGAGAGTGGGACAGCGTGGACAGTCAGCACGGTCACTCTGGCCTCTGAGCCTCGTGGCCGTGTTGGCTGATTGCATGTTGGTTGTCAGACGTCTGTTCTCCTCAGCACAATATTTCAGGAACAGCTGGGTTCCTCCATTCTTCTGAATTTTTGGAATTTATTTTCATATTATGTCAATTGAGAGGGTTTCTTTTAATGGCAGCTGTTGGATAAAAGCTTTGTTAATCTAAAATGTCAGCATAAAATAAAAACTTCCAGTGGAGCCTTTGAGACATGTCTCTTGGGGTTTGATCTGAAGCGGAGGCTTTTACAGACACCCTGAGCATATGTGTCATCGCCTAAAGTGCTGATTCACGTTTAACTGATGTCCGGCTCAGAAACAGTAGGAAGGTCATGAGTTGATTGTCTGTGTCTGACTGGGGAAAAATACAGTTCGATAAGAAACATGGCTCCTATCAAAGAGTCACTGGATAAACTGACTGGAACCTTCTGCTAAGAAAACACAAGCTTTGCAATATTCACTGAAATGACTTCAGTGACAAAAATAAAATCAAGATATTGATTTTGAATTGCAGTTCAACAGAAACAGAAAGTTCAAAAGAATGAAACTGACCTGATACTGATCACGAGGGTTTGCATTGATATTTTGTTGGACAACCTTTTGAGGCAAATGACTCCAGAACCTTCTCCAGGTTGCACATCTCAGCTCCTCCACTGAGTTTGATAAGGCCTCTACAGATTAGTATGTTGGCTCCTAGCTGTGCGTTTTGGATCGATAACCTGTTGAAGGACAGACACAAAGCAAACACAGAATTACAAAGAAACTCAAAAGCACTGCCAGAGTGTGTCCAATCAGAATAGAAACTACAAATCTGTGTGTGCAGGAGGAAATGAGCTCCAACTCCAAGTCTCTGCATGGAGATGAAACTAAGACTCACTGCAAAGCAGGAGGTGATGAGGCAGATGAGCAAGGTCATCACAACAGCTGAGCAGAAAAGCCAACAATGTCAAATGTCAGTTCTAGGGGCGAGGTAGCAAGAACACGACCAACTTACTAGACGATGTCAGACCAAAGTGCCGAAAAAGACAACGTCTGTGACGGTTTTCGTTCGTTAGCAGATGGTTACCCACAGTTTTGTCCATATGCTCACAATAATAATAACTCTTTACTCTTTGTAATAGAATTTGAAGCATAAACAAGCAGCAGCGTTTGACTCCATACCGGGAATATTGACTTATTCCCTTCTGTGGTAGAATGTTTCACTTTTTGCTAAATCGGACCTTTAACCACAATCAGTGAGTTCACAGCGTCTGAAAGTAATGACATACATCACTGCTGCAAGGAGACGCGTTGAACCACCGATGGTGAGCAAAACTAATATTTCCCCGCTGCCTGGACACTGCACTGGGGTCTGGGACATGGAAATCACCTGTGACTTCTATATTACAGTCTCACAACCCAAATTCCTGTCAGCAGTGACATTAAGTCCCATGTTTCTATTTTTTCAGCCTGCCTATACACGTATTGAGAACTGTGAGTGTGGAGTCATCGTTAAAGTTAAGTGAGCTGGTTCCTGCTCAAGGCATTACACCCCCCACTGGGTTTGTTGGAGTCGTCAGGTATCTCCTCCATACTTTGCAGCTGACACAGTATTTAACTGGCTTCATTTGCCCGAACAATTGCAAACATGCTGTGTTGTCTAAATAGTACAGACGGAAGCCGTATTTAAATATAGATGAACGATGTGTTTAATCCAAACATTATGGAAGACGCTGTTCTGTTTAACCTAATGGGCTCCAAAACGTTTTAGAATCGGAGCACTTAGACAAACAGACCACAGCCAAGCGCTGGTCTTCCAGGCTTCATAGAAACACCAAGGTCTCGAGTTAGTTTTTCAGTTTCAGCTCCTTATTCTGACTCTTATTTTGTAATACTCGCTCACAAAGTTATTATGTTTCAAATTAAACAAAGCAGCAGACGAGGAAATGAGCTTCTACACCTGGCGTCAAACAGAAATGAATGCAGGAAAATGAGGAGCATCACCTCTACAGAGCCAAGCTGTAGGTGCTGCTCCTACACCTCTGCACTGCTACATCCAGGACACACACAAGCCAGGAAGCTGGGCCGGATTTGGATTCAGTAAATAAAGCCTTTTTGATATTCAGCATGATGATTCAGCTTGTACAGCAGCACCTTGTTTGTCATTAAACCCCAATCACCGAAAGGCATTTCTCCCTATGTGCCCTTTGGCAAACGCACTGCGGACTGTGACTGCACTGCCAGGAAAGTGGGTCAGTGGCTTTTCATGTATTATGAGCTTCATCGCTTCATTAAGGAGGAAGAAAACAATGGCAAGCGACCCATTTCTGAACGAGCTTCCGCAGTGACTGCAGGTGCGTAAGCAGCGAGAGAGAGACTGAAGGAGAAGCAGAGCGACGGAGAAGCCAAGTTAGTGCTGCGTCGTGTACAGAAAGACGGAGAGACGAGAAGAAGGAGGTGTGCGAGCTCCGCCCTGCCAGGGCTTCACCCGGCGTCGCACTCCATCCACATCACTCTTCTCTCAGGCCATCAGTTCATACTGATTCAACATGGTCGAATCAAAGGCCCACAGTTAGTTCATCCTTTTTGAAACCCACATCACACCTTCAGCACTGAGGCAGAGGCCTTAAGGCTGGTGTTTAATGAGACGCTTCCTTCCTTCCTTCCTTCCTTCTTTCTTTCTTAATTTAAATATTGCAAAGTAATTTCAGTTTGACCTAAAACCAACCACACGTCTAAAACGTCTTCACTCTGCTTATCCAGACATCATTTTGTCAGGCAGCAGGTTGTAACAAACACCGTTTTTGTTCCACATTTTTCAGAATGACTAAGTTGCAGGGACACGGTCGGGTGGATGCTGGTGGATGCTGGACATGTATTGTTGGCTGCAGAACCAACTCCAGTGGTCGACAGCGTGAGACGTGGCTGCTACATCTTTCCTGTTAACTTTCTTTAACGTTAATCAAGTCAGAAAATGTTAATGTGCAATGCAAATCCACGTTTGGGGTTTAGGTCCGTGGACAATCCAAGCCATATAGCTCCCTGTGAACGAAGCTACACCTCACAGACATGTTCACTGTGTTAGTGCAGGTTTTACTCATGTTTTAGTTCAACCTGTGATAAAAGTCAGTTTTGTGATTAACTGTGACAAGTCACAACAGGGTTTCTTTAGATTTGCGTCTATAATAAATCAATGCTGAATATATATCTAACTCCCTCAATCACCTCTTATCCCATAAATAAACATCAGAGTTGTTCTTCCTTTGGGATCTGGTTCAAGATAAAAGTCAAATATCTCCACTCTGCACCACAATCTCCGCTATTATTCATTTCAGCATCTCCACGGAACGTCAGCAGCTGAATCTACGCGTGGCGAACAAAACGACACAACTGAGAAACTGTGTCGGTCTCGTCTTCTTATTCCACCGTGTGAGGTTTTGCTGGCTTGACCCTGTTCAGTGCATTAGAACTGGGATCGGGCCTCAGGCCAGTTTGGCTACTGTGATGTGGCGCTTGTGCTATATGTGCTTTCAGCGTGTGTGCGCTGGCTGAACAGGACTGGTTGAGGCTTGCTCTTGTTCATTCATGGCCCTTGGTCACTACTTTGGCTGAGTCATTGTCAGCGCAGGTTATTCTTATTTGGGTTAAACTTGGGTTGAGGTTTTGTCCTTGTGCATCACAGGGGAGCTATTCATTAGGTGGAAGGATGAAGGCATGGAGACACTTTGTTCCAAAAACAGAACCTCTGTCTCTACTAGACCGACCCAGTGCACAGGAGCCCTCACGTGTCTTTATTAACCATTTGATAAACGTTTTATTCAAAACGCTTTCAGGCAGAATTAGTTTTACTATCGTAAGCAACGAGCTGAAGGTGAGGAGTGTAAGAAATGAAAGGTTAGGCCTGACTGTTCAGGCACCACGTAGGACACAAGCTGCTCACTGTTTGGTAGAATGCAAAGAGTTTGGATCGATATTTCCCGTGTTGTAATGGGACGTTTGGCGAGGCTGGTGTTTTACTGAGCACCCGGGTCGTTCTGTTTAGCAGCGGCCCGTTGTCTGATTATTCCTGCAAACAATTCCAGGCGCAGCCATCTAATGCACCCAGATTTAGGAAGCTTGTTTAAAGACTGATATACTCACACATCATTTAGGATGGAGATGATTTGTTTCTGAGCAGGGCACAGGCTAGATAATGAGTCTGGGAAGCATTTGGCACAGCAATTGTTGAGCCATTGCTATTTTGTTTATTCTTTTGCTACAGGGCAGTAAACTGTAACATGAAACTTGTTTTGTCCTGTTTTTTTAAATTATATCCTAAAGCAGTGACATATTTACAAGGAAAAAAAGTGGTTTTCATTTTTTGTGCAGCCGTCTGCTAAATGCACTCAAACATGTCCTCTTACCCTTTCAACCAACACAAACTAGGTGCTTGTTCTGAGCTGGCACTAGTAACGTCGATCAGATTAGCGTCAAGGGGAAAAACGGTTCCTTCTTCAGATGTGTAAAAGACACTGCTGGAAATTAAGCACCAGGTCCAACCAGCTGGAGAACTGGCCTGGTGGACAAGGGCAATGTGCTGGTTTGTCACGTGACAGACTGGTTTCATATTTACCTCTGTTCATCTAGACGTCTATAATGCTTGCATATTCATGCATAAATCTGAATATTACGGATTTTCACTGTCCTCTTTTTATCTAGCACACACACACGTTAACACCTTCCCTTTGTCTTTTGTCATTTTAACTCTTACTTTATTCCTCAGACATTTTTTCGGAAGCGAAACTGCTCACTACGAGTTCTTATACTGAACTATGTAACAAGATAAATGAGTTTCCTCTGCGTCTTGATTGTTCGCTTTCTCTTCAACTGTACTGTTAATTTCCTCGTGCAGCCTTCACAGGTCAAATCCATCCCACTGTAAACTAGGAGGCGCCAAAGCTCAAAAACACACCAGGGTTGGATCAAACAGCCTTGGTGGGTGTTACACCACCCGTGTGTTGTGATTTATCGTCCGTCTGCGGCTGTTTCATCCAACCCTTGTGTGGTTTTTGCATGAGGGTTAATTTGAGTCAGTTTCCCTCCCTCTCCCTCTTCTTCTTCTGTTCCTGCTCTGCAGTCAGTTGCAGTGCTGTGCAAGCTTTTTTTAGATTCAGGATTCTCTGTGGTTACCATGGCCACCAGCAGAATCCTGGAGGAAGATCCTTTGTTATGCTCACCTTTACCAGGGATAACGCCTCAGCTCAGCATTGTGCTACATCCGTTAACCACAAGGCCCATATACATAGGAAATGACTACAGCCAGTGACCTGGTTACCAAAGCTGTCCAGGAAACACAAACACGTAGTAGGACTCACTGCTGAAGCACATACAGCAGCTCAGAGCCCTTTCACCCTTGGCTCAGGTGTGTCGTAACTTTTCTTCTTCTTCTTCGTCTTCTTCTTCTTCTGCCCAGTCCACCACACCATAATCTTGTACCACACACATACTTTACAAAAATGAAATCCCATCAAGCAGGTGCTGAAATATTGCATTTACAAGAATGAGAGAGAGAGTGAGATTACAGTGACCTTTAACTTTGGCAACGAAACCTATTCAGATCAAGTCCAATTGGATCCTTGTGCCAATCTTGAATAAATTCCTTTGTAAAATCACATTCAGTCATCAGTCCACCAGCTTGAAAACACACGACCAGATATTAAATCTCCTTGATTCAGGAAAACATAGCATAATTTATCTGTATTCGAAGCCTGACACAACACACACTGCATCGTCTTGCTAATGATGGTACGTTCGCTGCAGCACCAAAGCTTCTTGGCCTCTTTGGATACAGAGCACTTTGCTTCCTGTGTCACTGAACACCGGAGGTGTGTAATATCCCATACAGATGTAATTTTCAAAGAGACTGACTTGTTCTGTCGCCAATTATTTTTCTGAATATTATTTTATTGGTCTTTTTTCTTGTCCTTTCCTAGAAGATTTTCAGCAAGTGAACCTCGGTTGGGAACAAAGGCTTTTATCTCACTCTGTGGTTGTCAAATCATCTCTACGTTGGCTGTGCTCAGTTCACACAGAGAGATGGAGAGAACGCATTTCTGCAACCTGCCACTGCGTCTCATTCTGTTGGTTGGAGCCACGGCTCCAGACCACAGGTGAGGATTGGAATGAAGACTGATGACTGCACTGAGCTTTTGGCTTTGTTACTCGGCTGATTCTTTATTCTCGTGATCTAGTGCCGACCTGCTTTGCTGCTGCTTAGTTCGACTTCTTCTGATACGCTGGTCAGTCCCTGATTTTATCTTCAATGTAAATAATAATAAACATCTTGAGCAAAGACATATTGTAGAGGGAGCACAGAGGGAACCTGGCAGATCCAGTAGAGGACGTAGTCTGGCAACAGAAGAACAACATGAGTATGTGTCACATACAGTAATACAGAGAGGAGGAGGGAAATCTGGGCTAAGTGAAACTAACCACAAGAACATCCCACAAAGTGTTCAATAATTCACTGCAGAGTAATTGAAGCCTGAACATCACAGTATCACTCGCTGGCTTGAAATTGGTATGTGGAACGATCAACAAATCTGTGAGCACAAACGGAGCAGTTCATCCTCCAAGGCTCCATCAAGTAGTCATCAAGGGTGAGAAGAAGAGGAAACCAGGCAGGAGGGAGATTAGCCTACAATGTAGACTGAGGGGAAGGCGGCACAAAGCTGAAACGAAGAACAGACTCCAGACGCGTCTTAGGTCGTTGGACAGGTCACATTTCAGTGACACACTGTAAAAGCTATAATAGTATTAGACAGGAATAACACGGAGAAGAGGCAACTTCAAGTCAGTCTGTGTGGTTCTGTCTCCTGAATAAACACAAGTGTCCAAATACCTTTTTTAAGGCTGCATTAATGTGACACTGAGCTCCTCGTTAGTGAATCTGTTCCCACTTGTTCTCTTCCCATTCCGACATTAATCTCACAGTTTTCTGACACTATAGTAGCTCTGATGTCGATGAGGGCGGCTTTATTCAAGACCAATGAGCTTGTTGTGCATACATTTATATTCACAACACATCATGCTGGACACCTGTTAATATAACATTGATACGTTGATAAAAATCAATACTTCGTTTGACAGACAAATACTGCATAACCCCCAGACTCTCATAATGAAGCAGTGGGATCCATATCAATAGCCTGACATCTCTGGAACACGGTGCATGTGTTACTCTGAACATGTGAATAGAGCCTGCTCAGACAGCAAATGTGTGCCTATCAGAAATATCATGTACTGTGTCAGCACTTTTTGAAGTCAAACCATTCATTATTTGTTGCTCAAGGGTCAGTGCGTTATGATGACAAGGTCAATATCCTGATCCTGAGCTCAGTATGAGCCGTATCAGCTCAGTGTGGGCTATGTGCAGCCATTTATTGCTTTCAGAGATACAATATGAGTGTGATCATATCTTGAACATGTAGGAGGAGAGAAAGACCATAAAAGCTGGTTTTATCATCAGGTAAAGGTTCATATTTAAAGTTATAAAACTCGCCTTCAAATAAATTCATGTTGTTTAAAGAAGCATGCGGCCATTTTCTATTACCAAGGGAATAAATGTACGAATACATTTAGCAGTAGAAAGGAGTAAAAGATAGTTAAGAGGGACTGAAGTCAGAGAAACGTATTAATATTCTTCAGGACTACCAGCAATCAGCTGCTCATCATGAGACCTGTTAACGCCTGGGATGCATTAGACAGAAGTGGCCATTCATTCATTCATTCATTCATTCATTCATCTTCTTTTAATTATGTGATGTGTCTTTGGTGTGAACGGTCTTTTTATATGTTTTTTAGATTTGAGCTGTGATGGATGGATGGACACACAAACTAGATGAATAGACTACGAAGTTGTAAATACTTGCTTTAATCAAAGGAAGATACGTTGGGATAGAGGAACTGCTGCATCAAATGTTGGTGGGCTTTGACTCGCACACATTAACGCTGGGTCACTGCTTACTGATGAAAAGTCACACTGGAGGAAGCATTTAGCAGGTTTGTTTGTGTGCACAGCAAACACGGCAGCTGTGAATTCATTCATCACACGTGGCTCAGCGCGGGCTGTTCATTGTTCAGTTTGCTTTAACATTCTTTCATTCAACGTTGTGTTTATGTCGCGTTGTATCATTCAAAATAACAAACCTTGTGTTATTGAAAGATATTTCATTTTTCATCATTAATATTATTTATCATTATTTAATTAATGTTATCATGCCATTAATTGCTGAGTTCCAGGACATTTAAGACCAAACATTTGCATGGGTGCAACTAGAGGACTGTCAGTGTGTGTCTGACTGTGTAGCATTGTGTGTCCTGGTTCTGCAGCATCATCACTGCAGCCCTCCCTGCACAGCAGAGCTCATTTATAAAAGAACCAACCAGCCCAGATTCACTGTGTGTGTGTGTGTGTGTGTGTGTGTGTGTTTGTCCATGCATGCACTTGTGCGTCCAACCATCCCAGATTTACAGCAGATCCTCTCATTCATCATGAAAGGTGGAGGGGAAATCAGGCAGGGAGCGAGTCAGAGCAGCAGGGACGTGTATGAGCCTAACGGATGTGGATACGTGTAGCTGTCCCACGCGTATAACGTCTGTAATAAGTAATACGTGAGGCAGTGAGCACAGCTGACTGGAAGATATGTTCACAACACACATATTATATATATTGACATTAAAGAATTCTCCTGCTTATGGCAAAAGACAAGTAACATTTTGTAATATATGTGTTTCTAATAATATTTTTCACTTATTTGTGTCACAGTTGCTCCCTCTGGCCTATTGGTGGCGGAGTTGATGTTTTGTGTGTTCATTTGTTGGTTTTCTTGTTTGTTCTGTTTTCTGACCTCTAGCTTCTGTGGTTTGTAAGTTTGTTATTCAATGTTTGTTAGTTTGATTTATCAGCTTCCTGCTCAGCAGTGATTAAGATTTTCCTAGTTATATCAGATTTTGGTCACTTTGTACATTAATGGTTAATTGCTGCAGAGCTTTATGTTTCTGGTTTGCCTAAATTTAGAGCTTTTGTATTTGAAGTTCTGCTGTGAGTTTTTTTTTAACTATATGTAATAAAAGAATTGACAAAAAACTCTTGCACCTGTTAGTCACCGTGTTTCTGCCAAAACACACCAGCCAACATGGACCCGACAGCAGGCGCAGAACAGACCACGCGTCTTATGATTAATAAATGTAACATGTCATTTATGAGGAAGTAAACTAGAGGAAGGAAGAAGAGCATCATCCTGACAGTGGACCGCTTGCAAAGATGGTCCACGTTATTCCTAAATCGGTCTCTTTCTGTTCTGTTCTCTAAATGGGACACTGGTCTTTCAGAAACCAAGAGCTGGTGGCTGAGTCTTCAGGTCATCCAGCAGTTTGCATCCAGGACCTCTCAGCTAAATCATTGTTCATCAGTATTACATCATGCATTTCATGCCTGTACAACTTGTAGTAACTTGATATTCTGAAATCATAGCTGAGATGCTGTGTTGCATGGACAGTATCTCAGGACAATAACTGTCTAAACAGTTCACCCTCGGCTTCAAGTGGACTTTTACTGTGCTAGAGTAAATGAGAAGAAATCCTCCATGAATAGAGAACCAACGCTGAATAAAATGGACGGTTGCCACCACAAAAGCGATGAGAGTCCAGTTTTTGGTTGAGTTCTTCAGCTGGATTTGTGTTAACCCTCAGTGGTCTCTAAATGTAATGACATGTCCACATTCAAGCCTACACACAACGTAGAATGTCCCCAATACACTGAACCTTTGCTGGATTCGAGCTGAAAGTCCTCTATAATGCAATAGGCCTTCATTTACACAAAGGCCCAGTCAGACCTGTGGACGTCTGGAGTCGACCATGTGATTAATAAATGTAACGTGTCATTTATGAGGAAGTAAACTATCCAGTGCATCATGGTGGGTGGGTGTAGATCTTTGTTCTCCGGTATATATTTTGGATCTGTGAGACAACTGAGCGGATAAGACAATAATAGCACAGCCTAACAGGAAATACTATAAAAGATAAGTCTATGCATAAGCTGTGAGACCTCATGAGAAGCTGCAGCATCAGTTGTGAGGTTGTGTGCTATGAAGCCGCATAAAGCCTTATGGATTCACATTCACAGTGTGTGTGTGTGTGACAATCTAACACACAAAGACACATTTCACCACAGTCTTACACAGAATAAACACACAGTTTGATGGTTTCATTCTGTTACAGAGGCATTCGCTTGGGACTCAGGTGTGTGTGTGGGTGTGTGTATTCCAGATTAGATGTATTGCACTTTGCTGCATTATTGATCAGCCGATTCCCCGGAGCATGTGATACAGACTGGCCATGTTGATTTTCCATGTCTCACATCCGCGGACACGCATTTGTGCTTCACTGGAGTCATATCACCGAGGTTCAGGTTCGCAGGAAGTTTTTATGTCTGATGAAAGACAGGCGGCCATACGTAGGGAGAAGGTGTGAGGATCGACTGCTCCTATAAACCCACACAGAAACAGTGAGCGTGAGGGAGCTCAAGCAATTATTTATAGAGCGACCTAATCAATGAGTAGTTCAAGTGTTTGAGCCTGTTTCCTGCCTTTGGCACACAAACAGTCACGTGTGCAGGCTCGCTCTCCCTTTCTCACATGCTTTTCTGGACTCACTGGAATCCATCTCCGACTACAGGCCCAGAGTCTGTGCAGCGGTGGCAGAAGTCTTTATCACGTCACGGTAGCCTTCTGTGTTTCAGCTGCTTCCTGGCCAATTCTTCAGAGGGACATTAAACTCGTGTTCATGTTTCATGCTGACTACGTGGAGCTATACGGGGTTATATTGATTTCAAGAGATTCATTTCAGGAAGCCTGTGTCACCTGATATGACGTCAGCCTATCAATGAAACGAATGCTTTCAAATAGATATTTAGTGGTTTCTTCCCATAGATTTAAAGTTTACTTGCCTGCAGGAAGGTCAGACCGTCTCCATGTCTGTCCATCGATGTAGCACCGGACTTTAAAGCAGAAGTAAATGAAGTTAGCCTCCAGACTCCTGTTGTAAGGTCACAGGTGCTTTGACCTTTGACCACTGCGCAGAAAGGGGTCATGATATTCAGAGCAGCTTGATACACAAGCTAAGACTACAACTTGAAAACTAAGAGGCTCAGTCAACTGTGTGCGCATTATGTTTTAATTCAACGAGGGCTTTGTATCAACACTGAAGAAAAAACTGAGTTCAAA
This sequence comes from Macropodus opercularis, assembly GCA_030770545.1. NCBI lineage: Eukaryota > Metazoa > Chordata > Actinopteri > Anabantiformes > Osphronemidae > Macropodus > Macropodus opercularis. The sequence continues at coordinate 18,209,063 of CM061098.1, read as the reverse complement.
GAGTGTTCGTCCACATGTCAGGAGCATCTAATGGATTATTCTGTACGGTTCCACTTGACTTCTCCCAGTTTGAACCTAATCCCCAACAGCCACTTTGGCCTAGGTTTGGTCATGCACGTGTTTTCCTGGTTCAGATTTAAGTCGCACTGTACAAACCTCACATATGATTGGATCCTGTTCAAGGGGCTGATGTGCAGCTAAGTGTAAGGAAAACGATTCCCAGCTTTCATCGCTGGTGCAGTAGCAGCAAACATGTACATGACAGGACAACATGTATGTGACTTGAGTGTTTAGGACATCGCAGGGATTAAAGTGGCTCTACAGTAAGTAGCTGAGATGCACAGCCACCCTCCACATCAGAAGCCCCCCACGTGCTCAGAAGGGTCCTGGGATTATTAAGGTGTAATAATTAAATAAAAAATAAATGAACCCGGGCGGAAATGAACACAGTCATCAGCTTGAGAGACATGACTTTATCCAGCTTCTTTAATTAGTACACATTAGGATCTCAAGTGATGCAGACTGCAGAAGGGTTGTGTGGAGTTCAGATGAACGCTGGGAGAAATGAGGTTATTCCGCATTAAAATCAATTTAAAGGCAAACTTAAATTGCTATGAATAATCATTACATAGGACATTTGGGGGGTTCCATTAGTTATTAGTCAGGGCATCTGAGGTCTTGTTTTTGATGGCCTGGTAAAACACAGTGTGGGTGTATCTCCTCACATCAACAAGCCCTGGATCTTAATGAGCGAGAGCATCCAGTAATGCTTTGCAGCACAGTATAACCTCGGTTTACCTGCACGCGTTCATTAACAAAGCATCAGCTCCTCTGCGATGTGCACTGGAGCAGAGTTTATTACTGCAGCATCGCTGTGGAAAACAACCGAGCCAGAGGTTTTCTTGAACTCCTAAGGTTCAGAATGAAACTTTTATTGCTCTCGAACGCTGTCCCACTAAGAACCGAGTCTCATTAACAGAGTTAGAAACGTAAGGATGCTACGTGGAAAATTTTGACAAAATGACTTTTGCAACGTCCAGTTGTTCCTAAATCACATTGAGGCTTCTGTTCGCTGACTGGTGCTGTCACATTTTTAAGGTCCCTCTCACACACTGAGCAGATCTCGTTTACCTGCTGATATCTGATCACCTCCACGGGTTAGCGCCCAGATCCAGTCACATCCATTAGCATGTCACCGCCTTCGCATTAGCACCAACTGAGCCAAGTTTAGCCTGTGACAGACATGTGGACCTGAATAAGGTTTGACTTGATTAACATGAACATTTTGTGTGATATTCTAATTGCTTTTTTCAAACAGTACTGATTTAAGATACGTTTTTTGGATTGAAACCAACCATTTCTCATTAAATGATCTTCCTATAATTTGCACATTTGAGTTCTGATCGTCGCTTTTCCCCGCGCGTTGGCTGTGCTGGGCTCTACTTCAGTGGAGAGGTGGAGGAAGGTAAAGTGGTTGTGACAGATCATGAATCAGGAAGTCAAACTGTGCCTTCCCATCTGGAACCACAAATTTTTCATTAGACATTTAATACACACTCATTAAGTAATGTACACGCACGCTTGATCAAATACCCTCATGCAAAGGAAACCGAGTTCACATGTTGTACAAGAAGCTCAGGAGCTTACACACACAGACAGTGACTCATTAATGGTAAATTATACTCAGCACATTCTGCTGTAATGGAACACGATGGAGAACTAAGCGCTCTTCCTCTCCACTCACTGAATGATAAATGACAGTGTAAGTTGAACGCTGTAGAATGATAAATGAGGGAAAGAAGCAGGTGAGGTGAAGTTAGAGAGTATAAAGCATGTGTAGCAGACTGTGATGAAAGCCGGACCCTGGTGTGTTTACTCTGTTGGATTCTACAGATCAGCTGCAATAGGAATTATGTATTAAACGTTCTTAGCAGGTCCAAGCTCATTTTTATGAGGCACATGCTAAAATGCATAGAGTGGTCCTAAAGTGAGAGGCGTCTGTTTTCAATTCATTTCAAGCTAAAACTGAATGTACAAACTAAGTAGCTCTGACGCTCTGGTGGACATTCCTGCTGTTAACCTGTTAACCAGTCCATCAGCAACCGAAAGAAAACAAAACTGTTCAAAACAACAACAACAACAACAAAGGTAACAGAAAAGGATTTTGAACGTATAGTGTGTCCCACTTTGCAAAAAACAAGTACTTTCAACTGATGTGCTGTCAAAACTGCTGTTGTGGGTCACAGCACATTCTCTCCAGACCGAGACCACATCCAGTAAAGTTCCATTGCCTAAACCAAAAGCACAGAGGGGGGAAGTGATCAAGGCAGGTTTGAAAATGACAGAGACTGAGTGATTTTGTTCTTTCATATTTTGCTCCAGAGCGTCATTTGATGAGAGTGGGCTGTAATTTCACAGGGAGCTGGTACAAGCTGACCCAGAACAGCGCAACCTGAGGAGCTGTTGTCTAAAAAGGGGCAGCGGAGATGAAAGCGCTGCCCTGGTCCTCTGCAACGAGCCAACGCACGGCGTTACCTCTGTTTAAATAACAGTGAGAGTGCAGTGATTACAACTAAAACGCTGACACTTCAGGATTCACACATTAGCACTAGGTTTCCTGAAACTGGGCACTAGTGCACATGGAGGCATCAATCTGCACGTGGCTATGGTCCAATCCTTGCATACTGTGGTGCAGCCTGGATAAAAGGCAGCAAGATGAATATTATTAGGAGGAGGAATATATTATCAGCAGGTGGAGCTGGAGCAGGTTTCAATAATGGCTGAAAATCAGCTCTTCTCATCTCCCTGTAAAACAGCCAAGACTCCTAATGAGCCCAGTCCTGCTTTCTCCAACAAAAACATGCACAGACACACGATGTATTAGTCCTTCCAAGGTGAGCTCACTTCCATCAGTTGCACGCTGGGACCGGAGCTGAGCTTTTATGGCTCTAACCACAAATGAGTATGAAAAGTGAAGCTGATGAAGAGTAGAATCCCACTTTCTTTAATAAGCTTAATAAAATAGTTTTAACACGCATTAAAAGGTCAACTGCTGCGACTTTGAACTGACGAGTAATCCTGCTGTGTCACACTTAGACTTAACTGCAGACGTTCTCGTGTTGGTCCACAGCCAGAGGATCATAATAAAGAAGGAAAGTGTGATTTCACTACGCATGCAGCAGGTTCACCTAAAGACTTTCCCCCGTTTTAAAAGGTGCACCTCTCTGTTTGACGTCTGTCCTGTGCTTGCGTGGATCCTCTACACGCTGGCCTCCCCCTACAGTCACAGACATGCCGTTGGATCATCCGCATGTAGTTGTGAGTCGTTGTCACCGAGCCAAACATAAGCTGAATAGAAACCAGGATCAGAGCTTGACCAGCGCTGCCCTTTCACATCACAGTGACGCGTTCTCACGTGGGTGGTCCCTGATTATGATGAAAACGTCTCGCGTACGCTATTGTCCTGGAAGTTAACGTGAGGTGCGTCATCATTTCCTGCTTGCTGTGCTGAGTGGATCAACAGCATCTCTGGCCGTGTCATAAAAAGGTTCAAAGCTAACAGACTGAGACGCAAAGCCAAATCTTTTAATCCAGCCTGCATCCAGCCACAATAGAAGGACAAAGAGTCGCCAGGCGCTGTCGCTGAGCGGCGGAGGGTCAGATAAGTGCATGCATGGGCCATCGGGTTCGGTGTTTGCTGTGTAAAGTAGGGCAGCTGAAATGAGCAGACTCCACAACTAATTCAAAGTTCCGTTGTGGTCTGTGGCTCACTGGTCCAAAACCTCTGCCAGCTGATTAATGCAATGTTTTCCTTTTCCAATCCATTGCCCCACTTTATTTCATTTTTCTTTACTCGCCAGGGGCAATCAACATTTCCTCTAAACCAGACACTGCGTTGCTTTCTAGAAATATATGTTTGTAACAAGGGGAGAGGGAAGAAACTGTGTTCTAGCCTGACGCCACTGCTTATTCAGATAAGCAAGACGCATCATCACCTCTACTGTAGAGTGGATGCTGCCGTTCTCCGCTCTTAGTATAGATCAGCTGGAAAAGCAAACATCGTCTGTACACTCTGCTTTGGAGCTGATGTTAAATACATTCACAGTTTTACTCTCTGCTGTTTGAATTATTACTGACTGACGCTATTATTCCTTCAGACTCCTGGAAACCATGCTCAAGGCTGCTTGTGTGGTTAATCTGACCGCAGTTCAACTGGGGTAATAGGATTAGCATGAGAGGCGGCTCTCCACTGATAATACTGGCGGTTCGTGTCTTTTATTGCCATAACTCTTTGTTTCTCCTCACTCTTGCTGCTCTCGCCTGATGTTTTCTCTCAGGCCAGTGTTATTTTATCAAGCCCAACAGGAAGAGCAGATTTCTTTTCTCTGAGATGAGGAAGCCTCTTAACAACATTTGTTGTGCTTGTTTATCTCTCCTAGCTTTTGTAATTTGGTTGTAAGATGAGGCAACAGTACGGTTTAAATCACGTCCATAGACCAATAACTTGTTCTCGTGTCCCTCAGTACCCTCAGGTGTTGTATAACCTCAAGGTCAAAATCCATTTGCTGAAGCTGATACTCTGTAAATGATCAGTTTGATTGAAGAAAGAAAACAAGAAAAGCAGTATTTTACACTGAGGCTTAACAGGTAGCGACTGCCAGGCTTAAAGATTGTCCTACAAGCAGCTCTCTGTCCCTTAAAGCTCCTGGAAAGACTTCACGCATCCAGTAACAGCGCAGCCCGTAGATGACGGCAGCATCGTACTGTCGTACTCATCTCTCTAATTCCAGTCTGAATCTGGACTTTCTTTAGCTTAGTCTGGTCACTGACGCCGTGGTTAAGCTTTGGCTTCTGCTTCGGGCACATTACGCAGGATGCAGCGTTGCACAGTGTTGTATGGGCCACTGACATTGTGATTCTTCTATTTGTGTGGCTATTAACAAAAGTTGACATTTCATTTGTTTTATCACAAGACATCTTGGAGAAGCGTAGTAGAATATGTTGATACAGCCCAGGACGAATGTGTCAAAAATGAACGTATGTAAGTGTCTTTGCCTCTTTATCGCACTTCGTCTGATGAAAGTGTGCGTGTGAGTGTTTCCCTGACTCTTTGTCTGCTTGTCAAATGTGGACTGTCAGACAGGAGACAATTCAACAGAACAAATTGGCCTCAGTGGTCAATTTAAATCAACACTCTGACAGGGACGTTCAACACACGCTCAGTCTTTCAAACAGAGATACCAGCAAATACTAGATTTTATAAAACACTAATAGAAATGAGAAACGATATAGTTGAAGCAAGGTTTTCCTCTGCTCTGAATGTGAAACAGACAGTTGTGTGTCCTGATGGCGGCACTAGTGGAAACAACACATCATCTGTTCTCTACGCTTGCGTCTCACATTTGTTGTTGTCTATATGTATTTCAGTTCAGTGACATCAGGTTTAAAATGTGCGTTTAGTATGCTCAGAAAAAAAGAATGACGATTCAGCGCAACCCAAAAAACACAACTTCCCATGTCCTGATGTATTCTACGTCGTGCCAATGTAAACTGGTATTTGCAAAGAAATGGTTGGCAATCACACAAATAAAAGATGAACGTTTGTTTACACTAAAATCAAGGAAAACATAATAACTCAGCTCGCCACAATAAAGGCTCAGACTACACCCTGTAGGCAAAGCCCTCGTAAAAGATTCTGGGCAAGACATAGTTTTACAGATAACGTTTATTTTCTAATCCGACCCTCAGCCCTGAAAGCACTGATCTCAGAAGCTTGTTATAACAGTGGAGCAACACTTGGGAACGGCTCAAGGGAACATGCCAAGAGGACGACGATGAGGACCTGAAGTGACTGGTGAAGCCTCAGAGGGAGTCGTACAGATACAGTCATTATATGGGGATTTGATGAGAAAGAGGCAATCTGTAGTTAGAAGACAGTGGAAATGGCAGATCAAAAGAAAACATGTATCATATGATGGATTACTTGTCAAATCCATGAGGAACAGTCTGACTGCAGCATAACAGGAAGTAGAAGACGCAGTCGGAACTGTAGCCATTTAGAAAGAACGTCGAGGGTTAAGAAGTGTGGATGAAGCAGTCCTCAGATGACAGGTTTACATCAAAGACAGCCCGTAACCACAAAACATCAACTGTGGGAAGAAAGAATCCATGCAGCTCAACAGACAAAATGTGATTATGATGCACAGATGCTACGTGTGAGGACGTCGGCAGGTACAGCAGCTCAGGAAGCAGCATTTCGCCTTTGGCCTGTAAACATCCAATATAAATAATAAGGCCTTGTCAAGGAATCTGCAACGAGCTGTGTAAAATCTGCAGAGTTAGACCAGAAAAAAGGAAAAAACATCAAAAACGTTGCATTATGGCTACTGCTGTTCACAGCTGGACCGACCTGCTGGCTCCTGAAGACGCTTCCCTTCCATCCAAAAGGCTTCATCGGTTCTGTTCATCTGCATCCTGCGTCTGAATTCAGCAGGTTTGTAGCACAGCAAGTCGCTGAATACAGCTCATGAACCATACACATGTGTGTGTGTGTGTGTGTGTGTTGTCCCTACATCACACAGTGTTTGAGCTGAGCTGCTGCCTCCTCCATCTTCTCTGATCCTGAATTGGCAGAATCGACTCAGAGAAGCGAGCATGGATCTTTTGATCAGACCTTACAGCCCGGTGTTATTTCCGTCGCAGGGCTTCGCAACACAATCCATAACAGTCACAGTACAAGTCACAATAAGTTCTTCTGCACATATGCTGCTAGAAAGGAAGGCCGTCAAATGTCACTGTTTGCTGGACATGACTGAATTTAACATCATCGTGTTTCTAGCGAGAGAAAGTTCAATGTACATTAGGTAGACGTGGTGCAGTTTAGGTAAGAGGGCGAGAGCTCTCAACCTACCAGGGGTCACACACGCACTCGTTCACATTCAACAGTTTCAGCTGACACTAGAACACTGGCTTCAGCTAAAGACGATGGCCCAGACGACTACAAACTGATAGAACTGGGAAAATGTGAGAGACCAAAGGGGATCTGAGCGGTAGCGGTGCTGGAGCCAGCAGCAGCAGGCGCATCCCTGCTGTAATTATACCCAGATTATAAAAATATTTTGTCATGTGCCTCATTTTCAAAGGTCTGAGCCTGTGGCACTGTGGCAGTTTGAGTAAATTGTCTCCCAAATAAATCTCCAGTGGGCTCTCCCATAAAATATCTGTTTCCTGTTGTTGTAAACAGACAAAGCTGTAGGTCAGGCCCGGTACTGATGGGAAAACAATAGATTAGCTCTATCTAGAGTCCTTCTGAGGTTTAAAATCCTACTAACTGATTTTACAGTCACTTCCTTTCAAGACAGTGGGAGTCTGTGAATAAAGACGGCTGTCACACCTCATCATCTGCTAACTGCTTATGTAGCACCAATTCACAGCAAAAGTCATCGTGTGCGAGGTTTAAGGTTGCACACGACTGTAAGGAAACCCAACAAACGCTCCTTTTCCATTCCCTGCAGTATGAAGGAGGACTGATTACCCTCAAGGTCACAGCCGGTGCAAGAAAGCATGATATCAATGCTCCGCAGCTGCAAAAACACAAGATGAGCGCTCGCATTCCTGAGTGCAGCACATAAGGAGGGAAGGCGTTTGTGGAGCGTAGTTCTGTATTCAGAACAACATGTTGAAGGCTTGACTCTAGGTTTTGCAGCTCTGTAATCCGAGTAATGAGCTCTAGGGGGTGATTTTCTTACACAAAGACACGAACATTCATATTGACTTTACACATTCACACGTTTCTCCTTTGCCTCATCATGCGGAAAGAAAGAAAAATCAACCTCTGCTGCCCACTAAAGTAGACAAAATCATGCACATGCACCCACACACATGGAGTTTGATATTTTCTCCTGAGCAGCCTGTAGAAAGACGGTTCTGCCTCCCGTCCTCTGTGACTCACAGTTAGTGGAGGCTGTAACGTGGCAAGACAAAACCAAGTACGGTGCATGTGCGCATTTGAATATATATATATATATATACAAGCTCAGCTCATGTACATACACAAGTCTGTGTTTGAATGGACACATTACTGAACAACCTAAGAAACATATGACAGTAGTAAAAGGCCTGGGATGCAACACATGAAGTCTTGTACTGTTTGCTTCCATTCAGAGAAATTTCACAATAAGAATGAAGAAGATGTTACGACATCTGGGAAGCGATTACAGTCAGACTGATAACGATTATTAACACTGGTGCGATAAACGTTGTCTAAATTCAAAATGACGTCAGGAGGGAGCTGTTTTCAGGGACGTGTGAGCATCCACACCAGTGATTCAGACTGTCAGGACATCAATGCTCTCAGCATGTGGCTCACATAGTGCTTCTGTCGCCCCAGCCTCAAAGCAGCCTGCAGAGCTCAGCCAGCCAGCGTTTCACAGTTTTAAAGGTGCTGGGTTGTTTTTTAAAGCGGCGGCGCGCTGATGTGATGTGAGGGTGTTCGCTGTCTGAGCTGCCTCGGCACCAGCACGGAGCCCTCCAGCCATTACGATGATGCTTCATCGTCTGATCCAGTATCAGCATTTACATCCTATTTACACTAGAGGACCAATAGAACTGACATAGTCTGGATGGACTGGGATGCGGCAGATGTGTTACTTAGGAACAAACCCTGCTTTGTGCCAGGTATTCAGGTGTGTTTTTAAAAAGGCTGTTGTGTGGAAACATCTTTGATCATCTTGCAGAATACTTAAAAATATGGGACCTTGAAGGCAAATAGCTCCTTTATCAGTTTTGCAGGTGACTTTTGGCACTTTCTAAAGGCCACACGGGTTCATACCTGCCAAGCAGATCTGAAATATATTGAGGTGAGGCTGAAGCACCGGCAGCTTTGTAAACCAAGACAAAGTCCCTGCAATCAATTCTAAAGTTCACTGGAAGCAGTGAAGGACTTTAAAGGTAAGTACATGTAGACTAACACTTACGTGAATCTTTATTGTTTACACACCATCCGTCCAGTGGTTAGTTACACAAAACTCCTACTCCATCGCAAATGTTTTCCATTTATTTTATTTGTCAGGAGAATTATATTTTTGCCAACATGTAGTTGCCATCAAAACCTCACAAAACTCACTAAATCGAGCAAGTTGAATGTGTGTGTGTGTTATGCTGCTGCGTGTTGCCTGCCCTTCACTTACCTGCTCAGGCTTCAGGCTGAGAGGATCTAACAATACAACCCTATCTCCACTTCAGGTTGAGCCACTCAACCATGTGTCTGGACAGGCCTGAATAAGGCATTAAAGAAAATGTGATTGAACTTCTGTTAGGCCTGTGCTATTTCAGTATGAATTGGCTGATACTAGCGTTTCTTCAATAGCTCCGAATGGATTTGGTTGGAAATCTTGGCATCATTTCATTACAGATGTGCCTTGAAGCTCCCAAACTGCAGCTTTGTGATTGTGCTTAGCCAGGTACTGCACACGCGGCCCTGATAATTACCTGCGCTGTTCAAGCAGTGCACTTCACTTTGCGATGGCTCCAAGCTACTGTGGGGCTGAGGAAAGCAGCCATATTGACAACATGCAATACCCAGGTGGACTCCTCCAGGATTCAATTGCACATTAATGTTGCAGTCAGCAATCTGTTTGCAATAAAGCACAATAAAAGACCGGGAGTGGTGTTAAAAAAAGCAAGTGGAGACCTCTGGAGAATTGCCTGGCGCACGCTGACACACGTGATAATATTCAGGCATGTTTGCAACACAGTGAGGACCATTACACTGTAAAATAATAAACCACAAAGAGACGGGATTTACTGGGAAGAGGTCAAATACGTCCCTTTCTAATGAAACAATTCATCTGGAATAGAAATAAAATTCAAATTGGAGGCTAAAGCTGCCTCAGCGTTGAAGGTGAGCTGGATGCAGGCCTGCTACATCAACAGGGATCCGCCGTCCAGTCACAAGTAACACATACATCGGACAGGGTCAGAACCTGGATCTCCATTATGTTCCGATTCTACCTGCTGTTACCTTGAGCTACTGGGATTCAGTTTTTCTTCCTTATTATTCTCCTCACAGCGAAGGACATCAGGCATTTTCACTGAGGGGCTGTAAAACTAAATGCCCGCTGGGCAGAATGATTGAGAGTAGTGTGAGGAAGTTAAACAGTGTAATCTCTTGGAACTACTGATTGGGTGCCTTAGCGATGCTAATGGTCAGGATGCAGCTTTTGTTTATGCTTCAAGCTGTCTGTGCTCTTTGGACCCTTGATTTCAGGCTGGGCTTGGTTTGGTTTGTGCTGGCTGCACACGGAAGACATTTATAATCAGAAGACAAGCGAGAGATGAAGCTGAATTTCCACTTTTATTCGATGGCATTGACACCTCGATACATCAAACAACATAGAAGCAGTTTTGCAGCTGTTAAGTGTAAATGTCTCCGTTTAGTTTTGGGTTTAGCCTCCAGTCATTGTCTACACACACATACCAATGTTTATTGTGTGAAAGCTGCAGAGTTAGTCGGGATTAACAACAAAACCAACCTGGTTGCATTTGAAATGATCAAGTGATAATGTGAAAATATTAATTACTTCACCAAGAACCTGTTCATCCTTTCACCAACCACAACAACGCTCTCGTCAGACGCTCGATGCATGGATGAAACTCATTTTAAGTGTCACACAACTAATGAGAAAGGAATAACTGCTTCTGAAACACCAGGTCCGTTCTGACCGTTAGCTCACCGTGAGGCACTGGTAGGTCGACCTCATTACTGCAACGCTCTGCCTGTTGAGCTCACGCTCCATGACCCCAGACTTGCAGGTGTTGATTCTCGTCCCAGCTGTTTCACAGTCGGCTGAAAACACCCCAGAGCACCATGAAGGTCCTGCTCTGATGCTGCCAACAGGACAACAACCCAAACCCCCTGCTGGCCCTGGCTCTGGCTGGAACTTCTGTCCAGCAGAGCACTGTCACCAGTGACGCCGGGCAGCCCTGTCGGAGTCCAGCACACAGGTCTGACTTGCTGCTGGCAACGCAGACCACGCTACAGTCCGCTACAGGGGACCGGACGGCGCTTAACAAAGGGCCCCGCGTACAGGATGCAACACATGCAGACCAATGCTAATGCATAAGAACATCAGGACTGAGTTTTACTCCACATATAAGGCCAAAACGATAACACTTACTATTATTTAAATTCTTCTAGGCCTGAGCTGTCACCATCTTTATTGACTAGTCAGCAGGGGACATTCATGTGCAATGGTTCTATTGCTTTTTGACCTTTGAACTGTGGACTTTCCAGCTGTCTAGCGACGTCTTGCTTCAGTGTACGTCATGTGCTCTATTGGCAAAATCATCTTCCCCTTGTGTGGGCTCAGTAGGAACGAGCACGGGTCTGTTATTCATAGCTTCACAGAGCCAACTCAGTGCTTTCAGTCTCTTATCAGCCCAGGTCAAGCTAAATTATTACTGTTTTTTAATTAGCTGCAGGGCAAATTACTGATGATGTTCAGTGAAACATCATCCTTTCTATCTACATTATGCTCTGATAGTGTTACACCATTAAATATTCAAATGTCCCACAGTGCAAATACTTTAATTACACTTTGAAAATCCTTTGGAAACTTAATTCAGACTTTAGCATAACTACTATATTTGGTGCCAGGGCTTGTGGCTACTGGACTTAAATGTTACATCAATGTTTCAGAAATCAGAAATGTATTTTACATTTACATTGTGTGTCATACTTATTTAATAGTTATTTTATTCTATTTATTTTAATAGTAATATAAATAGAATAAAAACAAGTAATACACAGTAAATTCACAGTGAGAAGTATTCACAGAGTGTGTGGTCACATTGAACACAATTATGTATAACAGCGGTGGCTGTGTGTATTCTAGCAGACCTTCAGCTGGGAGATGGGGCAGCAGGGAGCACTGACAAAAGCAGCTACTCACACATTGTTCTGGATTCCACACCTCAGTATCTTTCACCTGAAGGCGGGAGTGTGAAGAGGCTGTGCTGGGGTGTATGGAGTCACTGATGACGTGTGCTCTCCTGATCCTCCACTCAAACATCACTGACTGCTTCAGTTTTTCAGTCCACTACTGCCTGAGGAAGATGTCTTTAAAACAGACAAACAGTATGGTATAAGGCAGAGCCACCATGACACAACATCAGTTTGTGATGGAGGTGTGGTCGAGGCGCCTGGAGGGAGGATCTGGGCGGAGGCTTGGAAGAGGAGGAGTAGGAGAACGTGCTGCAGCCACGTCAGCCCGGGGAGCAGAGGTGGAGGTGGGTTCCTCAGAGGAAAGGGTCCACGGGGGAGGACGCCAAGGTGCAGCAAGCACACGGCCAAGGTCATCGCTGGCTGGTTCTGCAGCCAGGAGATCTCAGGTGGATTCTACAGAGAAGGCAGAGATACGTAAACACACTAATGAGTCTGCAGCTTGGTGGTCGCCAAGGCTCAACGCAGAAGTGGAACATAATGCACAGTTTTGGAGAAACGTACCACGATGGTGAGTTTGATGGCGTGTCCATGTGCAAAAGCTAGGCCTCTTATAAAATCTAGGGAGCAATGGGACCAGGGCTGGTTGAGAACATGGAGAGGGCGAAGCGGCCGACTGGAGCAGATGGGGACATACTCACGTGCTTTGGAAGGAAGGATAACCACCAAGAGTGCAGTTCCATGAGACCGGTGAAGTCTAGCGTGGCAAACAAACCATAGGATCCAGGAAGGTGAGTAAGGGTGAAACTGAAACGAATAACCCAAACCCTCAGCGAATGTAGGACGGATCCAACCCAGGAAAGGCTCAGTTCCGTCCTCTTCTCCAGTTTGATTGCTAGGAGTTGGCAGTGACCTACGATGGGAGGGATGTGCAGCAGCTATCACACTATCCTTTAATAAACCTTCAACAGAAATTAGCCAACCTAAGAAGCCTTTGTAATGGTCGGCGGATGGAGGCTGTGGGCCAGTCCACGGCGGTGCTTTCTTTTCTTTTCTTAAATCTTATGAACCGTTGGGTGACGTAATTGTCAGCCAATCGACACGTTAGCTAGACACTAATTAGTGTATATGAACATAAGCTGCTGTGCCTCCTCTCACTCCTACATGCAGTTGAAGTAGGAAGTGCTGGTATGAATGTTTCGTGAATGGCTCCTGTGGATCATGACGACTCTTAACCGTTCCGTTAGAGTGCGGCTAAGTGTGAGGAGATCGTTTGGTTGAGCAGAGGCAGGACAACTGGTTGACGTGTTTGTTGGACTTGATTTCAGTTAATGATTATAATAAGGCTGTAGTTCTTCCACCTAAGGCCACTTCCACTTGATTGTGTGGGAATTAAATAGCACACATTGAATTTATGCAATCATAGACAATCACAGCTACTTCTAAAAACAACAAGCAAAAGCAGGTCTCAGAGTGTCAGAGTTCAAAGATTTAAAGCTGCTCGCATTCACTGTTTCCAATAATAAATGATGCTTCTGTCAGAGAAATACCTCCTGTAATACGAGATACTGGTTTTCATTCTCTAAGTGAGTGATGGACAGGCCTGGCTTGCTAAGCTCTGACCACCTTGTTGGACAGTGTGTATAGGACACTAAATAAAACAATTTATTACCCTTGCGTTGCCTATTTCATATAAATACAGTATACGTCCACAAAGAGATCATCTATAGTGTATATTCAACAGAGCCGTTCTTACAGATGTGTCGACGAAATACCCAGTTTGACCTGATACAACCTGGCTTTGAATGGAGTAAAATTGCTAGTTATTAAAGTAATCATCTCCTGCGTGGCCCGTTAATTTACACTGTTTAACTGTTTGATTGGAAAGAAAGTTTTCCTGAAGTTGTCGTTTAAGGTCAGCTCCACTTTCATCATTTGGTGTGTGGTGATGATAAAGTATCATCCTGTTCCTCTGCAGGACAATCCAGCTAATACATGAACGTTTATTCATTAGCCCATAGACTCTGGCAGTCGTCCTCATTTGTTACGGTTCTGGTACATCATCACTGAAATGAGACACCAATGTCAAACTGATCTGCATCTTGATTTGATGTGGATTTGACATAATATCCTGATGCAACATGATTTGCTGATATACTGTCTACTGTAGTTCATCCTGACTGTCCTTCCAACCATTTTTCTGTTAAGGTGTCTAGGAACACAAAGACAAATGTTAGCAATTGCTAATGTCTAATAACTGTCTATACTAATTCAAATAATTTACTGTCTAAAACAGGAACGATCTGCCATCTGAAACTGATTAACCTCAAATAACCACAGACAACGGCCAGTTAAAATAGAGCAAACGCTATTATCTGATTCAATATTGACACTAAGAGGCTCATTAAATAATCACTTGTGCATTACAACAACCATATGTTATAGTATATGGTGTGTGTGTGTGAGGTAGGATGAAAATGTTACTGTTTGAGGGAGATCTCATTTGCAATCATGAATGATAATATCAATTTGGTTAGTCTTTCCACTGTATGACAGGATGAAAAGCTAAGGAGCTAATACACAACGATGTTCTCAGGACCTACTGTTTACAGGTTTAGTGCAGTACAGTCATGCTTTCATCTCTTGAAGTTGAAGCATACTTAGACTATGTACATAAAGGAGCACCTCATATTCTTGTTACTGTGGAAGAAGCAGATCATCCAAAAGCAGGAGACACGTCTGAGCGCACACATGCCACACACTGGGCCACGACGCCCAACATCTTCGCTTCTGCTCTTCTGCAGAGACATCGTACCAGATGTGGAACGATATGAAGTTAGGACAGACTTGACAAACGATGTGACTGAATGATGGGACAATGTAAGCTTCCACAGAGCCAGAGTGAGGAACGGTTTTCTACAACCAAGGATGGAAATCGAATGAGTGCTTGTTTAGGACTGACGTGAGAAGTAGCAGTTTGGTCACAGAACTGTTTAAAGGGTCAATATTGGCCACACATTCTTATTTTGTTTGTGTTTAATGGTCATTTTGATGCATGTAGCTTTTATTTTCCGAGTAATTTAGTTTAGGTTGGCATCATACTGTAGCTGGTGAAAACGTTCAAAGCTTTCCTGAGTGGACTGCAGGCAAGGGGCTGAAAAGCTTCTTACACAGGACCATTTTTCATGTCCTGTCTTTGGTGACAATAAGGCTGCAATGCCCCTTGACAGCAAGAGGAAATTATATTGTTTCAACTGCAAGGGGTCAGCAGCAACAAAGCATTTTTGTCAAAGACTCAGCCATGAAGCAGTTTGGAAAAACAGTGACATTTGTAAGTTCTACTTGAGTTTTCTTTGTACTAACGTGTAAAAGATGTAACTGTCATTTGAAATAATTGCTATTTATTGCCAAAGGTTGCCAAACTTATTACTAAACTCAAATTTAAAACCATTCTATGCTAATGGTTAACTTTCATATTCTTATTTCCTTCATTAAATGTAAGTTTAATTAATTCAATTCAATTCAGTTTTATTCATATAGCACCAATTCACAACAGCAGTTACCTCGAGGCCTTTTACAAGTGAGGTTTGAGACCTGTCACAATTAGACGCAACAAATCCCACATAGAGCAGCTTTGAATT
Source organism: Macropodus opercularis (assembly GCA_030770545.1). Taxonomy (NCBI): domain Eukaryota; kingdom Metazoa; phylum Chordata; class Actinopteri; order Anabantiformes; family Osphronemidae; genus Macropodus; species Macropodus opercularis. The sequence goes on along the minus strand of CM061098.1, from coordinate 18,193,481 downwards.
CTTCTAACGAGGAAGAAACCTCCAGCAGACCCAGGATCAGTGGAAGAACATCTGCCTTGACCGGTTGGAGTGAAGGGATAGAGAAGAGAGAAAAGAACAACAACAACAACAAAACAAGCAGCAACAGACTCAGGCAGGATGGTTGGACCAGCAGCTGAACACTGAGACACACGACTCTGAGTCTGACGATACCTGGAGATGAGAATAGAGAGAGACAGAAAGAGAGAAACACAACTAGGAGAGAACAGAGACAAAGTTAGTCACATGTGGACATGGAGGCATGTTAGTAATTAAAATGATTTGATATTTGTTCTTTGTACTGTTAGTGTGAAGTGGAGCTGAGTTTCCACAACCAAGAAGGTACGTTACAACATTTTTACACCCGTCACCCCCGTCGTGGTAGGTTAGCGGTTCGCACAGCAGGGAGGATCAGCTGTAGGAGGCGATGTTATTTTTCAAATATCGAGCCAACTAGAATACTGTAAATGATGCTTTGGGTTAAAGGATAATTGTTAATGCTGTAATGGTGTCTTTTATTAAAGCTTATAAAGGAGCCTTAAAATTCACAAACCCTCTGCTAAAACAGTCGCGGCCATAAACAAGCAGATAGTTAATTAAAATGCCAGCGCTTTTACATTTTTACCCATCTAGCTGTGTTCATCAAATTCTGTAATTTTTTGTTAATTAAATTAATTGGTAATCAGCCGCTAACAACGTACATCCTGCTGTTTATGCTAGTTTGTGAAAGTGTTTACAGTTGAAATCCTCGGATGGATCTTTTATGTGTGCACATGTGATATTTATGTACTGTACCTTTGCAGAGGGACACTTCACCAAATACAACACTTCTCAACACGCTGTGCTCTCAGTAGGAAGCTGTAGAGGCAGATCATTATCAAGTAAATGTGAGGCGCTGGAACTCAGATCCCTTGATTCTCCAACAAAGCTACGCATTATAATTTCCTAGTGTCTAAAGTTGAAATGCAGATTAGACCTTTTTTGTGTGTTTGTTTGTACAAACTGCAAATATCCAGTATTCAAAGACACACGCTACTACATTTACAGAATCACTGTTGTGTCGTCTGGTGCCAGGCTCAATTAAAATGGTTTAACCCTCTGCAGCCTTGGAGGAGTCAAATCGACTCCACTGTAAACTAGGAGGCGCCAAAGCCCAAAAACACACCAGGGTTGGATCAAACAGCCTTGGTGGGTGTTACATCCATGTCCATCCCACATGAACACGTGTGGGTCTATGATGAACACGTTCATCCAACCGTTCATCTAGATGAAGTGTGTTGTGATTCATCGTCTGTCTGCGGCTGTTTGATCCAACCCTTGTGTGGTTTTTGAGCTTAGAGCCTCCTGTTTTCATGTTGACCCTATTGAAGGCTGCACGAGGGTTAAGGCAAATTGGTGGTGTAGCAAAATAAAATATATAAATATAACACTAAAATATTCTCGATTGGTTTACTTAACTTGCCCAGTTAACTTAAATATACTGTACATCCAAAAGATGTGACACTGAAGCATTTTATAGCTGATACGCATGGTAGTAAGGCTGGTTTTGTCACAGTGCTTTGTGTCTGTCTCTGTGATGTCACGTTCTCTCTCTGCTCCTCCCTGGCCATCGGTGTTTGCACCTGTGTTTAATTTCTGGGTTTATATACTTTCATGAACCGGGCATCACTGGCACGATGTCCCATTAGTGTTCCCTTGATGGGAGGATACGTTGGTAAAGGGGGGATGGGAAAGAAATACAAGCGTGAAACAGGATAGTTTGGTCAGGAAAGACACGTCACATGAATGATACGTTCAGGTGAGAGTTAACATGAAGGAATTCAGCATTAAAGATTTTACCTGTATTCAACCTGAAACAGAACCAAAACAAACAAACACCAAGTTAATAACCAGGTAGTCTGAGCACTTGGTGTTTAGGTCGTAGTTGGTTTTAGTTTGAACTTTTTGGAAGTCAGTAGTAATTCAAATGTTTTAGTTAGGGTGACACTAGTCCGTCTGTTGTCAGCTTACAGTAGGTTCCTCCCCTCTGGTCAAGACAACGTTCCCAATTGTTAGTACAAGTGATCTTATTGGTTCTATCAGGCACCTTAGGTCAAAACCCTGCCTGGTATGTTCACTGTACCCTGTCAGGCGTCTGTTCTCTGAAGCACAGAGCTGGAGAAATCTGTGTATTTTGTCTGTGTTCCTTCCATAACTTCATTCTGCTTCACGTGTGCCTTTAGACGCGACGATTCTGTGGACACCTTATAAATATTTAAATGTTGAGAACTTACAGAATTCTCTGTTGTAATTTAATCAGTGTATTTCTGGTGTAAACAGATCAATGGTCACCGACTGGCAGACTGACCAGACGGGGCCCATCCAGCCCTGAGTTAAACCCAGCGAACAAAGATCCAGGATGATTTGAACTGACCTGGATTCAACAGCCAACACATGCACGGTGGCTAAATGCTCAGGAATTAGCTGTGTAATACATTGTAGGGGTTGTTCTTCCAAGTCAGCCCACTGACCAGTTGGCTTGGGATAAACCGACGTGTTCCAGGGAGGCCGGTCCACTTCCAGGCCTCCGTCTGGAATTTCACTGTGTAAGCAGAAGCATTTATTCCCTGGAAAGAAACCCATTTCATTGTGGTCCCGGGCGTCTGTAAATAGATCTCTGCTCTATCGCTTGGATAATTAAATAAGACTGGGTGCTGTACAATGATCCCTCTGTGCGTGTAAGCCGTCACGCTTACCTTAGACCTAATGAGTGGGTAAATCGGATTGCTTTGTAGTCGATCCCTCTACGGTATCTAATTCTATGAATTGTTGGCTTTCATTTTTATGAGCACTCTGTAATTCCTGGACCAGAGAATAGTGACGTGTGGTATTAAAATAAAACGTGTGTTTTCCATCTGTATAATTATAAAACTATCATGTTCATGGTCATGTTTGGTTCAAGTATTGACCCTCTACTGTACAATCAGCCTACTAGTAAACTTACCAACCCAGCTTTTATCGCACGTCACAACCAGTGCTTGATAAAGCAGGTTACGCTGTGAATGTCAGGTGGAGGTTTCCCAGACATCTCAGAACAGTCCATGAGCACAGTGGTGTAACAGGCTGACTCTGTGGAGGACGTTGTTCCACAGTGCTGCTAACATACAGCCTGTTGTATCACAGCTTGTCAGATTAAGTGCTTAAGCTCCACACGTGGCATAGTAAATATTCCGTTTAAAGATTTATGGTGTGAGTGTAGCAGATCAAAGACTGTTTCTTTTTATCCTTAGGCTCAACATAAAGAGTCAAGATGACTTATGATCCATTTAACTTCAAACTGCCACCTCAGCACTTGAGCAAACGCTCAGATTACAGTATTACCTATGATAATGGTAAGAACACATGCGATAATACAATCTAAAATAATATGATATATAATCAGTACATTTCCTTCGATCCAAGTTTGCGTCTTATTTTTTTTCCACCGTCGTTAAAAACTTTCCCAGAAACAGAAGTGCTGACCTTTGGGGCGGCAGTGGCTCAGAGGTAGAGCTGTCGCCCACCAATCGTAGGATCGGTCATGTGCCGAAGTGTCTTTGGACAAGACACTGAACCCCAAGTTGCCCCCGGTGTGTCAGCCTAAGCTGCATAGCAGCTCTGCCACCGGTGTGTGAATGTGTTTGTGTGTGTGAATGGGTGAATGAGACGCAGCATCAAAGCGCTTTGAGGACCAATAGGAAGAAGAAGGTACAAGTGCAGACCATTTACCTTCTTTGTGTCAGTGTGCACGCACAGCAGTTTTTAACGTACATGCAATAAAATATCAATGGTTTTATAAAGTACGTTATTAACTGCAGACAACACATAAAATGGGGTTTTGCCCCAGTCCATTAGGAAGAGTAATAAGCATGTTGAAGTATTAATGTGAGAGCTTGAGCTTGCTGAACTAGAGAGCAGCATTTCAGAGCCCATTGTCCCAAAGCATGGCAGCTGAGCTAAACACTGCTGCATCCAGTCCAGTCCAGTCCATAAAGGCTCCAGATCTGATTTTATGAGAGAGAGTTTATCACTTTGAATCAATAACAGCTTGAATCGCCTGCTCGGCTGCACGTTCTAGGCTCATGAAAATGTAGAGCGACCAACAAGAAGCACGAGCAGGTTCAACACACAGGAAAACGAAGCAGGACACTTTTCCTGCTCCTATGGAGACCAAGACGTGAGCATTCAGATCGGTTTCAGTGATCTCTGGATACACCCTTCTGCTCTGTTTTGTGGTTTCAAGTGTCAGCAGCTATTCTGCTTTATTTAGTCGTCAATCCAGCACTTTTAAACTTGTGAGAGCACGGTTATGTTTCTCATTTGGAGGCCTTTCAAAGTGTCTGGCGCCGTTGGAAATAATCATGTCTCTTGCATTTTCTGCTAGGTCTTACCTAATATTTCATCACAGCTTCCCACTTATTTTGACAGTAATTTAACTCACTTGAAATACAAATTTAAAAGGGAGGGTTTGGCGTAGGAAGGGAGGGAGGACAACTTGATTGCATTTGATACAGATTTTGAAAAAACGGAGAGCTGTGAAGTGCCTGGAGTGTTGAAACTAGTTGAAGTTTCATCTCTTGTTCACAGCCTGGTCTGGCTGAGTCCCCAGAGTTTTTAGCGGAAATTTTCAATCATATTAAAATTAATAGCCTTGCCAGAGAGAGAGAGAGAGAGAGAGGAAGGGTACGTTGGCGAGATAATGGCTGCATTTGTTTGGGTGGTGTAATGTGTGTGCTTCCTTCCCCAAAAATATAAAAACACAGCTTTAGAGCTTTTTACTAACTACAAAGCTTGGAGCCTTGTTTCCGATGTGTTAAAATGTTCATTTTCAGATTATTCAGTTATTTAATCTTTAGACCAAAACACAACAAGCTGACAATCAGCTGTCAGGCTGTAAGTGAACGTCTGTCGACCCAGTTTTTGCAGTGCGTCAGCACCGTAGGCACTTTGAGCAGCTTCTTAGCCAGACTGAAGTTACATCAGTGCCATAGATGATGACTGGCCTGAGCTCAGAGAGAATGAGGAGGTGGCATCTTCTCTCCATGGCGACTACAACGTCTTCTACCATATGACCACATGCAGCATGAGAAGTCCTTTAGTGTGAGGACAAACTGAGTCCAGGTAAGTGAACGTCCATGACACACACACACATCAGGAAAAGACACTAAATCAACCAGGAGCCAGAAGCAGAGATTTTAGTCTGGAGGCTTGGAATTGGTTCAACCTGTTTAACATTTTCTGCGGGGAGAAGAAAGTGAACAGGTGCAAACCTTCTCTTTCCCTTCATTAAAAAGAAACAGTGGAGAGAAACACATGGGAAGAAGCTGGAATGGACATTACCCCGATCCCCTGCTCCCCTGCTCAGCATGTGTTCATTGTTATGGAATGACTTTAAATAATCGTTTCCAAAGTTGACTAATTACTTAGAAATACTTGAAATAGTCTGGACAAACCTTTCCCAGGAGACTTGAGGAGGGAATGTTTTGGCAGAGCTGCCGGTTCTGTTCAATATGTCTGGGTCTAGTAATACGTTTTCCTTTTTAAGATGTTGAAAAACTGATAAAAGCTGAAATTTCAGGTTTCATTTCATCACCACTTACAACTAAAGCTTTACAAAGAAGCCACATCTACTGTTGGCTTTACATCCCCACTCGCCTTAAATGATTTATTCAGATGTTGAACTTTGTGGCCCAGTTTACAGCTCAAAACAGAACCGCACACTTTCATACATATAAATCCAAAGCATGGCGAACTTCAATTTCTTTTTCAGCCCCATCACCTCTATGCAGCGGTTACTGCTTATGCAGTACAACAGAAGACGCAGAAACCACGGACTGCCACTGTGCCCCAGCCTATCGCGGCCAAATGCAGACCTTAATCTGTTTGCTTCACACCTCACAGCTCTAACTGCAAACTTTGTTCGTCTTAGCACGAGGAAAGAAAAAAAAAACGTTATTTCACATCATCATTTAGAGCTGAGCTCAGGTTGCTGACCCACAGCAGTTCAGCCTGTATCCATAAACAACGCTCCCAACTGTTTAATTCACTACCAGGGTCTATTAAAGCAGTGAACCCTGCTGCTCAGCACACACACACACACAGGGATGTAACACCTTTGTGTTTTCTTGACATCCCTCTTACACACACACACACATCCATTTAAATCTTTACGACAATTATTACTCCAATCTATTTTTATTCGCGCACCTTGCCGGCTGCAGGTTATTGTCTGTGACTGTCTGTCATGCACCTGTACGCAGACGCACACTCACTGCTTCTTCTCTCCTCACTTCCCCACAAGCGTAGCCAGGCCAGACAGGACTTAATTTGTTCTGTCTCTGGATGAAAACATATGCTACGCCTCCCCTTTGTAAACAAACTGGGCAATAGAGTAGAAGAACTAAAGCTTCAGCGAGACAGACTACAAAGACAAGCGTTGAATACCAACAGAGATTACAAAGCTGCAACACAAGAGCTGAATTTCAAAGTTACTGTACCCAGTGGCTGAATAAACAAGTGGATATTTGCAGAGAGGGAACAGGACATGTATCACCCATAATTAGACAGAATGAGGGAACGAAGTTTCATGGAGAAGAACTAAAGTATAAGGCAAGAGGACAATAAGCTGATGTTCAGTTTGGTTGTGTTGGCCTTGAACTGGTGTGAGAGCAGACTTACATGATGCGCAGCCGCTTAAACCGTGTGCAGGGGTCAAAATTAAAATGGGCTCAAAGCTCAATAAACACACACGGGTTGGATGAAACAGCCGCAGACAGACGATAAATGACAACACGCTTCATCTAGATGAACGGTTGGATGAACTTGTTCATCATAGACCCACACGTGTTTATTGCTGGGATGTATCACCCACCAAGGCTGTTTGATCCAACCCTGGTGTGTTTTTCTGAGCTTTGAGCCCCTGGTTTACAGTGGGGTCGTTTGGACCCCTCCAAGGCTGCAGGAGGGTTAATAGTAGATGTAACGACGGCAAATAATATAAAAGGGACGTTGGGTTTCTGCCAAAGAAAAAGCAGAACACAGAAAAAGAAAAGCCAGTGTTTCTCTCCCCACGTTTCCCCTCTTTCTCTTTCCCTCATTCCACGTTTCAGCACATGACCAGTGCTTCCAACGCTTTTATTTTGAAGATATGTTTGTTACTGGTTTAAATTGTGCCTATAAGCTGCCTATAGGTGAAAGGGAATGTGACTTGTTTGAGCCTAGCAACCTGTCCAGCGAGTACTCATCTCGCCTGGCGACAGCTGGACAGCACCACACGAAAAGTACAAATAAATGTAATGAAAAACTGTAATTACATCACTTTAAACAAAACCGAAAACATCTGTTTGTCCTCACTCATCCACATTTAGCACCGTTAAAGCAGCCAACGCGTTTTCTTCTTGAATCCCGCTGAGCCCAACTCTAATACTCAGCAAGATGCTCAAAATACAGCTCTACAAATAGATCAGCGCCACACGTTTCCTTTTGTTCCAACCCAACCATTATGTACATTAGTTATTTCAGATTCCCATGCCTTTTGAAATGCCTTTCATCTCCCGTGTCTCGCTTGCGTTCTTCAACACATTATCTGGGAAAACCGAGCAGGAATGTTGATGTTCTATAAATCAATAAGCGGGATTATTAATGCTAAAATGTTCCACTTAGCGTCGTGCTGCACGTGTGTGTGTGTTGTTGAAGTGTAACGGAGGGAGGAGTATTCTAGGAAGGCTCTTTCTTGGAGGCTGTGACGGTGTTGGCTGCCAGCCGTCTACGCGGAGCATGAGTCACTGTTGGCAGACTAGCTCTTCACCCTGACAGCCTTGTTGAGCTGGCTTTTGACCAGGCAGTATTAATCTCTGTTCCCCTTCCCATGTGCTTGCATCCTGAATTTCCACAGGGTCCTACTCCCTCAGGAAGCCATGGCCTGCCCCCGCGCTCGGGTTTCTCTACAAGCAACAAGGAGATGTTTAATTAAACACAAAAAGACACAATGTCTACACATTTAGATTCTCATATTTTACTGATTCACCAAATTAAAGCAATAAACCTAACGTCCAGATTTACAGGCCATGTGCGAAACCCACCAGAACAATCAGTCAGCTTTGAAACCGCACCCAAGTAATCGATGATCACTGAATTTTACTTAAGGGTCTTCAAAGAACACGCTTGATCCTAAAAAAGACTATTTATACATTCATCAAAAAGTTAAGAAGTATTTTCATCATAACACAAGTGCAAAAAATCAAATTAAAGAATCAATAAAGCTGCTGCTCATTTTAAGGAAGAGTCTGCTCTGGCATTTCCAAGTGTTTCATAGTGGCTAAGTGATGAATGCAAGGCACTAGGAGGTTCGTTACTCTTCCAAATTAGCTGGGCTAACATTACTTGGAAATTAAAATAATACATTATGAGAGAGCCTCTAAGGAGCGTTGGTCAACCAACCATCTGCAGCTGAGAGCATGTTGCACCACAGTGGAGCTTAGGTTTCCCCAAACCATTAAAAACACCAACAGACAGAAGCTGTAGTAGATCACCAGCAGCTCACGTCTACACTGGTGTAAGCAAATCCAAACGTCGTTTTTCACAAATCGCTGTGGCTTTAGCAAGATACCAAGCACAACTTTTGGAGGTTTACTGTTACCCCCAAAATTTGGTGTTTTGGTGCTGTTAACAACAACAACAACAATAATAATAATCCATGTTTAAAGAGCTTTACTTTTCAAAACTGTACCCATGTTGCTGTTTATTGTAACGGGTCTGATGGCTGTGACGCAATTGAAAAGCAGCACAGCACCACGTCAGCGCAGAGCAGCTCAGATGATAGACACTGGTTGTCTATCACAGCTGAAACCTGGAGTCACACAGGACCACTCCACTCCGTCTCATGTTGCCATTGTTAATGGTTTTAGTACGATATAAAAATCGTTAAAACTAACCCGATGTCTTTGAGCCTTAATCCAACCAAGACGCTGTATTTGCAGAAATGTGGTTCAACATTTTTGACTTTTGAATTTAAGGTGACAATAGGTGGTAAGCAGCCATTTCTATGCCACTGCAAGACACCAGATGTACAGTATGTGACCTTATGATGGCTGAGACGGGACCGATGGCCCGTATGGGTGTTCAGGTCATTGATTTGATGGTTGCTCCCTCCCTTTCCATGCCATCACCCCAGTAGCTACGAACTGCCTTTGGCCTTTCAAATGAGTTACCTCGAAACACTGCAGTACAATAAAGCAATGAATTTTGTCCTAAGAAGGGATTGTTGTGATTTGTGCTTGGAAACAAGCTGTTTGGTATCACAGAGGGTGTATTTCCTGCCAAACCAAGGTTGTTGGCAGACATTAGTCCTGAGTAAATACTGGACACTGGCTCAGCGCTAATGAGAGTGGTGATTAAATTATTTTGAACAGCTACAAAATGCCGCTTTCAGGAGTTAGTATTATTGTTACAGCATTTCTTATACTGTCTGAACCCATCTTCACGTTTTCTGCTCTATCATGACTAAGACGTCTTCTTTTACCCGATTTTATTCCTTTTGCTTTTCATTCATTTTGTCCCTTTTTCCCACTGCTTGATATTTCTTGCTCCTTTCACTTCTTCCCTGCACTATGATGTTATTTCAGAGTCGTTCAGTCTTAAGGGCAACAAAGAGCCTGGGAGCCTGAAATCGATTGCTCTCTCAGGCAGAGAGTCCAGACACCTTCTCCTCTGGAGTCACCCTCTTCCAGGACAGAGAATCCTCTTTCTCTGCTGGTCTGTCTCTAAACCTGTTCATCTATCCACGTTTCTTTATTTTGTTTCTCTCTCCCCTCGTGTCTCTATCTTCACTCACCTCTTCAATGTTAAGGGAATACTTCAAAAGTTTGGAAATGACAGATGTTTCTGTATTATGTCTTAGCACAAGGTTTGGAAGCAGAGCTAATAGCTGTAAAATGCTACCGATCTGTTAGACAGCTCTAGTAACGTATCCTAGCAGGGATCCCTGCGTAAAGTTTCTTCAGAACTATTTTACTTCCTGATAACAAAACTGTCATTGTCTTTGTACCTGTTGTAGTGTGTGCCTGTGTTTTGGGGTTAGATACTGTAGGCAGCAGTACAGTAACTATAAACCACTATGCATAAAAACCCTGAGCAACCATGAGCAAAACATGCATCCATCCGTTATTCATGTCCTGCTGCTTGTCCTGGTAAACGGAGGCAGGTACATCCTGTTACCATGTCAATGGTACCATGTCATACAATGTCACTAATAGTGGCCGATTAGTTGTCAACAAGACCAACTGTCTAACAGGTGAACTAGCTTAACTAACCATAAGGCCTCAGTGCCCCCACTGCGTAGCCACACTTCTCAAGCCCCAAAAACTTCTGTCCCTGTAGCTTGTCTGGTTGTCGCCTGAGGCCACGGAGAAAAGACACATGTCTGTCCACCATTATCCACACCTCTTTTTGTGAGGGGCAAAGGAACCAGTGACACTGTCACTTGGCCAGAGGCTGTGCACAGAGTGGACAGGTTGTCCATGGATCACACAAAGAGACAGACCGTCTCCTGTCTTTGTCAGGGCTCTGTCGGAGGACACACTGCAGCACAAAAGGTTGTTTGTATCACTGTCTTTTAGGCTGTATGTGTAAATGCAAGTGTTACAGTTGTTTATCCGGTGCCAAAGCACACGCTTATGTCACGCTTACAGTGATTAGTCCAGTCAACAAGGCAGGTAATCACAGTAAGTGATCAGTGATCGTACAAAAGATGCACAAGGCAGGTTACAGTCTGTGAAGCAAGCAAAAGACGAAGTCAAGAACGTCCTGAGTGAAAAGGAGCCGATGCTGCAGAGTGACTTCATAGAAGAGTCACAGAGTGGCTGTAGTGACTGCAGATGTACTTACACGAGAGAGTGGACAGGTGAGACTGATGAATATGATCAGTGGTGGGAGAAACTGGGAGACGAGGCACAGACAGACAGAGAGCGATGACCTTTACACAGCTGGAAGCGGAGCTGGAGGTTTCTGCAGCAGAGCCACTGTTATACAGTTTAATGTTTCCCCTGCATTCTCTATTATAAATACATTTATAATAGCGTTAATGCACAATAAATGATTAGACTAGCTTTGTTACTCCTGCAATAATGGCACATTTCTGTTCATTTTACCTTTAATCCAATCCTCTGGGTTTAGTTCCTCGTATAATTAGGAACACCTGTTGTGACACGGGTGTCATACTGTACGTGTCATTTTTTCTGTGGGCTTTCAAAAGCTTCATCTGGTTCCACACAGTCTTTTCTGCACACAGTTCACGTTAGCAATCACTTTTTCTACCACTGCTCAGGACTAGAGGTACGTTACAACAACGGAACAATGGAATTCCTACATTTCCATGAGCAAAAAGAACTGGACACTAATCACTTATCCCAGTTGTTCCACTTAGTTTTAGCCTAAATTGGACTGAGAGTTTTACTGGACTGATTTGGTTCGTGACTAATCATCCTGTAAAACCAAGTGAAGCTTTTGAACACTATTAACCCAACGTTTTATATGATTATCCAGTAAAACACCAAATGAGAAAAGACTGAGTGATCATGAATCCAGACAACACATGACATCATTACACTGTCCAGTCACCATGGAGATGTGTCCATATGTGTCCAGCTGATCCCAAAGCTGCGCGGGAGGTCTGATCTAATTACCTGCTGTGTAATGGTGGCTGGTGTTTCACACATTTTGTTACGTCTGTGTTGAAGGCGTATTTTTGCCCGTGTACGGTGGAGCTCTTCTTATACAGTAATCTCAGTAGAATCTCAAAATGTATCATGACCTAATGTCTTCTCTGGGTGAACAGAAAGGGAAGGCGAACCTCTTTAGCTGGTTTGCAGCCCTTCCTCGCATTACGCTCGCCCCTCGTTTCTGCACCAGCTGTGGCAGCCTAGTTTACACCACAACTACATCTCTAGAGAGGCGTCGTCCTGGCGTCTTCTCTTGGCCTCCAAGGACTCTGGGATTTATGTACTACATCTCCATCCGCCTTTGTTGCTGAGAACAGCATTTCAATGACCTTCTGTGAATCTGCACACAGGATATTTCAACAGTTTCACATTTAGTAACATGCTATTATAGTGTAGATGCAAATGACAAGAAGGACTGAGTCACCAGACTGAGTTATGAGTGTCACAGTCATGTTAATTCCCACTACGTTTGCATATTAAATAGAACAAGCTAAATGACCAACAGAGCAGGGTGTTGAAGGGTAACACAGAAATAAAAGTATTAGAGCAGTAAAGTCAAGTTCACACCGCAAATCAAATTGAAAACATCGGAAGAGAATACAATACAAGTAAAATAAAAGTAAAAACACTTTAATACTAAATAATTTCTTTTAAATTAATTCTCTGAAATCAGTCCAGTCAGACAACACCAGGGTGTACGAGCAAAAAATGAATATTCCACACTGGAACTAAATGGTGCCTCATTTGTAAGTATCACTATTTCCAGCTTGAGGATGAGCTAGAAAACATTTCTGTGGAGAGAACAGTTTGCTTAGTCTGCTGCAACTGCAATCCAGCCCCAGTTAAACTGCAGGAAATGGTTGGAAGGACTCGGCATTGATTAATCAAATCAATGTGATGTTGGAATGCAGAGACCACACAGACTGAGCAGCTGTGTAATTAGTATAGAAATTTCCTAGCAGTAATTAAATGTAGCTGCAGGCATGAAGAAAAAGTCAGGTCACATGACCGAGCAGTCGCTCACATAAAAACGCTCCAGAAACGCTTACACACAGTCTGAATCATGAGGGGCCACTGTCCACCACTCAAATGTGAGGAATCCAAGATGGGAAGGATGCAAAACACCAACCGCTGACATCAGCAGTTATTCAATATCCACAATGAAATGAACAGGACGTTACAGTTAGTAACGGTCCGTTCGGGGGACTTTTGATTTACTGTAATGATTTCCCACAGCTACCGTAGCAGAGGACGTCCAGTGTGAAATGAGGTGGGAGACTTATGATGGTGTCACATCACCAAGAAGAAGAGAAGAAATGGACATTAGCAACACGTCTGGCATCTGCAATGTGAACAATATTATAGAAGGAATATTGACACAAACTGTTTTTCCTTCAGTCACATGATGCAGAGAAGAGACATGACAGAAGTCAGTTGATCAGCAGGGTTTTCTCCAAATATGTTTGTTTTCGAATCGCCATCAGTCATTTAGAATCAAAAAACATGTGATGAGGCTGTAGGACAAGGACACATTTGAACGTTTCTGCTCCTCTGAACAGTTTAGCCCAGTGATGTTTGACACAGCCCAGCAATTATCTGGCACACTTGGCTGTTGGCACCCGATTGCTACTGATGCTGGAACCACTGCAACAGTAGTCACATCACATACAACAACTGTAACACTAATCAGCAAAAAGTGCTGCGTTTCAACCCACTGATGTTATTATGAACATTACGGTTTGGTTCATTAAGTAAAAGAAAGCATGAAACGAGTTTTTCCAGCGAGCTGCCATTAAAATCGCTGCAGAGGATGAGGACGCAGTGAGACGGTGCGATGAAGCGAGAGCCTGTGGAAATATTGTGGCAAACACAATGAGACATGACGTTTCCTGCTATTTCATGCAGCGTTCTATGAAATAAAAGGTGCATACACACGTCATAATGAACTATTTCCTAATGCCGTCACTGTTCCCATGTCTGCTTCTCAGCCCAGCGGAGTCGATGCAGCTGTTCATCAGGACCAACCCTGGTTTCCCCTCTTCTGTCCTGCTCTTTTCCGCCGTGCATCATCCTAAACGTTCTTCATTTCGTCTCTTATGGTATCGGTGCTGTAATCTGAGTCCGTTATAAAGACGACGCGTGCTTTGATAACTGACTGACTGCAGTGTGAAAAACAATGCAAGGTGTAAATTAATAAACCTTTCTGATAACAGTATCTGATGCAAGGCTGTTAAAGGAAATACTGCGTGAATGGTGAGACAAAACGTTGTTTAGGTAATTTCCTCACTTGCCACAAACCCAATAAACAGAAAGTAATTACAGTGCAAATAAATTATTTATATCAGTGAATGAAAGCCTAATCTTATTTCCTGTAGTAGAAACCTCTTCCTGCATATCTACATTTGCTATTACCCCATGTTCATAATTATGTCACATTTAATTGAAACCAGTCTGGATTATTGCATTTATCGCTTTTAATCATCTGCAGAAACACGTTTGAAAGTTCTGAATACCGAGTCAGATCTGTAGGTGTGTTTATCACCATCAGCTTGAGGTTACCTTGACTCGCGTTGCTTTGTCAGCTCACCCATGGATGAAATAAAAAAGCTGCAATGCTTTACTTTTTGTGCTGAGTTGAATGAAACTGCAGAAACAGAGATGTGGCTACAGCTGGATGCTGTTAATGTTGAAGTGGAAAAGGCACCACTGACTTTACCTAAGTATCACAGTAGCTACATAGCGTAACAGAACAAGATTAAATATCAGCAACTATGTACCAGCATATTTTGCTGGAAGTGTTTTTTAGGAAGTAAAAGTCAAAGTCAAGGACAGAGAACAAGTGACCCAAAACCTCTGCTACATAAACACAGCGATAACACGTTAAAGTACACTTAAAACCCGACTGTGGCCTTGTAACAGCTTATTTAAAATACACACGCTTGGGTTAAAAACTCAAAACGCACCAGTTTGGTTGTTATCTCCCATCCGACCTCTTCGTCTTCTGCATTATTTACTGCTGCTAGTCATCTACTGTAGGTGAGCTTGACTGGGAGAGTAGTCACTGCCACAAATCCATCTTCCAGTTTGGTTTGGCTTCACACCTGTGCAGTGAGAATGAACGTGGCTCACGGGCAGCACTAAAGCAGTCAGTCAGTTACTCGATTTACCAGATTCAACATTCTTCTTTGATACAGGGTGAGGAGCTCTGCATCACGGCAGGTCCATGAGCGCCTCAGAAGAGTTTGTTGTGTGTAGGGGTCTGAAACATTAGTGGCACCAACTGTTTTCTAATCATTTTAATATTTCCATAGGAGTAGCAGACAGAAAATGGAAAATCAATGTTCAATTACTAATCTCTGCAGAGAGACACGTTGCTTGGGGTTCATTGAACACTTGAATGTGTCGGGAGGAGATTGGAGCAACCATGCACTTCAGTGAATATTATTCATCAAGTGAATCACTGCACTGTTTGCCTATTAATCCTAAAATCCAATGAAGACACTTCCTTGTTTTGCTGAGTAGCAGGACCTAACGCAGGGCTTCTGCAGGTATTACGGGTACAAACAGCACCGTTCTGTGATCGCTTTGGATTTTCCTTCGTTTGTTCTGTTTCTGACTGTCCTGTCACGACAGCTTTGATTTGTTGATAGCTGACATCATCACTTGCTTCATGGTTATTTCAGCAGACAGGTCCTGGCTACCAGGCGGCCTGAACTTACACTCAAACACCAATGACAAATGTCATGTTTTGGAGCAGATGGTTCAGTTGGACTGTCTGTTTTTAATTCTGCTCATCCTCTCATGGGAGCGACACCAGTAGCAGGCGTTGGCTCACTGTGGAGCGTTTCCACCGGACACTCATTCAGGTCGTTGTCTTGAATACGTCCTCTTCCCTTTCAGCCTCTACAAACAGGGTTGAATAAAGATTTCAACAAAGACAAATGTGCTGCCATTAAGGCATCGACTACTACATTGGTTTGTATTAAACTGCACCAGCTCACTCGTTCAGATCCATCAGAATACAGCACACACAGGATGCAGAAACACTCAGCTCCATTTCACTTACAGTATGTTTCCTCTATCAAACCAAGAAAGACAATTTTGTCCAATGCAGCTTTTATTGTTTTCTTTTTTTCCCCTCGATTTGTTTTGAGAGTCATCTGCGAGCTTCCCAGCATCTCTTACTGTAAAGCCAAAATAGCCCAGCACACAGCAGCTGGCTGTTGATGGATCAGTCACTACATTGCTGCTGCATCCTTGACCTTTCCCTGGACCACATACACACGTACCCGAGGTAATGTTCCAGTGTCCAGGATTACGATGCTTTTATTAGAAGATACCGACTCAGTGGCTCTAGGTTCGATGCTGACTTCACATCCACTCGCTTTCGTCTTGTGGCCCTGTTTACTTCACTCTGAATCTGTACACGTGCTGCTGCTGGATGTAATATCTTGATCTCACAGCAGGAGAAACGGATGCGGACAGGATCAACATTAGAGCCCGTAGAGCTCGTTAGAGGAACAAGCAGACATATGGGCGGAAATCTGTCCGTTGCAAT
Organism: Macropodus opercularis; assembly: GCA_030770545.1. NCBI lineage: Eukaryota > Metazoa > Chordata > Actinopteri > Anabantiformes > Osphronemidae > Macropodus > Macropodus opercularis. The sequence goes on along the minus strand of CM061098.1, from coordinate 18,177,170 downwards.
AGGATCATTTGGTGAGTGACGCTGATACATATTCTGTCACAGCACAACTGATATTATTAGTATAGGTGAATAATAATAACAATAACAGGACAGGACTACAGCCTGCATTAGTTCTGCATAGAGTAGCTGTGTCTCCCTCCCAACAAAGAACAGGCTGCTAGAGTTAAGTCTGCGCTTTGTGTTTGTGATTAAATTAGCTTTAGCTAGCCTGAGGATGCTACAACGTGAATCGCGTTGCTTGCATATTTGTAATGATGTACAAATATGAATAAATAAACATGTAGACATCCCTGGGGTGCAGAGCAGTTTTTATTACTGTACTTTTTCTGGACTGCTCCACTTCTGCATGCTGTTGGATGGATGGGCGCAGAGCTGCACACAGGATTATCTATCGATGAGCTTCAAAGAGAGGCATTAAAGCGTTCTCACAGATATTACTGGAACCAAAATGGAAAAAAAACAGCAAAAACTAGTTGAAGACGAACCTCGATGTTTCTAAATAAAGGAAACCAGCTTTGCTGTAGAAAGGCTCCTGCACAAAAGCATCTGTTTAGCACGGAAACACCACAGTCTCCATTTCTGGATTACGACTGTGTTCACCACGTGTCAGCGTCGTTTGCTCCCGCTGCACCAATGTTGAAGTACTGGTTAAAGCCCAGGTGTTAGAATGTCCTGGTCCTGAGCTGAGGTTTGAGCTTCGCTGCTCGGCTCATCTCAGGCTTAGTATCTGATATGAGGGGATTTAGGTGCTTCATCCCTCAGGCTACAGCCCTTTACATTCGCCCTGAGAGAACATCAAAGCTGTAAAATATCTGCATTCACACAATATTGGGAAATTATAGATATGTCATTCTAACACAGCACAATATATCATTTACATGTTTAATTAAAGCCTTATAGGACAGAGACCAGACTGTCTTCTGGACTTGGGTGAATTAAAACACTTCTAGTGCTTTCACATTTTAAAACAAACATTCATTTACTTGCTTTTCAGTGACTCATCAAGTGCAACAGTGTGTCGTTGTTTCTGATTCCTTATGCTCACTGATGCTTAAGTAGCTGCTCACAACAACAAGCTGATACACTGACATGATAACAATGTGAAGAGAGGCCAGACTGACCTTGTCCCAGGAAGAGTCGCCATTGCTAATAATTCAAGCTGTCACCACTGATGCTTCTGCTTGTTTTACTAACGTTATGTAGTTCTTTTAGTTCCGCTCCGTGTATGGAGAGTGAATCGTGAGTCCAACGCTCCTTTGCTCTTCTTTTCTTGCTCCTGTCCTCACAGCCTGTTTAGCCCCTGGAGCCATAGATGGAGAGAGCGAGCGAGACAAAGGCGCAGGGTGAGTGTCGCCATCACTGTATCGCATTCCCCTCAACAACCCAGAGAATAGAGGCCACAGCGGTGCAGCCAAAAGAAGAAAGACACTGCAGAACCACAGTCAGGTAGCAGGAAAAAAGACTAAGTGGGCGTGTGTGTGTGGGTGTGTGTGTGTGGGGGTGTGTGTGTGGGTGTGTGTGGGTGTGTGTGTGGGTGTGTGTGTGTGTGTGTGTGTGTGTGGGTGTGTGAGAAAAGAGCAATATCCCATAGTATAGAGCAGCAACATGAGTGATGGACAGAAACCCACAGTTCAATCAATCTGCTTTACTTACTAGCACGCATGCATCTACCCCCACACACACACACACACAGTGAACCTCAGCACTTTTCCTTTCGTCCTCCTCCTATGACTATACATCAATTCGCTGTGGATGTATCCCTAAGACCCCACAAGTTATGGAGCTCATACTCACACACACTCCCTCTATCCATCAACGGAGCTACCACTACCCCTGAATTACAATCAAGACATACTGGGACTATTGTGGACGTGTTAAAATACATCAACGCACGTAGGTTAGAGTGTCGCAGAACAAACACATACAACCACAGAAGACTAAAGACAAATACCACAACTATGGTCTTTGTAGTGAATCTCTCTCTCAGACACACACACTCACAGCTGTCAAGGCATTTCACACTAATCGACATGGGATGTGAGTTATTACAGTGAAGCAGCTCAGGAGAGGCTTGACACTGAGTGTGATGAGCGGCCCAACTGAGGCTGCAGATGCCAGAGGTCGTGCTTCCCCTTAGAGAGACATGTCACAGAACTTCAGTATTTCAACGCGATTTGCTCATGTGGGACATAAAGCCTGAACCTTATTGGAGTTTCTTGGTGACTTGGATGCGTAACAGCTGTTTAAAATTTGGATGTGCGAGAGAGTGACTGTGAGCTAATGAGCCAGTTAATGGCAGTCAGACGGACCGTGTTGGTGAACCTGTCGGGGATTGATGTAACCTGGTTGAGTAGCATAGTGCTGGAATCACCAGTCGCCATCCATGGTTCCACAAATCGGATGGAATCTGCTCCTCGTGTGTTTAGATCAACCTCAGCTACACGAAGTTGCTCATGTCATATTTAAACCTCTGGCTCACTATGACTCTCACGCTGACTGTGATGCCTTTCAGATAATAAGAGTAGTTTAGTTAAAGAAACTGTTAAAAATCTGTTAGAGTAAGTGATCTTTGTTTTTGAGTTCAGAGCGAGTGCTCGTTCATATGTGTTTAGGAGAAGATCTTTGAGGCACTTTCTCCAACGGCGGAGTTAACGGCAGTTAGCCGTTATGTTATTTATTCCTAGTAGCTCTTGTCTGTTGAAAGTCCCAAACGTTTGTGCCTTGGAGAATATTCGTCTTTGTAAGTGAACGTGTTTGTGAAGGATGATAGAACCCTGTAACGTGTGAATGTATGTATGCTATACGGTTTAGCAGTGTGTAAGCTAAGCTATTGTGTAATGTGATACATTATGTGTAATTTGTTAATTTACTACTGTCTCTGTTAATTTCAGTTACAAGAAACCAAAGATAAGATAAAAAGGGAAATGGAACCCACCCCACCCTTGTGTGGCCTTATTTTTATTTCTTATTTTTGTTGTTAGCTGGCTGTCTAGCGACACACAGCTCACGTGTTGTGAGGACAGCACACTGACTCTCCTCTTGCATTCTGCAGTTCACCTGATCTGTGTTCGTTTCCAACCAGCTGCTGTAATAATGTCTCTTCCTCACTCATCCAACATGTGCATGTGTCCTCTTAGCTCCGACCACGTTCGGCTTATGTGGTAAAGTGGTATTGTTTAATAGTAGATGTAACGACGGCAAATAACATCAAAGTAATCCTGACATAATGAACATCATCGTCATCCGTCAAATTAAATGACCTACTGTAAGGCTGCTTCTGGACGGACAGGCAGAGGACCAGCAACAGCCAACAGGTGCAAAACTATTCTGCCAAACCCAAAGGACCTTATTTAGCTAAGTGTTCCGCGTAGCCTGTTTGTGAGCCGCACTGTCAGTGTGTGACATGCTAACATAGTCAGGATCACTCAGCAGTTACCACAGGCTGAGGGAAAACGCACATTTCATCTTAATATGCGTATCATTCTTTTTGGTAATTCACATGCAAATCGATAGGAGCTGAAATCGTTTCCATCCTAGATGTGTTGTATCGTATTTCGACTGAATTCACCCTGGGTGAAAGTAAGAAGCTGTTTGGAACATAGTGGATTTTTATTAGTTTCTACCAAATCGAACAGCAGTAAATACTGTGTGTCAACAGGAGGCTGCTGCCAGTTTCTGTCAAACAACAACTGTACAGTAAAGTCGACTTCTCTGCATGGCCTGAGCGAGGCCTGGTGGCTGATCAATACCTCCTTAAAATTCAGGGCTCACCCTTTAATGTGAGCCACCAAGTCAATATTTGATGGATGGGACAGATTTATTTGGGTGCTGGTATTTAACCTGCAGTGCTGCCTGTGTGTTGGGGGTCCACACACTTACTTCACAAACTTGGTGGGAGACCAAGCCAGACAAAAAAATGTAATAATAATAATAATAATAACAACAGAAAACAACACCAGCTGAAAAAGTAAAGCCAGTGTTTACAGCCTTAAATGAGCTCATGAAATCATCTACAGGACATGATGCTGAACAATGACACTATAATGATCATGTCAACAACATGATGCATGGATTCATTCATTGTTTTGACCCTGACAAGTGACGTCCACTCACCTCCACCTCTTTGTTTTCTAACCTTCTAACAGATCTCTGCATTTTTACACTCATGTTCATGCAATAAATGATGTAACACGTCTGTTTCCTTGCACAGGATGAGCTTTTGTAAAAGACTTAACAAATAGCGCATTAGCATAGCATCAATTATTCATTCAGATGCTGTTTTATTAATGAATTAATGAGTTTTCATTGGCGCATATAACTTTTGGTTGCTCTCGTAAAATGCAGAGCCTAAGTGTTTTTACTATTTGAGATTCTAATTACTTTGACTTAATGTTTTCCATTTTGCATTAGTAAAATTACTACATATTGTCTTGTAATAGGATGTCAAATCAACAAACCATAAAGATGACGCAGTTCAGCTGCCATGTGGACGCCATTACCCACAATGCATGACGATGACAATAACAGCAGAATTGATTATTTAATCACCAAACAAATGCATAAAAGCTAAGACTCAACCTTTCACCTCACTATGTGTCAGACGGGGCTGAAACATAACAACCGATGTGGATGAGGATCAAATGTCCTGCGTGAAAAGGTCCAGTATCCTGAACCATCCACTCAACCATCCTGTGCACATTCAGCGAAGCACATCGTTACTCTGGTTGTCCCTGGACTGGATATTATGTAGTTAATTGGCACTGCTGTGTATCGTTGTCATAAAATACCAGAGAACAGAGCTGAATTATCGGGGAACAGGCTAAACTCGGGTTTTGTTCACAAAAGGTTTCTGATTCTGGGAGAGACTGATGGTACTGAAGACGTAAAGAAGCATTTCTCATCATCACACAGGTAAAGTCTTCCCCACTGGAATTCTTTCTATCGCAGGCTGATATGTATCACTTATATTCAGTTATATAGTTGTGTCACTGCTGTGCATATCAAGGCGTAAATGAAAAATACGTAGAGTTTCTGTAGGGAATATGGAGCCTGCTCTCATAGAAGAACCTGGAAGACATGGACGTGTAAGTCACTGTGTTTAGTTGGTGAAACACATACACCGTCGGGTTTTCGTGGACCTTAGCATCTAGCTCGGGCAGCAGTCACCAAAGCTTTGCGCATGCTTTGTTCAGTCGTTGCTGGCTTCCGTGGGGATTTTGTGTGAAGAGGCCTTTTCAAGTTCAGTTACAAACTCTCAGCTGAATGAGATCTGAGCTCATAGGCAACCGGGCCACTTCAAGACATAAACAATGTTGTTTTGTAACCATTAGTGTGAAAATTTGGCTCATTGTCTCGCTGTAAAACTAATTTTCTCCCAAGTCACAGTTTTCCTCCAGCCTCTCCTATGTGTTGCTGCATTAATTTCCCTTCCTGCCCTTAAGAGCCTCGCTGGGCATCCTGCTGAGAAGCACTGGTTCCCTAACTGGACCTTCCAGACGCAGGTGTATTTATGCTGCATTTGTTGAAACGCATTCACTGCATGCGGGCGATAATATATGACTCACAGTATGCTCTAAATCCAAACCAATGGAGCTTTAGTTTTTTTCCATCAGTGCCAAAGGTCCTGGAGCTTCATGGTACATTGGGAGGATGTATCATCTTAGACTTATGATTTATCAAAAATGTGTTATATTGTGTATTAAGCACTGCACATGAATTAAAATGGCAAATAGGCACAGGACATAAAATGAAATAAAAGGTTTCACCTTTATTGGCATTTGGTAAACAGCAGGAAAAAGACAGGTGTGAAATTAAGAACAAGCTTTGGCTAATTGACAGGTCATCAATCCAAACAAAAGGCGCATCGGGAACTAGCTGTGGCCAGTCCAGCTGAAGCTTGACAGCAAACAGGCATATGAGTAAAGGTAGTTATTCAAGAGGGATGAGCAGCAGGTGACAAACCATGCTGATAGAAAACAAACGAGACTGAAATGTCAGTAATTACTCTTCTGATCATAGGGTAAGAAATCATTCCCTGTGTATTGACTGTATGCTGAGCAGATGGTTCTCTGTGACCAGCAAACACTTTCAACTGTGTGTGTCGGTGACTCGTCACTGCTTCAAAACGTGGAGTCAGTGCTGACGAAAGGATAAACACCATTAGCTCGTTAAGTTGCTTGTTCCTGGTGTTTGTTCTTTTTTTGGCTACGTTTCCTTTGCTTTGGGGACCAACAGAGAAGTGACGTCCTTTGAATTAGGTGTTATTCACGCTGATGAACAAAATAAATCCAAACCGCAACAGACGTTAAACACAAATTATTTCCAGCGTAGAACAGCAACATCACAAAAACGCTTGCTGTCTCCCATTCGAATGCTGTGGCAGGATTTATGATAGTGAATTATGCTGAAACTAAGGTTTGCATTGTTATATTATCTATTAAGATAAAGTGAAATTAAGTTCCAAGAAAATCAACAGCTCAGTGCTTTTCTTCTTCCCGCTTCCTGCTTCTGCATGGCAGTAGTGTAGTCAGTGCAGGTGGAGCAAATGCGGCAGGTTTCACTACTTGTCATCTCTATTTCCATAGCATTTCCATTTTGTATACTAAGCAAGAATGTGACTAGAGTGTGTAGTTCTCCAGCGTTGTCATTTCCACTTATATTCTTGGTTTATAATAAAACTATGTAGGCGAAAAACAAAATAAGTTCATGAAATTGCTACAAATGTGACAACACCTTCCTGGATCTGAGCTGTGGGATTAAGAATGAAATTTACTGATCCTGTAAATCCCTTAAAATGTTTTGCCATCTCATTTTGCACTGTCAAGCTATATCCAGCATTTAATCAAAACACATCCGTATTTGGCAAAGGGTGGGATTCCATAACAAGATTACTTCAACCAAATTTGCATATTTTAACAAGTATTTGTTGACATGTGTGCAGCAGCCTACATTTAATTTTATTAACACTGTCACTGAGCATCCACTTCTACGCTAAGGTCTTGATAGTCAGACAGATATTACAGCCTGAGGCCCAACTCAAAGAATATTCTGTTTATTGGGCAGCAGACGAGACAGTATTAGCCACAGACATTCTGTTCTCTGGGGTTCAGCACCTGTCTCTGCAGAAATTCACACGGCTCTTTGATCCAAGGTGCAGCTGCAGGATTCTGGGTGGGCCAGCGCTTGTATGACGCAGTCTTCTTGCCTGCTGAGTCAAAAGCTGGAGGACGAATGACTGCATACGTCACATGTGCAGCCATGCTGGACTGAAAACGTGCTGCGGCCAAAGCAAAGCATCATCTTGTTACATAAAAATTTAGCTTTTCTGCAACACGCTCAGAATTCACCAGCCTGTTCAGAGCAGACGACACATGTCACACAAGTCAGGTTGTCAAACCTCAGCTGCTTAGAGAACATGCATGAAGTTTATTTAGACTCAGGTGTCAGAGCCTCGAGTTTTATGTTTGCCATGACATTTTTCACCAGCTGATGGATGTTTTCAGTGGTTCGACTCCTGGATGTTTTTAGCCAGTCGAGGTGGACGAGCCCGTAGCAGCAGATGTTGACCAGCACATTCCTCACAATGTCCAAATGAAAGCAGAAAAATAAAAGAGCTGTGATTATAACCTGCTGACTGTTATACACTATTATAAAATAGTGTTAAACTTAGAACTTCAGTTCCAACGCTACACACGGGTTGGTCATCATGTATGTGCTGCATTCAGCGTCAGTTCTACATCATATCATCATTTAAATGTCACCTTCAAGGCCTCGAACATCAGGGATGTATGTGTGACCTCCACTGCTCATGTGTAGCTATCTGAGCATGTTCTTAATATCAATGCTAATCCTTGATCAGCATCAAGCAGAATCCTCTCGTTTCTCATGTTGTTCTCACACCTCAACACCATTTTCTCCATTTTAAAGCTGACATTACTGCCACTGTTATGCTGCAGTGTCACCGATTCAAGCGAAGCCAGTGGTTTATTGGCCCTTCACGTCAGCGTGCAGTAAAGGAAATCAAACCTCACTGGGGCTACAGGAGGTATTTTATGTCCCTATAGAGCATCTGCATCGTACACATTGCACCTTGCAGCAAGACAAATATATAAATATATATACGGTATATATTAGACATAAGTTCACAGCCCCGGTTGTTCTTTGAACCTAACTAATAATTGTTCGGTGCAACATATATTTTCAGAGCATTTTAACACAAAAGTATTAAAAACAATAAGTTCATGCGCTTTGGGGGGTTTCAGTGTGGGAGACGTGGGGTGGACCATAGCTTTCAGGACGTTACTCCTGAAACAGGCATTTAAAGTGGTTTCAGTACCTGCAGGTGGTCTGGGGTCGTGACCCGCACTGACCACTGTGACCGACTGAAACATGCTCACGTTGTTTGGTTTGCAGGTTAAGTGCTGATTAAACAACGGTGACTAACCGTGGCTCAGCTACCACACTTAATCATACATCTCTGTTACACGACACACTTGACCTTGTGTTCACTCGGGATAGATTGATGGAGACACTGTGATGTTCTGACAACCTTCCTCATGTTCACGCAGACTGATAAATTGACAACCGCTCTGAAGGATTAGCTGTTGCTCAGTGTAGGGGATTAAAACCTGCCGCGTAATACAGCGATGCCATTAGTTCTGTTTAACAGACACAGGAATGAATGTCTTTACGTACGTCTTCTAATAAAGTCTGTAGATTTTACCTTTTACCTTTTAAGGTAACAGTGCTCAGATTGTCTCAGCGAGTTCTTCTAATATCATTTCTTGAAATAAACCGATTAAATGAGGGTTCGGGTGATGTGCAGCCTCCTTCCTCTTCTCAGACCCAGTGTGAATGAACCTTTTCGTTTCTTTGTCGTGAGAACAGCACAGCCAGGCTGCAGCATTTTGGTAAGTGTTGCCCTTGGCTCAGGCCACGATTTCATGGCTGCTCTCAGAGTGAAGTGCTTATCTGTCCTCAGTCCCCAAAAACAAGCGGCTCGGCCCCAGGCCTTCCTTCACAGACAATCATCACATCACACAATCTGCTCTGTTGAACATTTCTAGTGAAGGGACTTATTAAGTATCACATGAAGTGGACAGACAGACACAGTTTGATTATCAAGCGAGGGGCTGAGGTCAGCTCTGACTGGGAGCATGTCGTTTCCTCCACAGCTCCAGACCTTGTGTCACTATGACGTTGCAGAAAACAAAAGGCAGGACGCCATCGTTAGAAGAGGATTAAGCCTGGAAAGCACATTTAAAATGCAGCGGTTGGTATTTTGGTCACTCAGTAGAAACAAATGAGGGGTTTAAACATCAGAATTCAGTGTAATGACAAGCTGCTAGTTTCCCGTATAACAGATAAGCAAACTAATTAAAACAATTCAACCTGCCGCAGCTCAGGGCAAACCCAGAGACAAATAATTCACTGCTGCTTAATAACCACATTGTCTGTGGGGGCGGATGATGAGCAGTAGACTCACTGAGATTCACATTTAAGAAAAAGGAGATAACGCAACACCTGGGAAGAACTGAGAGAAGTGTGATGGGAAAGTTGGATTTCAGTTACAGACTTAAAAATGAAAGCTTGCCTGTTCCCAACACAGTGTGATGCAGCTCTAAGCGTTCACCATCAACACTTTAAAGCCAAATTACCAGAAAAGTCTAACTTCTTTGAAATGAGATGTTTAGAAGGAAGCAAATAAAGTGATATTTTCCAGCAGATTTCGATTTTAGAGAGCAAAGAACACACTAAATGTAATGAATACATTACGTTACAACAAAAGAAACAAAATTTTTACTAAAGATACCGATTCACAAAGTCCCTGCAGTATAGAACAAAGGGACACGTCAGACTTTTCTGAACTAGACTTAAGATCAAAGGGGGCCAACTAAACAGCAGCAGAGTCGTTATGATGGAAACGGTGGACGATACAAACAAGGTCCATAAAGCAGGTTTTGATCAAATCCAAGAAACAGACAAAGCTATAAGCAGAAATGAATCCAGAGGTTCCTGGAGTCATCCGATCTATCTTCCTCCGGGAAAGAGCCAAATGAGTTTCCAGCAGAGAAAATAAACAGGGCAATTTCATATGTCCATATAAATAGTCTCTGGCTGTAATGGGTCCAATTCTATGAGAAAACCACTGCTTCCACTATTAGAGTCCTTAGCTAAATACTGAGGCACCGTACCGTCGCTATGGAAGACGTCATGCTGTACCAAAAGAGAGACGGTTAAGTGGCTGGTAAAGGATACTGACAATTAGTGTTATGAAGATAAGTTATAAATCATATGCAATTTTCCTGGGCGTGTGACCTGGACCCATCATTACTCACATTTCTAATGACAGGCCGTTGACTGTGCCCCCATGTCTTTCATTTCATGTGTTGGCTGAAGCCTTCATACACTGAAAACAGTACAGTTGTGTTCATTTGACATTCACGTTGGGAAACATGGTCAAATACTCTGACACCTTGAGTCAGTGAAGGCTGGAACAAAGGCAGAGTCAGACACCGTTACTCCATCTAAATGAAGCCAACACAGACCATGTTGCAGTCTGTAGCGTATGTCAGTACATAGTCTATTACTTGTTCACCTCTTCCCATCGTCACCCATCTTCTCTTTCAGCTTTCACGTTTCCATATCTGCTCTTTGAGTCTTTCGCTCCAGATTCTGACTGATTTCATTTAAATCTCTGAGTCAATGCGCTTTGCATATATCAGTATATTATTAGATTTGTGCTCATCTGCCTTCAAATCACACACTCTGCTTTGTCTGACACATCAAGTGCTGAGCTTTGTGTAAAGTGATGGCTAGTGACTGGCCTTGTTTGTAAAGACAGACGTCATCTTACACATTTGTGAGCATATTCATAATTTCAGCCTAATATCAACTAAAGCGCAGTTTGAAGGCAAACCTCCAAACCTGCCTGATGTGTCTTTTTGCAGTGCATAGCGTTACAAAAGGGAGGAAGACGGTTTCTTATCTCCCAGCCTTCTATCAAGCTCAAGTATCATTCAACACTACGGCTCTTGAGCAGTTTTTAGCCTGGGAGCCAAATGAAATTCAGCCTGGGACCAAAATGAAAATTTGATTCTATCGCCTCGGTAGCGAGTCTCATTACAACATATTATTTCCCTTGTCATGGGGGAGCGCAGCAGAAACTCCAGCTTAGACAGACAATTACTGGATTTATCAATAGGAGAGGCAGCAGGTGAGTGGGAGTCTGAAGTGAAAGTGCCGAAGTGTGAAGTTCCACTACAGAAAACAACAACAAGAACACAAAAAGACTGGAAATTAAGCAGTTATGTGATGAGATAGTTAGATGAGTTCGCTCAGTCAGACCAACGTCCTTTTACAGGAGCAGACAGCAAAAGACAACATCAATGATCGTGACAGTAAAACTTCAAATTGAAATATATACACATTTTCAATATTCAAATTTATTTATATGTCAATTCAATAAAAATCTTATATATGTGGTGTATTCGGCTAAATGTATGTGAAAAGTCCTTTATTTACATTTTACGACCGCACTCATTTATTTCCAGGACCCCAGAAATGTCCAGTGAGTTGTTACCATTGAACTGTGGTCATTTGACAACAGTGTGAGGATGGATGAGGAAACAAAAGCTAGAAGTGAAGCAATCAATCAGTTTGGTTTCTTTCCATTTTAACCCTAACCAACCCAGTTTACTGTTTCATTGATGAGTGGGAAAAGCTACTTGTTACCACAGGCTTCCATCAGTCCTACTGTAACCAGTTCTTCCCTGCTCTTAACCTTAACCAACTTAATATTGAGCATAAACAGTCTTCAAAGCATCAGAGCAAAGACACGTTAAACGAAAAGGCTCATCATTTCACGTTCAAACATGAATTCAAATTCATCTGAATCAAACTGTGAGTATAAAACAATATAAAAGAGAGTAATCGAAAGTTTTTCATTGGAAACTGGCAGATAACAGAGCCCCAGAAATATTTATGTACATACAGTAGATATGCAAATATCTTGTTTTATAGATGCCCATTGCTTCAGAGACTCACTTAACTGAACTAGGATCAGGCTGTGATTCATTTGGTCAATTTACAACAGTTTAAGAGAAGAATTGATTATAATAATTAGTATTTTCCAAGCAAATAAGCCGCTCAGCTTGGCTACGGACGTCTGGCATTCGTGTGGGAATGATGTGGAAGCTCTGGGTTATTTTTGTGGACAGGTATGTTTCTGCATGTTCATAGCTGGATGCAGTCACGTGTCGTGTCATCCAGCTCCAGTCTAACCAAGTGGTGCCGTGTGCAGGCCGTTCGTATCCCCTGGCAGCTGAGAAACCTTTAATATCGCAGACACCAGAGGATTTTTAACGAGTCGTTACCTGAGGTGATAATGTGTTGGTATGTTTGCTTAGAGTCTTACTCCCACGTCCTTAGGGGAGGAGGGGTTATTTTCTTTTGTTTTTCACAGCTTTTAGTATATAATAATATGCAGCATCTGTCCGTATACACTACAAATACTAAATAATATTGAGCAGTCACCCGGAACCGAGCACATTTTGAGCCCATTAGATTACTAAGGAAGACGTAAATTGGGCCTCATGCTGGGGTTTCTGCCTTTCACAAGTCATTCCTTTGAGACATTTATGAAACCTGCTCCTGTGTGACAGTCACACTATGAACCTCAGCGCCGTGGCTTCACTCGCAGGCATGTGTCAAAACCATTTCAATAGCAATCCTTCAATCTCTGTTTCTGAGATCCACCAAGTCCCTCACTCCCTGTCCTCATCCGTTCACTTCTCCATTACCTCAGCGTGACCCCACAGCCAACACATCAGAGCAAAGAGCCAACGCCGCAATGAGCTGATGATCACATTGCTACTGTTTTGGTTCAATTATTTTTTTGTGATTATTACAGTTTGTGGAACTGGTAGGATGCATCAAATAGAAATGGAATCAGCATAGAAAGGCCATTATTCTGTAGTTTACCCCCGGCCTGCTTCCTCTCTCACAGGCTCACACAAGCCTCGTGTACAATCATTCTCAGTGGCCTGTGACTGACTTGACAAATGTGCTGTGGAGCCGCATTCTGACAACATGAACCCACCTGGTCTCGCGTGGAAACTGTGGACTTTTCCCCCCAACACTCGTCCGCGTCGTCCCTCCAGAGGGACTGGAGTGGCCTGTTATATTAGTGGTACACAACTCCCACCATGCAACCGCATTTCACACAACCACCTTCTGTAGCAGACGACAAAGCTGTTGGAGCCGTCAGATAAATGTTGCATTTGTGCATCACAGTTAATCCTCCATCATGAGATCAGCACCTGATCTGACACAGCTCTCATCCCACGTCATTGCACTACACTCCAAGCGCTTCACCGCCTAAATTCTTCCACACACTGGCTTTTACTGCACTTTGCTACAGATTATTGTCGGTCTCATCATTATTGTGTGTTCTTATTTGGATTTCCCACAATGCTTTGGTCATTTTGTAGGTTTCTTTCTTGTACGTTGCTTAGTCCACTGGTAGTTTTTTATGTTTTGCAACTGAATGAGATCCAGAATCCTTTACTTTCCCCACAGCTTTTCATGTTGACCTCTCAGTTTTCATGCATCAATTCATGTATCATTCACGTGTATAAGGCCATAACTAAGAACTGCCACTTAGACCATTTAGCTCAGTGTTGTCTATGCTTCGAGGTACAGTATGAATAGTATGAAATACAAGATGAAATCTTATATTATATTCATCTATGCTTCAAACTCTAATTCTAATTCAACTTTGTTTATATAGCACCGATTAACAACATCAGTTATCTCAAGGCTCTTTACAAGTGAGGTTTAAGACCTGACAAAACTAAACCCAACAAATCCCACATAGAGCAGCTTTGAATGGAGCCAATCAATAAATTGTAGATTTTAATAGCAACAGTGGAAAAACTCTGTAGAGGAAGAAACCTCCAGCAGACCCAGGATCAGTGGGAGAACATCTGCCTTGACCGGTTGGAGTGAAGTGATAGAGAAGAGAGAAAACAACAACAAAACAAGCAGCAACAGACTCAGGCAGGATGGTTGGACCAGCAGCTGAACACTGGAGACACACGACTCTGAGTCTGACGATACCTGGAGATGAGAATAGAGAGAGACAGAAAGAGAGAAACACAACTAGGAGAGAACAGAGACAAAGTTAGTCACATGTGGACATGGAGGCATGTTAGTGGATGGAATAGATAGAAAACCAGAGGAGCTCAGTGAATGAAGGAGGTTCCAGCATCTAAGCCTGTAGCAGCTGAACTAAGAGATGGTCAGAGAAACCAGAACCATCTGGAACCATCAGCTTTGTCAGAAAGGAAGGTTTCAGCCTAGTTTTAAAGCAGAGAGGGCGTCTGCTGCTAGAACCTGAACTGGAAGCTGGTTCCACATAGAGGAGCTTGGAGCTAAAGGCTCTGCCTCCCGTTCTACAGGTAGAAACTCTAGGAACCACCAGTAGACCAGCTCTGAGAAGCAAGGTTCTGTTGGAGCAGAAGGAGCCATGAGGTCTAAGACAAGATGGAGCTTTATTATGAAGAGCTTTGTAGGTGAGGAGAAGGATTTAATTCTATCCTAGATTTGACAGGACAGAGAAGCTAATGTAGGAGAAATGTGACGTCTCTTCCTGAGTCCAGTCAGACTCTGGCTGCAGCATTTGAATTAACTGGAGGCTTTTAAAGAGTCACTGGTTCAAACTATGAGCAGGGAGACACAGTCGTCCAGCCTGGAGGAACTAACGCAGGGATTCATGTTTCAGCATCACTCTGTGACAGGATGCTCCTCATTTTAGCAACATTCCTCAGGTGGAAGTAGGAGGTTTAGAGATTCTATAATGTAGGATGTAAAGGAGAGAACTGGGTCAAAGATGACACCAAGGTTCCTACAGTAGAACCTGAAGCTAATGTTATGTCATCCAGAGAAACAATCTGATTCAATGATGAGTCTCTGTGGTTTTTAGCACCAATTATAATAACCTCAGTTTGATCTGACGTCCAGGATTTTATATTTAAACAAGTTTGAAGTTTGACTAATTGGTTTGTTTCTGGTATCATCTGCATAGCAGTGAAAATTTATAGAATGTTTCCTAATAATATTAACAAAAGGAGACATGTATCAGACGACTGCTCTCCTCTGTGTAGCTATGAGGGAACGAGACAAAAGATGATGAATCATCTACTTAAATCTAACAACAGCATCGTCAGATAAACATCTGCTGTAGTAGAACTTATTTCAACTGTTGTCAGGTCTGTTATGGTAAATTCAACAGTTAGTGAGAAATGGTCAGATAACAGGGTCAGGACCAGATCCAGAGGATGATGAAGACAGTGAGTGGGTCCATTCACATGCTGACTAAAACCAACAGAGTCCAGTAGTGATTTAAACGCAGTGTTGAGACAGTTACTGTCAACTGTTTCTGAATGTTGAAGTCGCCCACTACAATCACTTTATCTGTGGAAGAACTAAGTCACATAAAAACTGTAAACATTCAGTGCAGGACTCTGAATATGGACCAGGAGGATGGTAGACGATGAGAACTTCAACTAAAGTTGAAAGTTGAACTGGTTTCTGGGTTTTCCAGGCTCAGAGTGAGGCTCTAATGAATTCTAGCTGTTCAGGTCTAGGAGTCATTAATAGATCTGAGCTATAGATGCTGCTGCTCCTCCACCTCTACCTGAACTTCTAGGAACATGATGGTTGATGTGACTGGTTGGAGTCACTCATTCAGACAAACGTATTCATCCTGCTGCAGCCAGGTTTCAGTAAGACTGAATGAATCTATGTGATGGTCACTTATCAAGTCATTTATTAACAGAGAACTGATGTTTAATAGAGCACAATTAATTCTTCTGTTGTTACTTTGTTCTGTCTTGATGTTTATTAGATTCCTGTGAATCTCTCCTCTTTTATTTATTTGTGATTTATATAATTTAGGTGGTCGGGGAGCAGACACAGTCTCGATGGGAGTGTTACAGCTACGAGGTGGTGGCGGCTGAGAGTCTGCAGAGAGTCTGTCAGACTGTGACTGTGCGTCCTGGCTCCACTCTGGGTCATGGTTGTCTAATCAACTTGGCCATGTTACTAGAGAGCAGAGACTCCATCCAAGGTGGGATGGACGCCGTCTCTTCTAATCAGCCCAGGTTCTCCCCAAAAACTGCTCCAATTGTCTACAAAGCTCACATGGTTTGCAACCCTTGTCTTCACAGCACAGGGAACATTAAACTGGCCTTGGAGTGAATCAGTGCTTGTGCAGAGACCACAAGCTTTGATAGCCAGACTGGCCTCAGCAAACCTCGATGTGCAGAAACGCATTCTCACCTTGGTGTCTCGACGCTGCTGTGATGTCAGAGCCTGTTGTCAAGCCTCAGTCAAGCTGCCGTGATTCAGGGACCTGGAGTCAGGACTGACAGCAGCTGCTGTGCTGCTGTATGATTCCTCCACAGGCTTCGTGTCACCTGTGCCATTGCTTATTTGCACTGACTCATAGAGTAGAGTTCATGTAGTCCTCCACAAACCAGGTTTGTGATGCTCTTAGTTCCATTAGGCAACAGCTCTGGGCATTATGCAGCCGAAGGTCGTCTCAGGACTGTTGCCTGGTCTTACGTCACAGCATGACGGAGAAATGTACCGACACAAACACCAGGAGAAATCACCTGATATTTTCAACGCCCAGCTACCTTCACTTCTGTTGCTCTGTCTATAAACAGCTTATCGGGGCATTTTTTCAATTTTTATGCAAAAATGTGCAAGAAGCAATTACATTACATTAGCCCGAGCAGCCCTGTTTACAGGCTGCCCCTTCTGGGAGATAAAGTCAGTGCTTTTCAGACAAACAACACAGTGTGAGCTTCTCTCCAGGACTGAGAGCTGTGTGATGCCAATAACAAACACTTGAGAACAGGACATCTAGCGGAGGCACGAATTTCCCAAGAGCTTAAAAGCCAACTTGTACTTGATGCAGAACGATGAATCCATGCTTATCCTGACTGCACGCAAATGTCCAGCGCGTCGGCCAGTAAAGACAAACCTTTCAGCAAGTGAAAGCAATTTCTGATGAGATAGTATTTATGTTTTCCATATTTATAGATATCGCTGTCAGTCATATGATATACACCGTGTGTTTGAATTATAGTTACGCTGCTGTAAGACTAATTGTAGGTAGTTTAAAACACTAATGCAACAAACGATGCATCATTGATCGTGATGATGACTTTAATATTATTACGTTATTTGTGTTGTTTTCTATTTGAGGAGATGTTTTTATTTCCATCACACATGGTCAAGCTGAGTGAATGAAATGATACATATGAGTCTCTTGTAGTGGATTCGTGGTTGTACATGACTTTGTGCCACTGTTGAGCTCAGTATGAGAAACTGCTCCATTATTTCAAACCATTTGTTGTTTGCTCTGTTGGTGTCTGATAATAGCTGCACGTCTATTAGCTGACGTGAGAACAGTATGTGAATACTGCAGCGACTGAAGACGTGAAGGGACGTGGGGGGACTGAAAGGAAGCCTTTACTGCCTCCTAGTGGCCAAGCGGGTGAGAGCAACGCAACCAGAGAGAAGCTGGGCACCGGTGTGGAGCAACATCTGCTGCGTAGCTGCGAACAGAGCCTTTACAGGCTAATGTCGCATCTCTGCTCTGGTTTGTGTCTGCGCCGACGCTAAATTAAGCCTGTTAGACACGATAATACGCTGGAATCCTGGGAAAAGTCTCACATTAGACATTTACACGCAGCAGCTGAACCGAACCAACGGCCGCTGAACTTTTGGGGTTTCTAGACTTTCTGTCCCTGTCAACTAAAGTCAGATGAAATGAAAACGTTGGGCCATTTTTTGCCAGCACATTTGTACAACATGTGAATAATTATTAAAACTTTTGCACAAGAACGGAAAAACACCGCGTGTGTGTGTGTGTTGACTGTACCGGTGACGTAACAGCCCCTGGGCTCATCGCTCTCTCTTTCTCTCTCTACCCCAGTCACACACACACACACACACACACACGCACACACACACACACACACGCGCGCGCGCACACACAAGCGCAGTCAGGCAGCAGCAGACGCTCCGCGCTGCTCTCAGTGTGCAGAGCGGAGGAGGAAGAGGAGCGACGGCTCAGGGAGCAGTTATGCCTCAGCTCCTGGAATATATATCTCACCTCGCTGTGTCTCTGCTTTTTGCCTTTCCTCTTCCACTCTACAGTCCCCACTTCAAGCCCTCTTGTTTATTTTGCAGAAGGCACTAAGGAGCCTTCCGTGCGCCATGGTGCGTCTTTGCGCATTGTTCTTGGATTTTTCAAAGTGTGTCTTTTTCTCCTACCTGGGCTAAAATGAAGAGCCTTTTCTGCGTCGATGGGAAGACGGGGAACGTTTCGCAGCCGGTGTCTCTCTGTGAATGTTTGGCTGCGGCTGCCGGTGATCTGCGTGCAGCCACGAAATAAACGGCGCTCTCGGTAAGGAAAGAAGCGGCTGCAGTCAGCGGCGTTTTCTTCCCTCAGACCCCGTCTGTCTCTGACAATGTGCCAAGTCCCTCCACCACACAGGATCCCGCTCATTCGCGGTGGTTTTGCTTTTTTGCTTTGCATGGATTGATTTTAGGCTTGGAGTTTTATTTCCTTTTATTTTTAATTATTTTTTCTTATTCCTCTGAAGGTCAGCGGGAAAAAAATTGCTCATCTCCTGTGCGTCACGATCGCATTTTAACACCAAATAGCGGCGATGCGCCTGGTTTCAGTGCGTCCGTGTGCGTGTGTGCGTGAGTCTATATGTGCTGGTGAGCGCCTCGAGCTCCGCTTCCCCCCTTTTTTGCGCTGAGAACTCAGTCCCAGATTTTCTTTCTTCCCACCCCAGGCTCCCGCTGCAAACTTAAATGCTGGATCTATATTTCAGCGACCTGTCTGGGCTGTAAAAATGCTGAGCGGCGTCCTCTTACTGAGCGTCCTCACGGTCACCAGCCTGTCACCATCCGAAACGGAGAGCCGCAAAACTTCAGCCTCCAAAGACATCTGCAAGACCCGCTGCGCCTGCGAGGAGCGGGAGAACATACTGAACATCAACTGTGAGAACAAGGGATTTACCACCGTCAGTCAGTTCCAGGTGCCCCCAAATAAGATCTCCCAGCTTTTTCTAAATGGAAACTTCCTTTCACGGCTCAGCGCCAATGAGTTTGTCAATTATGGCAATGTCACCTCGCTTCATCTGGGGAATAATGGCTTACAGGAGATCAGAACGGGTGCTTTTAACGGGATCCGTTTCCTGAAGCGCCTCCACTTGAATAACAACAACCTGGAGGTAATTAAAGAGGACACTTTCGCGGGGCTTGAGAGTTTGGAGTATTTACAAGCTGACTACAATTATATCAGCGCCATAGAGCCGGGCGCTTTCAGTAAGCTGAATAAGCTCAAAGTGTTAATCCTCAATGACAACTTGCTGTTGTCTTTGCCTCCTAATATTTTCCGCTTTGTGCTCCTCACCCACTTGGATTTACGTGGCAACCGACTCAAGATGCTGCCGTTTGCCGGGGTTCTGGAGCACATAGGCGGCATCATGGAGATCCAGCTGGAGGAGAACCCGTGGAATTGCACCTGTGATCTGATTCCTCTAAAATCCTGGTTGGACACAATTTCTGTGTTTGTGGGAGACATCGTGTGCGAGACGCCGTTCAGGCTTCACGGTAAAGACATCACCCAGCTCATAAAACAAGACCTGTGTCCGCGCAGGAACGCTGGTGAGCGCGTTCACCCAGCCTCTGAGTCTCACTTTCAGGGGGCCCTGCCCCCGACCTACCACCCTGGCATGCTGACCCCCACTCGTGCCCCTAAGGCTTCTCGCCCGCCCAAAATGCGCTACAGGCCCACTCCTCGCATCATGAAGGACAAAAATGTCTTCGGGCCCATTATGGTTTACCAGACTCGCTCCCCTGTGCCCATGTTGTGTCCCAGCGTGTGTGTGTGCACGTCACAAAACCCCGACAGCGGACTGAACATCAACTGCCAAGAGCGGAAGTTGCATAACGTCAGTGAGCTCAACCCCAAGCCATCCTACCCAAAGAAACTCCACCTGACCGGTAACTACTTGCAAGTGATTTACAGAATTGATCTGACTGAGTACAGCTCATTGGAGTTGCTGCATTTAGGGAATAACAGAATCGCAGTGATTCAGGAAGGTGCGTTTGAGAATCTGACCAACCTCCGACGTCTCTATCTGAACGGGAATTACATCGAGTCGCTCTCTCAGTCACTCTTTGCTGGTCTGCAGTCACTCCAGTATCTGTATTTGGAATATAACATAATCAAAGACATTTTACCACAGACATTCAACTCTCTGCACAACCTCCAGCTGCTGTTTCTCAACAACAATCTGCTGAGAGCTCTCCCTGACAACGTTTTTGGGGGAACCATGCTAACGAGGCTAAATCTGCGGAATAATCACTTCTCCTACCTTCCTGTCAAAGGCGTCCTAGACCAGCTTTCGGCGTTCATCCAGATCGACTTGCAGGAGAACCCTTGGGACTGTACATGTGACATTGTGGCATTAAAAAACTGGATGGAGCTGTCTAGCACCAGCGTGGTGGTTAACGAAATCACCTGCGACTCACCGTCCAAACACGCCGGGCGCCTGCTGCGCTCGCTTCGCAACGAGGCCATCTGCCCTGAGCCTAGCGAGGAGCCCCCACCACAACATGCCCCCCCTACGAAAGCCCCTACGTTAATAAGCCCTGGCACTGCAGCCGCCACCCCGTCTGTATCATCCTCCTCCTCATCTTCAGCTCCTTCTTCTTCCTTTAGCTCTGTCAGCCCCACTGAATCCAAACTGCACCCTCCCGAGTTACACCCCGAGGTTCCTCTTTCAGTTCTGATCCTTGGCCTTCTTGTGGTTTTCATCCTGTCAGTCTGCTTTGGTGCTGGTCTCTTTGTCTTTGTTTTGAAGCGCCGCAAAGGCATAGAGCACGTGCCCACAGGTGTCAATAACCTAGATCTCAACTCCTTCCAAGTGCAATATGGCTCCTATACTCCCGAACCAACGCAAGAAAAAACCTCTGAAAGCCATGTTTATAACTACATCCCCCCACCTGTGGGCTCCATGTGCCAAAACCCAATTTACCTGCAGAAGGAGGGCGAGCAGGTGGCATATTACCGCAACCTGAAGGAGCTCAGCTTTGGGAATCTGGACGTAAAGAAGGATGACGCCTTAACTCGCAGCCCAGGGGCCTACACCATCAGCACAGTGGATTTTATGGATAAATCACCGACCTCGTGCGGTTTGTCCACCCCGGAGCCTCAGGAGATGCTGTATCAAAACTTTGGGGAGAGGCCGAACAAGGAGCTTCCCACAGCTGCAGGCGTCCCCCCTTTCAATTACAACTTTTGCACTTTACCCAAGAGACCTTGCATTGTGCCCCCCTACGAGGCCGCCACAGCCCGGCGACACGTCATCAATCAGGACAGGTTGAACAAAACCGTGCTGTACGGGACACCCAGGAAGTACTACGGGTCCGATCACCCTTCCAAAAACAACGAGCACCCGCTTCTGCTCCCTGGGAAGCTAAAAACAGAACCAGACTACCTGGAGGTTCTTGAGAAACAAACTGCAATGAGCCAGCTGTAAGATAGAGAAGGAGCCCCTGGCCCAGCCAACACTACCCTCCGGTTCTGTGCAGCATTTATAATCCTCACGCTGTAATAATAGTCCTATATATCTATATTATCTGTGTTCGATCTTACATGATGGACTGCAAGTGAACCGAAGCCTTTCTCTCTCCTTCCCTCTTCTCTGTTTTTTTCTTTCCAAATTGTATAAAAGGAGCATAAGAAGTATATTATTATCTAGTTCTATTTTTCTCCTTGAAGCTATAAATTATTTCTTCTTTGTTGAAAAATGAAATTCTAAAAGACTTTGATGACGGCAGGTATATAATGGGCAAGACTGTAAAAATGAAGCTTTGTGCTTTTCATAAAACTGTCTTTGATTTTCCGTGTCAGAAACAAGCAAAGAAAAAAAGTATCGAATAATTATTCTCTCTAGAAGAAGGAAATGCTGATTGACATTCCTGTACATACTTAGCATACACAGATAAATGGTGAGTGTGATAGTTAAAGCGTAAAAAGAAAAATCTTTTCAACATCCAACAGGCGACGAAATCTTCACTCCAGAAAGTGCCTTTGCACTCAACTATTTTATCAACAATGTCCTCTGCAGAACGGAAATGTTCCTTTTTTTGAAAGTGCTGTATTTTAAAGAATCAAAACTTTATGTAAGATTTGAAGACTTATTTGTCCGTTTAAAACAAAAAAAAGACATAAATGAACTTGAGACTGGGTGTGATATGATACATGTTATTTTGCTTTGGATATGACACCTTTGGAGAACATACTGATGACATTGTATGCTATAGAGGAGCAATACAGTGTGGCCAAAATGCGCCATTAAATTTTCACTGAAGCACTTTGTCAAGATCCTGCGCTTGAGGTACATTTTGTTTAGACTGTGCATGATTATTTTTGGATGCTGTGGACTGCATACGTGTGCGTGTGTGTGTGGCGGGAGCTGGAGAAAATTAAAATAGAGCCTGCCTGCAGCTCTTCCCTCGCTCCCTCTCACGTCCTCTCTCCAGTGAAATGTGAGAGAGAAATGATTGACGAGGTGGTTTTCTTTTTTTGTCTCGCTCCTTCTGGCTTGAATGATAGCTGTTCTTCCCTCCTTTCTTCCACCTGACGCAGCATTTCTTCAAATCCCTGCTCCTCCTTCTTAAAATGCTCATCCCGCATCCGTCCTGATGATTCACAGACGCTGCTAATGTTTGATGTGGAGGGTCAATATTTTCCTCAGGCCTATAAAGTAGTTAAATTACCTAGAAAAGTATCACTTGGGCTCCACAGACGTATGTAATATGTAGAAAAAATAACAAATTCTTAAGCAACTGCTCTTTCATAAGCCTGTAATTATACAGGAGACAATAATAATTATAATTAAAGATTAATAATTGCCATTAGCAGAGCAGTTAAGAATAGATATGTGCCTGTGTTGTGAAGATCCAGTGGCTGTGAAGCCTGTGAAGATCTGCTGCTAGACCGACTCCCTCACCCCCTGACCCCTCCTGACCCCTCACCTCGATTCAAAATGATACCAGTTGCTGCTGTTTGTCCATTGTAATGTTAATGCAGAGGTGAACTGTGAAAGGAAAAAAACACTGTCTGCCACTCACCATTCAGGAGATGGAGTTCGTGAAAATGTGTCGGCATCGTTGTCTTCTGAGCAGTGACAGTCCCGTCTAATGTGAATTCGGACGTCTGTGCTTACAGCGGCGTTGACGTTGACCCTTTGTTTACCGTCTGAATGGCGACCGGCTGCCATATCCGTCCTCTGCGTCTCTATTGTGTGTCCTGTACCCGCTACCCTCCACCTCCTCCTCTGTCTTTGTCCTTGTGTTGCTTTTTCTTCCTCCTGCTGGATCTGTGCAGGCTATTGTGCAGCTGTCCAAGGTGCTGAAATGCTGCTGGCAACAGGCCCCGTTCCACTGAGTTTCCACTTCCTTGAGACTAAAACGATCTGCTTACTCTTGGTTTGTCTAGTTTTACTGAAAAAGGGTGTGTTTTTGGTGAAACTATGAGTGTTTGAACTCGACGGCATGGGGAGAGTCCCTGCACATCTCTCATTAGCTGGTTTCAGTAGCTTTTGTTCTTTACTTTATTTGGTTTTACTGACGGTATGTCACACTACCTGAGGAACAGATGAAAGAGTTTACATGAGGTCCATTTATACGTTTCCTTTCCTTTTTACCGCTGCTCTTCTTAAAATGTGTCCTATGAAGGTTAGAGAGAATTTAAAGCCCAGCAAGAAGCGTGTGAGTGGTACTTGAATTAAACCTTTCTGTCATTGTGGATGTGTGGGGTTTGCCAGAGGAGCAAATTAAGTCACGTAGACGTGGAAGAAATGTCAGTACTTCACTTTTGCTGCTGTTCCATGAAGGCAAATCATGTTTATGAGACAGGAGGCTTTTTACATTTAACACTTCATGACACATTGTTTATGTGTATGGCCATGCAGTGAGCTATCAGCTTGTCCTACAGAGCAAACGGACATGGGAAAGAAGAGCAGGTATAGTTAGAGCTTGTTGAAGCTGTTCTACCTTTGTTTGAGGGGGAAAGCAGTTTGTATCCATCTGCGATAATACCTCATGTCACAGCTTGTCTCACAGCTTGTATGTAGAAAGACTTTACTATGGACTTGCAGTTAGAATAAACAGAGACAAATTTGACATTTACTAGATATCTTTTAGTGAAATGCATCGTGGGAAAATTATGTTCATAGTCCAAGCTTTCAGAGATGACATTTGTTTGTTTAAATCTTTATTTACCATACGTTTAGTGTATTTTACTTTACCATCTTACGTTAAAACACGCTACTGTCTATAGACCTGGAGCTTTCAACTGGAAGAACCACATTAACTAACCAACTCTGATTAAAGCTAATTACATATGATCTAAAGATTTGATATAATTACTAACAACACAATTGAAAAGACCATTCAAAGCTTTGGCTAACTTGCATCTTTTAATCAATCTAACTAACATTTTCCCAGGTATTTAAATTAAATTACATTTCTGCCAAACCTATAATGTTTTTCACAATTAATGGGTTGTGAGACTTTACTCATCATGACATTTAATCCTCCCTAGTC
Organism: Macropodus opercularis; assembly: GCA_030770545.1. Taxonomy (NCBI): domain Eukaryota; kingdom Metazoa; phylum Chordata; class Actinopteri; order Anabantiformes; family Osphronemidae; genus Macropodus; species Macropodus opercularis. The sequence goes on along the minus strand of CM061098.1, from coordinate 18,152,462 downwards.
TCTTGGTTTTGTACCTTGTGAAAGACATGGTTCATTTGTTCACTTTTGGTTGTTTCTTTTAACATTTAAATGCAAAACTAAACAAGATGATTTACTGTGTAGAATGAAGTGGGGGCTTTTATTTTGAAGCATCCGTGTGTTTAGAACTGGGCCACTTACATCAGTGAGTGAGGTAGTTTCACTGGAGGAGCATCAGCAGGTAAGAAGCTCGGTTTCATGCAGCGAGCACATTTTTGGATGATGTCATTTCCTGCACACTAGCTGCAGCTCTGAAGTAAAGGTTCAGCTTTAACGTTCTGCTGCATGAGGCACCTCATTTATTCTAAACCCTCATTTTTTCTCTACCTGTTGGCTTTGTTCAATATATTTTCCCAGTTATTGCGGAGCCTTTTGTAACTTTCTTCTTTGGCGAAGTACCTTTCATCCGCGGTTCGGGTGCTAAGGGACACAGCGAGCAGGCGAGATGCTGCGGTAGGCAAAGCCGTGAATGCTGTCATGTGGGCTTCCTCTTTAACAAGCCTCGCCATTTCAGCTGCTGTGTGAATGGGAGGGGTGAAGAAAGAAAGAAAGAGGTGGGGGGTGAGAGAGTGAGCGAGAGAGAGAGAGAGAGAGAGCTGTTCATTCCTCTCCTCCTCTGAAAATGGAGTGATTTCCCTTCCTTGGGCACAATAGGTCCTCTGTGTCTTTTTAGTGGCAGTGAAGGAAAGAGAGGGAATGCGTTTGCACACACACACACGGTCTCACTCCCTCCCTCACATATACACACAGGGGATATAAGGGAGGCTTAGAACATGTGCAACTTTGCACACCAATGAGGACGCTTTCTCCCCAGAACACTCCCCTTTCTTTTCTCACAGCGCTGGGACTGAGTGACTGACTCCATTGATTCATCTACTGTATGTGTGAACATCACTCTCATTGCAGGAGTCTCGTTTGTGTTGAGAGGAGCGAAGTCTAAAACGGGCATTGTGTGCAACGCTGTGGCAGCTTCTCTCACTCAGACCCCTTTGGTCCCTCTCTCTGACTGATATGATGGAGGACTAGAAATTGGTATTCATAAAGTGAGGCTCAATGTGTGGATAAATGATTCAGAGATGACTTTGAAGCACAAGGGCTGTTGCTTGGACTTGATTTATAATAGGCCTTTCCCGTTGGTGTGTGAGCGTGTGTGCGTTTGCATTTTGTGACTTTTGTGAGTGTGACACCAGCTTTTGACGTATACGATTTTAATCATTTTGCTGCAGAGTGCTGCGATTTATTTTGCTCTCCTCTGTGCTGTGTGTGCATTCCACGATGTGTGTATCCTTACTTCATCAGTCAATTTAGCTGTTCCACCTTAAATCATTTTCAATTATGTTCACGTCATGAGTTGTCATTTCTTATTCAGAGGTATGTGGTTTCTACCTGAGAGCAATTATTTAACTCAGCTCTGCATCAGATCCCCTTGAACCTGGATATTATGAAAATATAAAAATTAATCTCTGATTAGATTTGACTTGATGTTTATGATACCCATCATTTAATTGACACCTTTTAACAATGGTTGCATTAAACTTCCTGGAGGTGTCCTGGGCCAAATGCCCATTAAAGACTAAGTCAAACACACGTTACTGGATCATTTTAATTCACTTCTCTAGAATCTCTAGCCCTGATTGTAAATGTTTCAGTTAGTATTATTGTTTGTTTGTTTGTTTGATGTTGTTGTTGTCTTGGTGGTGTTCAGCTACGGGACCGTGACTTTGTGTTGCGTGTAGGACTGCAGCCTGTGGGCTCGGTCGGGTTTGTGTCCGGCCATTTTAGGTTATTTATTTGGAATTATCCGCTTCGCTCTCGCTGACGCTGCCAGATGTCTGTGTCAGTGCTTCATGCTCTACACTGAGACGCAGGGAGAGTGAAGGAAGCAGCAGGTGTGAGTTCCATTAAGAAAAGCTTTTGTGTAGCTCAAATTTTCATTTAAGACAGCAAAGAGCACAGAGGAGAGGCTGGATGTCGTTGTTTAACATCTGCGTTTCTATACCATACGTATCACATGCACATTGAATGTGAGGGAAACCAGTCAGAGACGTTAGTGTTACTGAAATTCACACTTTAGACACTCAACTAGTTACTTTTTTAATATTGTGAAAGATTCGCTTCATGCATTCATGCATAATCTCCTCTAGTGTTATTGAGGCTTTTATACGTATCGTGTTTTGTCTGTACTCGTACTACAGACCAACACAGTCTTTGTCTAACGCTAAATTGTGATTCAGTTACAAGCTGGATTAGCTTTCTGTTAAGGGAACCAGGCTACTTATGGCCTAAACAGTGTGCACAGGAGACAGTGGACAGCTGCTGGTGGTGTATGGTACCTGCTCAATATTGCATCAGTTATTTCCATGTCAGTGTCTTGATCTTTAAGACACTGACGCTGGCTGATTGTATTGACATGACATAAACCCAACCGACCTTCAGCTGGTTCAAAGCCATCGTTGACACGAGTCATGTCACTGAGCTACATACAGATATTAAGTCATAGCAAAGTGGCGAGTATGAGACATGCGGCAATGGGGAGAGAACCGATGACAGAAACACGGCAAGTCTAGCATATGATTATTCAATATGTTGATATAAAGGTGCTAATGTGCTTTAGTAGTTCAGAGGAGAGTTGCTCTGTGACAAATCTCTAGTGTGTTAGGCAGCAGACAGGAGAGAGAGACGTGTCTGCTGCAATGACATCCAATTAAAATGTTAATAGCTCCTTTACATCACGCTCCATGATTGATTTGTTCATTTACAGTTTTTCACATACAGACACGCTAAAGCCACGTTAGCTTGTTTAAAATTCCATTGAAGGTCACTGATCATCTTATGTCAGCAGACTTTGAAAAGCTCCTAGGATGGACTGAAGCTTTGCTAGTTCACTGCAAAGGGAAAATGTTACTCATAGTAGCAGACTTGTCTCTGCAGCGTCTCTAGAAAGTCTTGTTCATTGAAAATGCACCTGCTGACAATCCGAATGGGAAGCAGCAGAAAGTTCACGAGTGGCATTTAGCTGCTAAAGAGCTACTGAGTCCAAATAAGTATGAAAGTGTCAAACAGGCGTCAGAGAGAGAACAGAGAAGTGTTAATAGCTGCTTAATAGGTGATAATTTGTTAATTGGACAATTCCCACCTTGATGAGGTGATGAGTTGTTAACTGGTTAATTATCACCTTTGCGGGTGTTTGTTCACGTTGAGTTTGTTGCTGCTTCATTGTGGTTCTGCTTGAGAGGTGGGGCCTCGGTTGTTCAGATAATGGGTGCATTGTTGTCTGCTGCCTCTAATACTGTTCATCGTGTGACATTTTTAGTTGTCTTGAAACTGCGGGTGCAGACTAGCTGGAGAGGAAACCACAGCACACAAACAATAGGGTAGAATATTAAACAGATGAATTCAGCGCGTAAGGTCTCAGGCATGGTTGACATCACAGCCACATCATGTTGTTGGCTTGAGTTCTGTAGTTTTGTGCAGGACCCGGGACCTGATGCTTCTCTCAGTCACATCCAGCTTTGAAGCAGCATAAGGTGATTCTGAAGGTGGCGTGAAAACCACACTCGCTGCAGATTGTCACAAAGAAACACTGCGTCTGCTACGGCTGCAGAAACAACGTCTTTCATCGTGACTTTCCATCTCTCCTGACTCAAAGTATTTTTCCTTGCTGTGACTAACAGTCACACAACACATCAAACGCTGTTTGTGTGTGTCAACAGTTTCAGAGCAGTCCATGGCACAATAATGCAGCATGACAAAACCTAGCAGCTACCAAATTTATTTGATGTCATTTTTAATCTGCTGCTGTGGCCACTGAGCTTCCCGCTCAGAGGCCCAGTGACATGTAAACACAACAAAGAACCTACTGTAGCACAAAGAGGCACCAGAGTAAAACCCAGTCGTCCTGCTGAGGCCGCATCACACGAGTCCAGCTTCTGTGTGGTTGGATCTTGGTAGCAGTTAGAGATAAATGGTTCTTTACATTTCAGCGTATTAAAACAACCAACCGCTGTGCTGACATACACATGTTCCCTCTACTGCAGTACAGAATAAAACCCTCTTGCAGGATCTCAGCTGTTCTTTGTTGTTGGTGTCTTCAGCGGTGATGTTGCGTATACGACACTGCTGGCAGTGGATGATTTCCAGAGTGATAAGGAAGGTTTAGCTCATCTGCGTAAGGGTGTTTGAAGCAGTCAAGCAGATTGTGTTGCACTGGTCTCAGGTCTCTGTTTGCCTGAGGTGTGTTAACTGATTAGATGCCGACAGATTCACAGAAAAGAAAAAAAGGTTTTAATATTCTGAATCCTACAGCTACAGTAGCACGAGCCACAGAAATCTGCCCGTCTGTCAACGATGAAACAGCTGCTGTGTTTCTTGCGTGGAGGTACAGCACCTGCTGGAAACGTCACTGTAGCACTTACACGCTGCTTCACTCTGATCAAGAGTCGTGTACTTTCTCCTATCAGTGCAGTGTTGGGTATCAGCGATGCTGAGCCTCGTTGTATTTATTTCAAGGCTAGATCAGTCCAACAGCGTGATGCTGCTTTGATCCTCAGTGGTTGTCTAGGAAGACGTATACTCATATTTCTAACTTCTTCTAACTCTGCTTTCATGTTTGGCCCATGGAAACCTCACATGTACTTGACTGGTAGCTGGTCATGCACATTGGCTGGTGCGACCCGTTTGATATCAAATAAAAACAGCAGAACATGGTGAACAAAGCGTTCTCAGCATTTTTCCCGTCTGCGTATGTCGTTGATGCCTTTTACCTTGATATCAACTTTATCATCTGTGTGATCGGTGGGGACCGACTGGGCCTCTGTCTGTCTTACGCCCATGTTAGCTACACTAGTGGAAGTGGAGAGTTTCTCCAGCTGGTTGTGTGCCTCCCTCTGAATGATTGTATCTGTTAGGAAAGCTCCATCTAGGTTAATGTGGTGTATCGTATTACTGGCTGCAATGCATTATTCACTTTGTTGTGCACCAGGAGAATCAGCCAAGATTAGTTTTGAACTGGACAGCGTTGGTGCGATCCCGCAGTCTTACGTTTGTGGGGTGTGGAGGTCGAAGTCTCTTGGCCGGCGGACACTTCCTGTAACAGGAGGAAGTAGGAAGAAGATCAGTCAATTAGAGAGTGAGATGTTGTGAGAGACAGGGAGGAGAAAGGGAAGGAAACAGAGATGTATCCAGAAAGCAGAGGCCTGGGCAGAGGAAGAAGAGAAAAGACTGAGAGGAGAATCGATAGACTCGGTTCAATAGGCCGACTGCAGTTTGCCAAGAAGGAATCCTATTCGTTTGTGTGTAGGAATGTGTGTGTGCACAACAGTGTGTAATGCTGCAACAGCTTTTGTGTGAATGCGCAAGTAGCATAAGAGTGTGTGGTGCAGCGCTGCATAGCTCCAGGTTTCACCATCGGGTCACTATTGGTCACAAGGGATATTCCTCAATTTTATGGTTAATAGAAAGTGAAAGTATGCGACTTGTGTGTAGCCCAAGGGTGAGAGAGATGGAGAGGGCCGGAGACACAATAAAGAAAAAAGATGGAGAGAGAAAAGGGGATAAAAATTAGAAGCAACTGCTTGACTCCTTCCCTCCTGAATTTATTTTCTGTGATGAAGCTTCACTTTAAATCACCTCAGAGTCAGAGAAGGTCGACGCTAAATCATGGAAAGCGATCACACACTGGAACTGTGAAGATGATTATATACTACACAGCAAAAGTTCCCCACACAGACAAAAAGATGCAGGTTGAAACACGCGAGCTGTCACCAGTAGTGTTTACTGGATGAAGTGAATATTGACAAGTAAGGAACCGTAGTCAAATAATCTTCATACTCACACATGCAGTTCATAATATCACATCACCTACAGCCCAGTGAACGAGTGGATGAAGGCCCAGGACCATGTGTACTGGCAGATTATTTTTTAGTATGTCTTCATTAGATTATAAAAAAGGAACCAGCAGTAATTATGTCTGTGGCAGTTGTATTCAAACATCATCTTCAGGTTTCAGGAGGTTGTCTATACAGTGGTAGCCGTGAAAAGTGTCATGCTCCACCGCGTTTGGCCTCCGTTTCCGCTGTACATCTACAGGTAAGTGTGAACTCCTGGTCCGAACGGCAGCGTGTCTACATACAGCCCGTCCCTAGACACGTTTTAAAAGATGACAGTGAAAGACGTGGGAGTTCAACAGGAGGCCAGGGCTCAAAAGTGTTAAATATAAGTTAAAAATATCCTCGTGAAACCAGCTGCAGAGGAAACTGCTCTTTTCTGAATCAGCTACTGAGAGAAGGGAGGCAGCAGAAGCAGAGCATTGACAGGCAAATGAAGGGACAGAGATAAAGTAATACAAAATCAGGAAAGCATTAGTTGTCATGATGGATGGAGAAAACTGAGAAGGGGAACAGAGGAGAGTGAGATAAAAAGCAGGGAGTAGTGAGTAATAATCAGATTAAAACAAAATGGAGACGCAAAGGGACCACGGCGTGACGATGACTCAGAGGCAGGAGCAAGCTGTAGACACCAAGCACAATAATACATTCACGAGACCAAAGAGCCTTTTGATTCCTGTTGATTTACAGACAGTGAGTCATCTAAAGGGAAGTGGCTTCATTAGGGGAAGGTCATGTGTGTTTTAGGGCACGAGTCCTTCGATGGGGTTCAAGCCTCTGCCGTTGAACCAGGGGAGGCGGTGCAAACAGAAACCGTCGCCAAGGTTCTTCACCAGTCACAGCCTCAAAGCGACGTAGAACCTTTTTCCAGTTGACCTTTGACTTTTGGTCCTTCCCATGACGCTAGAACAAAGTGGTTCTTCCCTCTAGTTCTGACAGACTCACGCTCCAGTGGATAGTCAGTGTGGGATCCTTGCATTTGGCACAGGTGCTGTGTTCAGGCGACCTTCTGGGGAGCGGCCCGCCGACCTTCCACGTGTATTTATAAGGCGTAGGCGATCTCCATTTAACTGGGGGAAGAGTTAGGGGAGTTGAATAATAATTAATAGAGATCGTGACTAAAGATGATGACAATGCTGAGGTTAAAGGACGCGGAGAGAGGAAGAATCATGGAGAAGGAGCCTCAACTGTCTTTCATTTCAAGCTTTATTGTCCTGTGATCTTTTTACATGTGCCAGACAGACAATAGCACATAAGCTCAGAACACAGCTAACCCAATTCCTACTCGAGCAGTTGATCCAGCCAGAGAAGCCAGTCGCTACGTTACTGTCGAGGCCGTACAGCGACAGATGAATGACTGGATGGATGCAGGTGGAAGCCTCAGAGTGGGACACGCAGTCTTCTGGGAGGCTGCTGTTGTCGCTGACTGATTGATTCCTGCATTTGTTTATTTTTATTGCTTTTCTCTCCTTTAATTCCAACTTTAACACAGATAAACTTTATTCCTTCAGTTCTTTTTTCATTATTACTGTTCTAAATAGAGATGCGTCTGCGTGGGACGCCTGCCCAGCACTGACTCGTAGCTTTTCGTTACTTTTTGTTTTATACCAGTCTTCTACAAATTATTCCTTGGCCAACTTAAACAGTATATATATATAAAAATTACTACACAATTACTGTCAATAGAAGCTGGTCACTCACGGCACAGAAACCAATGGATCCAAGCAACACGAAGGAGGCAAAATGAAGGAAGGAACAGACCCACAGTTAGAATCAGTCTCCTGGAAAAAAAGCCAAAAAGTGTCCATGGACCTGCAGCTTCTCTCAGCTCAACAAGGAACAGTCGTCATGATGATGATGTCTGTGAGACGCTGGGCAGCGTCCTCTCAGTCCTGACAGAACTAGATGACCTTCAAACCAAATGAAAGGATGTGTAGCCCGTTTACAGGAAAACATCCTGATGCTGCTTCAGCGTCAGGGCAGCGTGACATCACTGAGGGAAACGGCAGTTCTGCCCGGTATCAGAGAAGGATTTAAGCAGAATGTCAGGTTTTCAGTCTGTGAGGTCACGGTCACTGAAAAGCGTGTTGTGCAAAAATGTTTAGTCTGAGAAGAAGGAATCAGCAAGTGGAGCAGTTTTCAGTTGGATTCGCTGAATGACGACAGGAAAACTGTGCAGTGCTTAAAACAAGAGCGTGTCATGTGTATTTGTGTGTGTTTTTACCAGTTGGAGGCAGCAGAGCAAGCTGTAAAAATGCCATTTAGCGAGTTTCCATTTGCCCTGTTTGGCGCCTCAGCACATTCACACTTTGCTGAAAATGTGACTAAATTAATCGACAGCGGCAGTTTACATGCAGATCTCAAATTCAATCGGAGCACATTCAGCCTCCGTTGGATGCTGTTGCTCGCTTTGAAAACATGCTGACAAGACATGAGGATGGATCATTTGGTAAAAGGTGAGATTACCAAGAGAAGAAGAAAGTGGAGAAGGCAAAGAGCAAAGAGGGAAGAAAAAATATAGATTTCAGGACGAGATCGAGTTTCTCAGTTCATTTCAGCCACAAGCATCTCAACTGAACTCTATTTAGAGCCCATCAGAGCATCTCTCCAACTCATTTCCTCTTAATAAGCAACCATCTATCGAGATTTTCATGTATTTTCAAGTGTACAAAATGATTCAGCGGATGTTAACTAGGGGCTCAGAGGAGAGAGAACAAGGGTAGAGCACAGAGGGAGGAGGAGGGGAGCACACACACAGTTTCTATTTTCCTTTCTGTGCCGCTCAGCTGAACTCTATTTGGATTCTATCACTGAATCTCTCCATTTAATTTCCTTCCTAATTAGCTGCCTTTCATTTGCTGGGAATGTGATGTCTGCTGCCTGGTCTAGCTGCTGCAGTCTGCGGACATGCCAGCGCCAGCAGTGTGTGAGAGAGTGTGTGTGTAGCTGTGGGGTGGGCCAGTCGGTGTGTGTGTGTGTGTGTGTGCGCGCGCAGCGTAAATCAATAGCCAGTTATCAGACAGGGCTGGTGAAGAGCCTCACTCTCCACGGACAGATGAGTTAAAACCTCCTGGAAAAATGGCATAATGGCGCAGTTCATGTTCAAAGTTCACGCACACTAGCATCAGCATGAACGCACACAGACACTGTGTGTGTGCGTGTGTTTTTTCATGCATTAGTGACTGCCTACCATTAGTCTGGCTGCAGATCTGAAACCTCGATGCAGTGTGTGTGTGTCTGACGGGCTTTCTGACAACATGGTATCCTGTGTGTAGTGAGCATGTAGTGTCTGAGTTTATTTAGATGTGTGTGTGTGTGTGTGTGTGTGTGTGTTTGGAAGGGGCTGTCGAAGACTTTGACATTTATTACTTTTGACAAGAAGTCAGTGAAGGCTGGACCCATGGGAATTTTGAAGTCAATATTTCAATACAACACCCACAATCCCCTGCAGCTAAAGACAGGAAGTGTAAACAGAAGGTGTAATAAGCGAGGGATTTTGTCAGACTGAGGTGATGTATGGAGTGTAACAAGGTGTGTGTTTTTGTGCATTTCCAGCATCCCGTCACACGGCTGAGGTGTGTGTGGAAGCTCCTGCAGGAAACTACTTTTAACACGGTGGAGGTAGAGCCGCTCTTACAAAATGAATGCTGAGTTGCACCTTCCGTCTGCGGCTGCAGTTGGTTTGTGTTGGGAACTGTGCGAGTTTAACCTTAACACCGTCATCTTACAGTTGCCATGCGCTGTGTGAACTGCAGGTCAAACCGTTGCCTTATAGCAGCTTAAGCTCAGACCGTGGACCAGAGGAGAGAGACAGACAACCCAGCCGCATTTCCTTCAATATAAATATGTTATATATCACTGACATACTGTGCATTCACAACATATGCCAGCAAGGTATCAATAATACAGTTAATAGGATATTTAGATTTAGTTATTTTTAAAGCTTTCAATAATTAGTAATAATTAGTTTTTGTTTTTATTGTACAATAATATTTCACAACATTATTGTACAACATGATCTTGGTGAGTTATATGACTGTAGCCAGTTTCCAATAAATGACTCTAAAGGTCAAAGGGTCCAGTTTCCTTGATGAGCGGCCAGTGTCTTCAGTTGTCCTGCTGTCTGGCTGAATGGGCTGGCATTTGCATGACATGCTATGGATGACATCATCATCCACATCTGTGCTGCTGATTTAAATCATAGTTGCTTCAGGCACATTCTTTAACAAAAGTAAGCAAGGACGTGGCTACATGAAGAAACCCTGCCTGTAAAAACTGGACAAACTGACTCTGTCTGCAATAAATACTGAGGAAAACCATAAGACCATAAGAGGCCTGTGAAATATGAATAAGTGTGTGTATCCATGCTTATGGAAAATGACGTTATGATGTTAGAAGAACAGGTTGTATACAATACAACATACCCATAATGTGGAAATATTATGTGGCCCTGTATAATATACTGCTCTGAGCAGCCGGTGATTGGCTGGAAGTCCTTAAAGCCCCAGACACACAGTTTATACGGTTCACTGCCATAAACCATTGCAGAATCTGGTGAATCCACTTTACGTCTTACAACGTAACATTGCTTTGCACTTCTTGCCAAATTTCCTTTAATCAGATGCTACACTGCACATCCAAAAAAAAGAGAGTTTATATGAAAATCTGAAGCTCGTAGAAGTCACCGGCATGCTTCAGCCTTTCAAGGATGCAATTCAGAAAAGAAAAGCAATCTGTGACATTGTCTGTTCTTGTGAAATCAAAAACATACACAGAACTTTACAGAGAAAGACAGATGACTCTCACAGGCATCCATCTTCCTCCTCAGGCTAAAATGAACCACAGCAGGCTGTATAAACAACTCACTAAGCTTCTGACTTACGACTTTATGTGTAATGCAGTATTCAGTAAAGGTGAGGGTGAACGTTAGCCTCAGGGAGAGTAGTGAAGCCGAAGCCCCCACAATTACAGCAAGACAAGCAAACGTATGTGTGAGAGGAGCTTTGCAGTCTGCAGAAGGCTTCATCCCCACCGCAGGGCATGCTGTCATTTATTGATGCACATCTGGATGCATTGTGGCCACTGTAACAATAAGAGCTTCAGTAACGTGAAGAGATTGAAAGGGACATTAAGGATGTGCTATAAGGAGGGAATATGAATAAAAGAACCCTCGTGCAGCCGTGGAGGTGATTTCTGGGCCAGTGCCCGCAGACGTGACTGGATTCTGATTGGCTGCGGTGCAACGCGTCTCCTCTTAGTGCATAGCATGACCAAGCGCCTTCAGCACCGCTGGTTAATCACTGTCACATATCTCTCTGCTGAAGTATCTGCCGCTGACATCATTCAATTATCCTGCACTCAGACTGAAGTTATTTTTCTGAGTTATTGCTGCTATAGACCATCGCTACTCACATATGCATGAGGTGGAATTTCTATAGACGCACATCGTTAGGTGGACGTACAAAAGAGTCACTTCCTGGACCCTGCTCATCATGTGTTAAAGGCAAAAAACAAAAATGTATGCGTGGTAATATCTGTAGCAGATATTACTGTGCTCTCAATGTGCCATCTTTTTTAAGTGTTACTTGAGGCTTGTAATGTGTCAGACACTCAAGCTGTGTCACGTAGCACACGTGCATTTGATGTGCATCGCTTCATGCCCCTCGCATGTAGCAGGTGTGGTTGGAGGGACATGCAGCTGCAGGAGGGCTGGACCAAGTCACAGGCTGGGGTTAGCTGTTAGCACGCTTCATGCCCTATATGTGAGCTTGTCGGAAGGCTCAGCAGGTCATCGTGTTGTCCAACGCTCGAAACCCTCAGGGATGTGATAATAAATGCACAACAACATGGACAAAACCAGTTTATTACATTTAGGGGAAAATGGGATTTAACGTTAAACTAAAGAGTCTCGAGAGTCCTTCTAGGCTGCTGGTACTACAACAAGCGTTTACTATGATTATGATGATGATGATGATTATTATTATTATTATTATTATTAGCCAAAGTTTAAAAATACACATATAAGCAAATATATAAATACATAATAATACAAGGCAGAAAGTTGAACTTACTTTGAAGACCCAGATAAAACTCATCCTGATTAACTGCACAAAGCTGCTCTGTCCAGTGAGAGATTATTACAGGCTGTGTCTGCAGTCAGTAATAATCTGCCTTAACTTGTTTACATTTTGTTGTGTTCTCATCTCAGCAGACAGTGAAAATCTTCAAAACTACAATAAAAACACGTTTTCAGAACCTGCCCTTAAAAATGTTTAAGTGCATATTAATGGGGGAAATCACAGAAAGGACACATGACGGGGGGGAAATTATTCAAATCAAAATGACTGGGTTGGTACGGAAATCAACAAAATCCAATAAATCTTGGTTCAGCCTCCCCATAGTTCATCATTTCTTATCTGACCGTGTTAAATGCCAGCCACAGAGGTATTGTTGCTTTAACAGCGTGGGGAACAAATCTGAACTCTGATCACGTTCTGCAGCTGAGAATTTCATCAGAAGGATCTGGCTGCTTCCAACTCAATGGCCTGGCTGAGCGGTGCAAAGTTATTATAACAGGAAGTTCAGTGTTGTCTCAGAAGATGTGATGATTATCTGTGTGTGTGAGTTTGTGTGTGAGGTGATGACTAAAACAAGCCCACTTAGATCTGTACCGTTCTCCCTCACGCACACGAGTAAGTGATAGGACTCAATGCAAAGTGAAGGCATCGTTAATGACGTAAGCAAACTGCAGCAATGGTTGTTGAACTGTGAGTATGTGTGGGTTCAAGTGCTGCCTTGCAAATGCGTGTTTGTGTGTGCGTGTGTTTGTCAGGGTGCTTGTGATTTATAGCGAATATTACCAGGACTCAGAGGAAGAGAAGGGGGAGGACGAGGGAGGAAGAGTGAGGGAGGAAGTAAAATAAAACAGAAGGATAGAAACACAGGGGTGGAAGCACGTGATGGAGGACGGAGGAGAGTAACCGCGTGCGGTGGAAAAGAAATAAAGAGGCCGAAATAACAAGAAGAAAGCGCAGGGTGAGCCAGGGATGAATGAGCACGAGAGAGAGGGAGAATGAGGCGGAGAGAGATAGAGATGAAGGATGAAGGCTTTTGCAATCTCACCCATGACTAAGATCAATGTAACCTTTCTGCTTGTGATTCAGTGTGTGTGTGTGCATGTGTTTGTGATGGAGCAGTGTACACGGAGCCACTCAGAAGGTTAAACAGAGCAGCCAGCGAGCTGGCGGACGTTCCCTCTCAGTCGACATGCATTGATCTTAATACAGGGACCGACAGCGGAGCAGGAGAGGTTAGAGCCATGAGAGACAGGATGAAGACAGGGGAGAAATGGAGGGGAACAGAAGTGACTTAGGACAGTAGTTGGATGTGAGAGGAAGCAGCACAGGCCACGGTAAGGATGGATTAACACAGAGGTGCGTGTCAGGGCGACTGGTACACAGCTCCTCACTCATCAGCACAAGGGGCCGCTCAGAGTCTGCGATCTGTCTGCAAGGTCATCACGTTTCACAGCAGGTATTTCACAAACGGTGCCATTATGGTTACTCTGAAAATTCATACAGTCAAATGAACACCCTGCAGGTTTAGGAGCATTAACCCTGTGCAGCCTTCGAGGGGTCGAAATGAAAACAGGAGGCTCTAAGCTCAAAAACCACACAAGGGTTGGATCGAACAGACAGATGATAAATCACAACACGCTTCATCTAGATGAACGATTGGATGAACTTGTTCATCATAGACCCACACGTGTTCATTGCTTGGATGTAACACCCACCAAGGCTGTTTGTGTGTTTGAGCTTTGAGCCTCCTAGTTTACAGTGGGGTCGATTTGACTCCTCCAAGGCTGCAGAGGGTGAATCCGACAGACAGCGCTTGCCCAGTGTTTATGATTCTTTTTCTGAAGAGGCCTAAAATGTGTTGTTACTAGGCAACGACAGAATGTCAACTGTCTTTACACTGTATAGTAATATTGATATTTATTATAATGCTGTTTGGCTTCTTAGTACTGACGCCTGTTCTTTCGACACATTTCTTGAATTTATACGTTGCCCTCACAGACAGTCTGCGGATACGAGACTGAACAGGGACGAGGTTACAGGACTCTCCAACAGACACATCCTGTTAATTCCTGCTACAAAATTTATTTCAGCCTGGAACGATTCCACAAGCTTCTATCAGTCTTTCAGCCCGTGACTAAACAGATAAAGTGACGTCAGGCACTCGTCTGCTTTGCTTTCAGTTCTTGCGGTTGCTTCAGTTTCTTCCTGCAAAAGAAAGACGAGGCAGACAGATGGAGAAAACCCAAAGACCAGGGAGCAGCAAGAGACCTGCTCTGTCAGACTGACACCTTGAAGCTCGATCCCAGCAGCCGTGAGGCAAGAATAAGGTGTAAGCTAATAAGAGGGAATGTCCACTGTGCATTAATATAACACCTGGTCTATCCAAGCCATACAAGCACAACTAAAATGTGCTGTCTCACATGACAGGCCAGCATGAATAGAGCATGAGGTGTGGTCTGTGGCAAAGCCTGGTGACAAGCGACTGTCACTGAAAGCAGGGTGATAAAACACTTATTAACTCCAGCCAGTGGCTCCAGTCAGCAACACTCAGCGCTTCCTGCAGACACTGAAACCTCTAATCAAAAAGCAGGTTATAAAAGAAAACAGGTTGAACGCTGACGTGAACAAAGGGCTAATTTCCTCATCCTTCACCCTCAGCCACAAGCAGCGTGGCCGTCTCTTCATGACTGGTTGCTGGTGAATGTGTCTGTTAAACGCATCCGAGTTGAACTTTTTAAATACAGTCCTGATGATGATACAAACGCATTTCTGCTGCTCACTTTCAGCTACGTAAGCAGGTTCACGATGCATTTAATGTGTGAAGCATTGCTCTTAGTGAACTGGACTCTTCTCTGGGGAGAACTGTGACATTTCCACGTGTCGCTGACCTGCTCTGCTCTCAATATTAGACTAATTGGATTTAATCAGCTGGTTTTTATTTTTACCATAGTCTGTACCAATTATAATGGTTCTTTGCATGAAGTAACATATATTTACATTTAATTAAATATTTAAATTATTCATGATGCAATTGCTGCTCCTTCACCAGTTTGCCATAATTTTATTTTACATAAAAACACATATTTTCATTTTGACTTGAAAGAGTTACAGTCTGCTAGTGACTTTTCTGCCATATAATGAGCAGTAGTGAGAAACAAAAACCTGTGGGCTAACAATGTCCCCATCTGAGTCACAAAGGATCCGCAGGCTGACTTTCCAGGAGCTAATAGCTGATCTATTATTAGGACAAATAAATCATATAGTATCAGTCATATAGTACATGTCCACGACGAAGCAACATCTTTCACGTGTGGAAGCACAGTAATATAAAGAGTCGCTCAACTGCTCGTCTGATTACAACCAGCCAGTCAGATATACAACAAGGACAAGGACAATAAATGACTGACAGAAATGTTTATTAGTACATGAATGTTAATCTTGTCAACTTTAAGATTTTGGCTTAATTCAAAACCTGAATAACTGTAACCCAGGCTACAGAAGCAACCACCGCATTAAGACAACAAAGCTACTGATACACACAATCCAAGTCCATTAACAGAGAGTTCTCATGAATGCGTTTCTAAATTGTACCTTATGGTTGAAAGTGTCAACCCGATCGATGAGTGAGGAATGGGCGTGAATGGGACAATGCTTTTAGCTTCTTGGCTTCTCAGGTTTGTCCAGTCCAGTCCATAACTTGACCTTGTACCTCATGTCAGGATGGGCCCAGAAAAGAAGCCAGAGATCGGGAAATATACTGTAACTTCAGTGGGGAACTGACAGTATAAATAACTAATTACACAGCAGCAAAGGTGAGAGGGTCATAAAAGAGTGAGAGCAAACAACAGTCTGATTTAACTACGAGAGTCTGAGTCAAGGGAAGCCAGAATGTGAGACAAAGGCCTGGGATGGGAGCGTGATGCCAGTGTGGATGGGTGATGTGAGTGTCGTGTGGAGGATGGGTGATGATACGGGAAAGGGCACAGGCAGCGTTCAGGAAAAAGAAGCCTGAATGTTATCAAGCAGAGCTGCACACTGAAAGTGTCCAGGGCCCAGAATCCTTCGCTTGATGGATGTAAATCAGCCTCCGCTTATCAAACACGTAGACGTCAAGGCACATCTGTGTCCCTGCAGTCGACTAATCCCTGGACAGGACAGGGAACCCACACACTGAACGTGGCCGTTCTTACACGTACAGAAGCTGAATTCTCAGCTGATACGAGGTCAGGCCCAGCTTTAGGTCCAGAAGAGGCCCTGACCACTTGTTAAAACGACTGTGACACCACCAGGGACCTGCTCCTTTACATAGAACACTGTCCAAGCTGCTTAAAGTCTGTCTGCTCAACACGTGTATGTAATGATACGACGAAGTTTGATGCATCTTGTGCCAAATTGTTCAGTAGACTAAGTGACTGTCAGAGACTCACTCACTTCCTGCCTCCTAGTCCTCGTAAGTGCTGCCGGCTGGAGCCTATCACGGCTGGCGATCAGGCGAGAGGAGGGGGTTCACCCTGGACGCGTCACCCGTCCACCACATCAATAGACAGACACTCACTCACTCCACACCTACGCCAACGTGGAACGTCCAGTCAACGCGAGCGCGTGTTTCTGGACTGTGGGAGGAACCCGGAGAGAGAAACCTTCTCCTTGCTCGGAGCCACCAGTGCGCTACACCATTACAGCAACATGCCGCACAGAGTCACACAGGAAGTCAAATACAAACGATTCATATTGGAAGGACACACAGTAAAAACACTTTCTGCAACAATAAGAGACCCCCACAACTCTCAGAGGCTGATTTATTCAGTAGCTTGTCTGCAAGGACAGTGAATAATGAATGATGCCGAAGAGAACGAGGCAGAGCAGGCAGACTACTTTTACAGTGATTAAAATGATAATGGCAGAGTTTAATGTGTGCAGCACGGCAGGTTGGTTTTACAGGGCAGGAAAAAGGCCTCCTGTCAGTATCCTGAGAGAGCGGACCAGCAGGTGATTGGTCAGGTCCTGTGGGTGCACACGACTTGAGTGAACGTACAAAAGCACTACGAGGGCTTAATGTGATGTAAGCAAGCCGGCTACCTTTACTCTGCCTCAGCCTCAGCACTAAGAGAAAGAACAGTTCAGCAGGTCCCAGCACTGGTGCAGATCCCGCTCTGCTCAGGTCAAGGAACAACACGTGCCAAACTAAAAAAAATGGGGTCACAGGGGTCAGTCCGGACTCTCTGGGACGGAGGGAAAATATTACAGGCCGTCAGTCTACCAGGTTGAGCGACTTCCAGAGGGGCAGATAAATTTCTAGCCCATATGCAGCGTGACATGGTGTTGATGAATGGAACAGAGAGGCACAGCGGGGGCTGGAGTATTTACCTCGGAGCTGCACGCGCTGTGACAGGTGGCTTCGGTGTTTATAGGGAGTTTGCAGAGGGGAAGTCACCTGCCGGGGGCGGTGCACACGTCCACATCTCTCATTTAACCTTGGAAATAAAAGAATGATCAATCATTTCAGCAACACAAAGCAAACCAGCGCGTACAGTGAAAGAGCACAGGGAGGTATTTAAAAGATGCTGTTATGTGTTTGGTTTGATGCCGCACATCACTGAACTAACAGGGGAAGAAATTAGCAGTGACTTCACGCTCGCTTCAGACTAACGCCGGCAGCAGTCAGGGTGAAGGGAGGTTTACACCAGATCGCCACATATACTGTGGATAGACAATCACTCACCTTTGTGGGAGGAGAAACCCACACAGACACACGGAGAGCGTTCAACAAGGACACGACAACATGGGAGAACACGGAGAATCAAATCCAGGAGGCAAGAGTGCAACTGAGAGGTCCGTGCCCCCGGTAGCTGCCACCCCAAAGGGCAGGAGCCAGGGACTCACATTCAACACAAGTGGAAATGGGGTGTGGTGTGTAGCCTGCATTAGAATGGGGGGTTGTCCAGGAGCACCACCACTGGCTGACGGCCAGGGATCCCAGGCCCTAGGTGTGCTTCAAATTCAGGAGGTGATCATGTCTCCCAGGGACGACGGGTGGAGCCACAGCTGTGCGGCCCCAGACCCCTCAGGCCCGAAATATATGTGAGTGACATAATATGAGCGACGCTGGGGGCAGGCCAAGCTCTGCACAG
Source organism: Macropodus opercularis (assembly GCA_030770545.1). NCBI lineage: Eukaryota > Metazoa > Chordata > Actinopteri > Anabantiformes > Osphronemidae > Macropodus > Macropodus opercularis. Next base: position 18,134,351 of record CM061098.1, on the reverse strand, counting down.
GGCCAGCAGGCAGAGCCACCACACACCAGACTCCACCAGCCTGTGTTTGAAGTGACGGGCATTCAGCTGGTGGGGCGGTGGGTGGAGGAGGACCTGCTTTGTGGGCTCACAGCAGATTCTCCATCAGATGCGGCTGGACTCGTGTATGTGAAGCACACTCTTTCTCTATGACGTTGTTTTCTGTTCTTCGTGAGGACTTAGTTGCCATGGCCACAAGGGGAAACCATATAACCACCACATCTCTACGTAGCCTGCTCTCCACTAAAAGGCAGCGATAGCAGGTTGCACTGAAAGGGAGGAGATACAGAGACTATGCTGAGGACACAGTCAGGCATAAACCTCTGCTCTCAGTTTTTCAGCATGGACACGTTTTGGGAAAATCAAGGACGTGTTGTTTTATCCCATTAGGGAATCATATGGTTATAAGTAACAGGCTGATTTTTGTACTGATGATATAAGTCAGTTAAGACGTGTCAGAACTTTCATATCTGCATTTTATGGATCACTACAACTAAAGCATGTTATGTAATTAGCATCACAGGTTGTGTTTTACCCCTTTTACCCTGAACGTGTGGAGAGTTTCTAAAGGATTTTGTGACTCCGACTTTTTCGACGTTTCTTCTTATTAACTGTAACATCTACAATTACTGTCTGTGCTGAGAGCAGTGCATTTCAGACTCCATGCCACCACTGGCTTGATTACAATTTGCATATCATACATTCAACTGATGGAGACTGCAGTAATTATTATGCACATGCATATCTGCAGCAAATAGAAGCATTCTGCATAATGCATATAATCACAAACGTATATTGATAACAAGCAAATGCATACAGACTATGATTCATCAAGTTTCTGTACATGATTAAACATGAGCTGCACATCCATTCCACTGCTAAAGACAGCATTAATCAGCCTGCTTTCAGCCTCCACATCTGTCTTAATACTGTGTGCGAAGGCATAATTATGTATTAATAATTCTCGCTGTATTTTAAATCTAGAACCTATTATTGTACGGTCTGGTAACTATGACAGGCCTGTCCAGTTTTACGGCCTGTGGACAGAAATGAACTTTGCTGGACTACACGTTAATTTTGCAGACAAAGAATTGCTACATTTGTTTGTTGTCATTTATTTTGTTGGTAAAACTTATAGCTGCCCAATTTAATTAGAAATTCATTCAGAATTGAGGAACGTAGTCCAGACACACAAACACTATATCGTGGAAATGGGGATTACCATGTGTTTAATACTCTGACAATTTAAAATTCACCAGGGTGGTTACTAGCTCGATGATAACAATTATCAATGAGTAGTCTATAATATTAATCAGCAAAATGAATCATGAATCACCAGTAATGTTGGCTGCACCTGACGTGAGACGCCCACTACTATCAACACAGAGCACCAATTGTGTTCGTCAATGAAAAATGTCCATAATAACTGTAATTAACTGATTAAAATCCTGTTTCCAGAGGACAACAATGTCTCTCAAAAATGTAGTTACTAACGACAACAACATTGTAAAATATCAATTGAAGGGATGAGTCCAGCACTAGCTGCCTGAAATCAGCTGTACACAAATATATCCATTAGGTTTAATGGGAACTAGTTATGACATGTCAGTGAAGTCATCCAGCTGAAGTAACTTAACAAAGCTGATGGTTCCAGATGGTTCTGGTTCCTCTGATCCATCTCTTAGTTCAGCTGCTACAGGCTTAGATGCTGGAACCTCCTTCATTCACTGAGCTCCTCTGGTTTTCTATCTATTCCATCCACTAACATGCCTCCATGTCTACATGTGACTAACTTTGTCTCTGTTCTCTCCTAGTTGTGTTTCTCTCTTTCTGTCTCTCTCTATTCTCATCTCCAGGTATCATCAGACTCAGAGTCGTGTGTCTCAGTGTTCAGCTGCTGGTCCAACCATCCTGCCTGAGTCTGTTGCTGCTTGTTGTTGTGTTGTTTTCGCTCTTCACTCCAACCGGTCAAGGCAGATTTTCTCCCACACTGATCCTGGGTCTGCTGGAGGTTTCTTCCTCTACAGAGTTTTTTTCTTCGCTGTAAATGTACAATTTATTGACTGGCTACAATTCAAAGCTGCTCTATGTGGGATTTGTTGGGTTGTGTCAGGTCTTAAACCTCACTGTAAAGAGCCTTGAGATAACTGATGTTGTGAATTGTGAATTTTAGAATTGAATTGAATTGAATTGAATTGAATTGAATTGAATTGAATTGAATTGAATTGAATTGAATTGAATTGAATTGAATTGAATTGAATTGAATTGAATTCTCCAGGTTGGTTTCACTTCACACCTGTAAAGAACTGACTCATCAAGGAGACAAAAGAGGAGGAATGAGTGAATGAGCATGTCTCACCACCATTACAGGGTCGTGGCTCTTCAGGGGGACTTGTGAAGAGGTCTGGGGACAGATGACTGCAGATACTGGACCTGAGGCGTTGTTCCTTCCTGCTCTCATCCTCATCAGAGTTCAGATCATAGCATTGAACTGCATGAACTATGTTTTCTTCTCTTGTGTTTGTGGGGTTCAGTTAGACAGGTATGAGGGGCAGCTGTGGCTCAGGTGGTAGAACAGTGTTCGTGGGAAAGACACTGGAGCTTTTCACTGGTGTGTGAATGGGTGAATGAGACGCAGTGTCAAAGCGCTTTTGCTACCAGTGAAATTGCAAAGCGCTGTCTAAGTGCAGACCATTCACCAGAAGGAGCTACAGTAGACATTCACTCATCCCTCCCCCTCCTTTGTTCTCTTCAGCCGGCTGACAGCCAGGTGGCTGAAAGGTTCCAGCCACGAGCCCCCATCTCCTGTGAAAGAGGTGTGAACGTTCCAATGTAGCCTAACAGAACGCTGTCATGTCCCACACTGGGACACTGACCACCAGTGTAGCATTGCACCAGGCTTCTCAGGCTTAACAAGGCAGCTTCGCATTCATTACGTCATCGCAGCAAACGTACGCTCCTCCATCTGTAGTTAAGTAGCGAGATGTTTGACCTAAAGACAAAGTCCACGACTTAACTCATTTGACAAATGTCAGTCACGCCCACTCCCTCGTCTACAGTTGCACTCCGGCAGCTACAGGCCATTGACTTCCCACGTAAGATGCCCCATAGATTGAAGGGACATAAACTAAATGCTGCAACTTACTCAAACGCCTGGATGAGACATTTAGGCCGAAGCACCCAGCTGACTGTCATTTCTTATGGAACCTGAAAAACCTCACTCACTCCCGAGACCTGTTTAAATATGTGTGTGACATGTCCGCTTGAAATGATTTCAACTGATAATGTTATATTGAAAATCAATATAATAATAACCTGGGTTAATGGGTAATGGCCGCACCTATGAAAACACCAATAATGTAATTCAATTAATAAATAAACATGTTTATCCTTAAAAACTCATGAGAATCTGGTGTTTACACACTAAAGCAACCAAAATACAAAATGTAGTTTTAGTAAATGAGCAACCACAGCTGAGCCAGCGTCTTCCAGCTCAAATATACACTTCATATGTCTACAAACACATTTCCTCAGTCCTTCTGTTCCTGCATTTCGTCCTTGTCCATGTAGTGGAGTCAGGAGGAAAGGATGCAAGTGAGGGAAACATCAACTCACCATAGTCAGACAATGTAGGCTGGCACCTAAACAGTCCCTCGGTCAGTGAGCACACACTGCTGTACCTTTCTTTTCCTTTTTCAAATGGTTATGGTCCATTATTCATTCACAAACAAAAGGCTGAGACTTTAAGGCTATGAGTCCTTAACAAGCTTAGGAACATCCCGAAAATACTTCTAGAGCCAGGTCTGGGGAGATTTAGCCAGAGGACACAAACAGGCTTGACTTGGCCGGACAACAAAGCAAGTGAAATAAAGTTCTGTTTAAAAATATAAAGAGGAAGGTAGTGGTTTTAGCATATGCTGAATGTTGTGGGTTCAGCTAATTCATTCAATAAAACCCATTTAAGATCCTATCACTGGCTTGTTTTCAGTCACCACTCCAGCCGCAGGCATGCATTAAATCACTGCCACACACTGACTGGTGAACACAAAGGCCCATTCATGGTCAAGCAGACAGAGCCCGTCTCTTATATAAGACGAGGAACTGGAGGCCTTTGTTGGCCTTGAGAAAAACAGCTGTGTTTATATCCAGCCTGGAAGACCACGAAGATAAAACATCATCTTCACATGTGCAAACATCTTGCAGGAGGTTGAACCTTTTAATTGTGGTCAACCTTAACATGTTTCAACACAGTGTTTGTGAAAACGGCGCCTGGTTTTCACTGTTTTGTGCTGAAGCATGTAGCAGTGATTCACTTTGACGGATCCTGAGATGTCTAAATAATTGTATTCCAAAAAGAGGATGCTGTAATATTTGATACCTTTGTTTGAGAACAGACGGCGCCACCACCGCTCCAACAAAACACCGTATTAAAACTATCATTCTTTGCTTTTACCCAGTAGAGAGACCTAACTTTCACCAAACCATGAAACCTGAGATGAAGATGACATTTCAAGACAAGAAAAAAGAACAGCTACAGTAAAACGTGACAAAAAGGCTGAGAAAGACAGAGGCTCAGTTGTTCGGAATCTGGTGGCGATAGAGGCCAGGCCATACATACACACAATGGACAACTAGAGAATGATAAAGGATTTTAACTCGGTGTCATACAGCAGCTCATCTTACAGTCGTCCTCAGGAGTTGAACAGCAGCTCTGCCCAGACGTGATGGAATGATTTCAGCTTTTTATCCATGGGAATAAACAGCCCACGACGTCAGACGCTGACACTGTCCTCTGGCGTCTCACACTCGTTAAAAGACCCTCAAACTCTGGCCTGTCTTCAGGGTGTGTGGATTTCTGATGTGCCCTACAGTCAATAATTGACTATAAAGCACTTGGGTTATTATTGCAGTCGACAAATCCCTGCAAAAGCACTAACGCAAACCACCTGACACCCTGGGAATGATAAGAGGAAGCTGCTGGTGCTCTGGCTTGGTGTGATTTGCCACTTGGATTACAGTGACTGACATCTCACAGGTCCTTGGATACAGCTGATGTGTGTGGTGGAAAACCCGTCCACTGCACCAACGTTCGGCCGTTTAGGTTTCAAAGACACCTGCATCGCTTCCTCCATCGGGCTCAAGCAGAGGAGTAGGCAGCAGCTCTGAAATCCTGTATCTACTGCGCAAAGAGCCGTTGTAGCAGTGAAATGGCACAAACGAACAACTCGAGGAGTCCGCCGGGATCCTGACACTGAACATTATTGCTTTCTGGTGTTTGATTATGATTCCCTCGTGTCTCTTTGAAGTGCGCCAATATAGAAATGTCTGTGTCTCTGTTGAGCTCTGAGGGTCTGTTGATCCACTTACTTGATGCCACTTCTTGTCTCTTTTGTTCTTTAATCAACTATAATCATATACGCAGATGCACTTTATGACATGACAGTCAACACTACAATAACATTATAATAACAAATCAATGAGTGTGAACAAGCAACTTGACCAGGAACAAAGTAGTTCATGCTGAGTTTCAGCTCATTGTTTTGCTCTCTGACCTGCAACGTCACGGTTTGCGTCCACTCAACTGTGTCGTTTTCAGCCACAGCAGGCAGCTGCTTCCAGCCCACTTTCCTCTCCTAGTTCCCTCCACACAGCACACAGCTGACAGCGACACACGGGTGAACGTCAGTGACAGTCACCAGACCGATCGTTGCTCGTTGCTCACCTGAAGGCTCCCGCCCAGTATGATGCTGCTCTAAATGCTGGATGTGTAAAGGCTAAACGTGCGCACACACAACTGACCTGGGTTCATGTCTTTTTAAAGTTCATCACACTATCAAAGTAATTAACTGTAACCAGAGGCATATAATGACAGCTAAACGCTAGCACAGCGCAGTCTGCTAATTGTTTTAACGCAACAACTATGGGGTGAAAAGCGGCTCCGCTTGCAGCCCCCATCATATCCATGGCAACACACCCCCTGTGATTTGTAAGGGTTCAGCTACTGGCAGCTCATGAGCCAACCAACACAGGCCCCTGGCTTACGGTGTTTATAAATGGCAAGCGGTGAATCAGACATCAACTCTGAAAAACCAATCTCCACCACGTGTATCGTTGTGATTATTACAAGCGAGGGGACACGTATTCAGACAACAGGAGTAAATCTATGAAATCGCCCTTTGTTTCTACAGCTACAGTATTTACAGTAACCCCAGAGGAAGATGGAGAGAAAAACCTGTAAATGGAGAAAGCAGCTCCTGAAGACTTGTTCTATAAAACATACTCACTGTTTGTTTGTGGATGAATAACATGCACATACTGACCCGAGGTTTGGCGGCGCATCCTTCCTTCCACGTCCACCTGTGGGAACCTTTTCCAACCCCGCCATGAACAGATGATGTAGCTCCTGATGCCATCTGCATAATGAAGGCTGCCCATTTGGTAACCAGTAACCGCACAGCTCTGCTCCTTTAGTCGCACAACAGGTTTGTGAATAAGCACACGAGTGAGGATGTATCCTCAGAGCTGCTTTGCATTAGTCCTTCAACAGCTTAACACGTATGACTGTACCTCATTTGAGGCGTTTTGAAAAGCAGCCAGGTGGTCCCGAGGGAGCTCCACTGAATTAATAACCTTGCCCTGTGTACCGTGTATCCATCCCCCAGCTCTCGCCTTTTCTGTTCCTCAGTGTTTCTCTCATATCTTTAAGAGAAAAGAAAGTGCCCCAGAGGACGGAGGGAGGGGGGGGGTTATAATCTCACCTCCAGTGTTTTGTCTGTGGGAAGCTGCCTGCTTGATTATGCCTGAGACGCACCTGCTCTTAACCTTATTTCTTTTAACATCTGTCAAAGGTTTTTAAGTTAATTTCACAATCATATGCCATCATGACCCCCCCCCCCCCCCCTCCTGCAGATAAAAGCCACAGTCCACTATGAAGATGAGTAGAAAGGCTATTGCACAGCTCTGTCCAGCGTTTCAAGGCCGGCTATGAATCCCTCAGGGAGACTGAGAGGAGCAAACCTTGGCGGCTCTGTGTTAACAGGTCCTCCCACAGTCAACAGGGTAAAGCTGGAGTTTCTCAGGAGCCATGAACAGGCGATCACACCCTCTCACACACCTTGTTCTTTAAAGGTCAAAGTCAGTGATGATAGTTAGACGCTGTGTGTGGGTCTGTTTCGCGTCGCATCCTGCTGAAGACGCCTCCATATGTTCTCACTGTGGCTGCAGCAGAATGGCAAACCTCATGGACCAGGCTCTTCCTGATTCACGGCTCTAAACCTCAGCAGCTATGTTGTTAGTTATTGGTGATTATTATTGAAGCCAGCGGTCGAGTAGTTTTTAGTTGTGGCTGGGACGTTATTTCGCTCATAGCTTGGACCGTTTAGTTAGTTGAAACAGAACCTGCTCAGTGAGTGTTCTTGTATGCGACACTAGGGCTTTTGTGTGGTTGCTGCTTTGGAACGGCCAGTGTGCAGTTGACTGCATCTAACACCACTTTACAATTCAAGCCTGCCGCTCTCAGCTCACTTCTCCTTCTCGCTGAGCCACCTGCTTCGAGTGCACAGGACGAGTCCGAGTGTAGGACTCTTCCCAGAGGTTGTTATTTTTTAACAGAGCCTCTTACGCGTCCTTCAGGGAAAGCTTCCAGTTGATGTCAAGACGTTGGACAGTCCCCTGTTGACTGAATCCTTCAGCACCTACCTGATGCCAGTATTACAATGAGACACAGTTTATGTAACGTGACTCCATCGGCCAGCAACGGTTTGCTCTTTTAAATATGTACCTGAGCAGACTAAGAGGAAACCATGTGTCCCAGAGGGAAACCTGTGCAACAAAAGCAGAAATTGATAATATGGCCCTCAGCAGTGTTTCTGTAGTGCCATATGTGCTCTAACAGCCTGTGGGAAGCGACATGGGGGCTCTGAAGCCGAAAATAGGCTACGTCTGATAACAGAAGTCACAGACTGGTGTCGAACAGCACAAACAAGAGCTATGCTCAGATTTACACCAGCAGGTCAAATCTGATATTTTGTACTTAATGTCACTGTACAAGTTCCACTGTTTGCTTTGCTGCTCCTGGCTTCGCCACACGGGAACAGCTGTGTAATTCTGATAACACAGCCTTCAACACTACAACGTGTTCATCGCTGTTAAAACTAGCTTTAAGCTAGAATCAAAAAACAACTTCCTCACAGTCAGTACAATCTGAGACAGACGTAACGGACACTGTCAGGTTTTACTGCGAAGCGCGGTCGTTAGACAGACAGATGTTTGGTGGTGATGGCACAGTCCACATCTCAGATCCCTGCTGTGACTTATTCTCTGCTCGTTCTTACCTTTGTTCTCATTAAACCCTCTACAGGTCGTGGTTATGTGCAGTCACATCCCACCTAGACCAGACTCTCCCTGTGTTCTCTGCTCTCTCTCAGTCTCTAACCACCACCCGCGTGGGCTTTATACTCGTTACACACTTACTCTGTTGTCTTTCCACTCTGCACTGCACCAGCATCAGGTCGGACTGTTTGGCCTTGTTTGGAAAGAAGAAACCTCACATAGACATTTTTCCACAACAAGACAAAATCAAGTTTACTGCAATGCTATAATTTACCTGAACTATATTTACAACCCTTTTAAAAGACATTGTAAATAACCAAGAACATTTAGTCAACAACTTGTACATTGCTGGAGTATTTTTCATTTTACAGTACATTTACAGTCACTGCACCCAGAGGGAAACAATACACTTGTTTATTCGTGCTGTGGTGAGAAGAAGCGAGCGAGCAAAGCCAGGTGGGAATGTGATGCTGTAGCAAGACAAGTCACTAAGGAAGCGAAAGCAGAGATTTGTGTAATGCAAATCACGTGGTGGATGTCATGTTGTGGCTCGGCAGCTGCTTTTTGATCTGCATATCACAACTTCATCAGGAAAATGACCCCTGGCGTTTCCAGCTCTGCATCAGATGGAAACTCAACCTCTTCAACTGAAAACCAAGGAGATTCCTTTCCAGTGACACCAAGCTGGTAGTATTTAGGAGCAACAACTGTTTTAATTCCGGTGTGCTTTTACAAACAGAAAGTTACTAAGGTTTGATCTTTATTTTTTATTTTGCTGATGGTCAAATAACATTTGAATGTGTAGCTTGGGGCCAACAATAACAAGAACAACAGTACCACAATATCCAAAATCCAGTTCAAACGCAAAACACACACGAACTAAGAATCCTACACAGACAGAGGCTGACATGAAACGGTTCAGTGCACAGATACACCAGCCTTACAGTGTCTGTAAGAGGAGGCCACAGCCACTGAAGAACCAGACAAGACACGGCGAACCTTTACTGGGTGATACCTAGTCAGGCAGCAAGGTAAAAAGAAGAGCGAATGATGAGCGTTGGTGTAGCTCAGGAGATTTATGGGAAAAAGCTCAACTGAAGGAGTAAATTAACATTACACGCGTCACACCAACAGGAAGGCTTTTATTTCCTCTGATGACTTTGATGTTTTTCAGCCGGACAAGGTGACAGACTTGTTTTTCTAGCTGATTCTGATTCTGGCTAAGCTTCGGCCTCACTACATGTCTGTAGGGGTTTGTCAGTAGATCACATGGCCCAGAGATGCTGGAGTCCCTACAATGAGCTGGAAGAAATGTGCAGGGTCCAAAACTCCTGAAAAATGCATTTTTAGATTGAAGGAGTCATCCCCCAAAGAGACAATTATTCTTGACACTTGCTTTCTGCCTCCTCACTTCCCAGCAAGTGTCTCACAGAGGGTGACCTGAGGAACATATCCTCAGTCACAGTCAATGTCAAGCCAAACATGACGGGATTCTAGAAATACGCCAGTAGATTTATATCTCATAACAGGCTTGCATGTGGAAATGATTGGATATTGCACAGCTACTGGGCTGTTTGTTCTAGTTTTGTTGTTATATAAACGTCATTAATGAACTCGCGCCACAGCCTCCAACCACCAACCTTACTTAGCGTACGTCTGAAAGAGCAGCAACACCGTGTTTCCATACAGGACCCATCGCAGCTGCATATCACCATGGAACAGACTGAACAAGTGTTTCAGTCTGAAATTCAGTCTGGGAGCACAGGAGGAAAGCTGCAGTGTGGTGTGTTCAGGTGCTTTGGGAACATCATGCCACATCAGTAGACCTAGATTCTAAACTTCACTATAAAATCTGAAATCTCAGTTCTCATTAATAGGTTGACATTATTGGAATAATGAAACCTAACAGCACATTTTAAGACATTCTGCCATGGACATGGAACTTGGGACATGGAAGCTCCATCATTAGTTTGAGTATTTGCTGGGGTGAAAGGCTCCTTGTCAAGCCAGACAGACACTGTAACACGTCTCCTACTCATCATGTAGTAAAGCTTTAGTGCACTCACCTCATTCACTTGATATTTACCTCTGGTAGGTTTTCACTGTGGTTTTTGCTTTTCATTCACATTTGAGAGAAAGCAATGCAACAATAACCTAAATTAATTCTGCTGACATAACAGCTCACAACCTCGTGTTTAATTAGGTCTCAAGTGCATCTTAAACGTAAACGCTAAAGCACATGAAGCCCAGCATTTCCTTTCCTGCTTTAATCCTATAACTCACCAACTCTGAAAACCTAAGGCGCTTAAAGAATCTGTGCACTGAACGTGTTTCCTCAACTAAGTCTGTTCCATTTCCAGACATCTCTTAAACATGTAAAATATTTAAGTCCAAGACCATCAGCAGCAACGAGACCTTTCTGCTACAGACATGTAGAGTTTTTGGTTTGGCTTTGATCATAAAGTACTTTAATCAGTAAAATCAGTAAAATCCTTTTGCACTATGTTCTCATCAGTTATTAGGTTTATTTATTTGTATTCATGGTGTTTAGAGGTAGTTTAACTTAATTCCAATGATATGTTAGTTAACGCATTTATTTTATTTTACTGAGCAAACCGGCAACTGCATAAGAACATATAACGTTCTCACTTATGATGTAACGTCTTCAATCCACAAAAAGTGAACCGTCCGGCTCATACAAATGAGGCAAAGTCATCGGCATGAGCTGTGACAGTGGGAAGTATAAGCTACCGTCTGAACGCAAGCAGAGTGCGTTGTGCCCGCAGCAAAATCTCTCAGCCCCAATCTCTGCATCTGAATAAATCATACAAGGAACACATCCGGTTCCTTGGAGAGGGAACTGAGGAAAGAGAGCAAGAGCAGTGATGAAAAGCGGGGGACAACAGCGGTGGCAGCAGGAAATAAAAAGGAGTGCACCACAACCGTCCCGCTCTTCCTTCAACACGTTGTGTTCATTTTCTTTTTTCTTACACTGCCACCTCTATGCTTCATCCTCAAATAGGTTGGGCTGCATCGTATGTTCAAGCTAAAGTCCAACACTGACCCACATCCTGTGTTTAAAGGTCATCAGAGGTGCTTTTGAGGAGTCAGACCAGCTGACATGTTCTTAGTGGCCAGTTGTTTCAGATGGGGAGTCAAGTTAACTGACCTTTACTCAGGCAACAGTTGCCACATCTGAGACATTTTAACTTTAAAATATTCATTTCTCTTTGCTCTCTGGTTGTGACTATGTGACAGTAGCTCTCCAGTTTTTAAATGTGCCAAACGTTGTGTGAGATTCCTAAGGATGATAAATTATGTTTTGACTTATCATCTGGCCCCACTGTGGCTATCAGCCAGTACTGTAATAAATCTGCTGGCCCCCATGACAGGCAATAGCATTCGCCAGCTACACCTTTAACTTTCTAACACTCAGGAACAACACTGACTCCAGGAAAAGGGAAATATCAGCGTACATGTTAGTTATTTACGTTATCTAATCCCACTAATTAGAACTGAACGTACCTCACTGCGCCTATAGAGTGTTATCAACCACCCTTTGCTCATGCATAAGGGATGCACAGCCCTCATGAATGTGTTGGTGTATATAAATGAACTTGCTAATCAAGTGTGGTTTATGGAGAATCATGGCAGCATCTTAGCAGAATTTCACAGAAACAGAAATCGAGGTGATTAAGGTTGAGGTGAAGGTCAGAAAAAGTCTTTTATTTATTGGCCTCAGCTTCTTCATCTGCATAAAAAGACTCGTCTCCTCCTGCGAATCGCTGATGTCCTGATAATAACTTCAATTTAGAGCTAAATTGTGCATTCTGTCTTGATGACTATCTCCAATTGCTCAGGCTGTAAACGGCTGCCGTGAAATATCACTGTCCTGAAAATATTGTCTCACTGGTCCTCAATGGAAAAAGCTAAATGCTTGCTGTGTGTTGGCTACCTCAGTCTCAGGATGTTTAGAGCAAACACGCAGTTTATATTAGCAAACCAGCGTCTTATAGTTTTGTTGCGTATACATCATACAGTCCTGCTGCATTAACTGTAGCTTTCATTTGATGATCAATAATTCTTGTCCGTGAAATTGCACAGATTGGCTAATTTTTTTTGCAATGATGAGCAAATCAGCATATTCATAAAGTTGCTCAGATATGAATGACCTGTGCAATGCAGGCTGCAGGAAGGCATCCGAGTGCGTGGCCTGCAGGGAGCCTGCTGACCCTTCATCTCCTCTTTTACAACACCTGCTGCTACTCCTTCACTTAAGGCTGCAATAACTAACACTTCACGCCTTTTCTAAGGAATTAAGCGGAAATGAAACTGCTGAAGTTCAACTGCATCTGTGTTACTCTTGGGCTTCTTCTTCTAGTGAAACTGTTGATCTAAGCCTCTCCTGCCAACTGGAGTGAAGCCAGGAGACGAGCGTCATGAGTCATGATCCACACGGAGTCGGAAGCTAACATTGTTTTGAATGGCTGCATGATGATGTATGATGTTATTTCCTCTGAACACAAATCTTTATAAAGCTGCACTTACGAATGCTTAGCATTAGCAGGTTGTCATCCAACGCTACGTTTCCACCAAATCTCACCCAGGTGAAGAGACTGGTGTAACAGGCTCCTTTAGTTCTCAGACGAGCCATGTGACGTCAGGCTCCGCCCATCTTTGCAGCGTCAAGCGTCTACGGTCCACATCCTCTGTCCTCTTTACTTGCCTCACTGCTGTGGGCAGCAAAGCAATCATTCGCTCTGCCCCCAACTATGGAATTCACCCTCCTCTGACCTTCATAATATTAATAATATTCACTCCCACCGTAAGAATTTAGGTTTAATAGAACAGGAACATAGCAGATACAGGACGTGATTTAAAATTGATAGTTATTCACAGAAAACTCACAGAAGCATAAACCACGATTAATAAACTAGGGAATATAAATAACAGTAACCAGGTGAAACTAGGACGAGCAGAGAAAGTGACAGGGTCTCCTGGCCATCGAATTATAAAGAAGGCTGATGCATTTATATGGATGTGGATACGGTCAAGTCTTCTCCTGTTTGTTAAATGGTGTAAACAGTATTTATGATCAGCTATGAACACCAGTAACTGATGAACTGGTCTGGAAGCCAATGTGGCACAAAACTGTTTCAACAGTCTACTTAGTGTCTGACCCCGACTTCACAGGTCACATACTAAGTTTTTTAATCAAAGCCCCATCTTCTGGTTGTTCCCTGGAATTGCATTACAGCTGCTAAACTGGGGGCTACATCTGAATATTCACACCTTTCCACAGAAGGAAGGAAGGTTATTAATACTGACTATCAAATGCTGTTATATTTCCTGTCTCAAGCCATGAAGTGGAAATCGTAGACTAAACCAGAGTGGTGTCATTTACAGCAACAGTGCCATCAAACATGACCTTAAAGAGCCACCAGTACAGCGATGGCAAGGAAAGGCTGTATCCTCAGAGCCTATGCTTTGAGGGGAGGCACAGTTCTCTACTAAGTTCCAACTTTCTTCAGCTGCTTCAGCTTCAGCTCAACTGCTTTAGCTTCTGCAAACATCCAGCTCCAGTTATGCAGTTCTGCCTTTACTAACTTTAATGCAATGTCCCTGTTATCTACTGTATAATGTCAACTCTGCTGCTTGTATTGTCCTAATCATAAAATAAAACACATGACAGACCAGTATTTTTGCCACATACTGGTCTTTTGGTTTAATATGACACAGTCATTTGTAAACAGCCAAATGAAAATATCATAAAAATTAGCATCATTACCTTTGAACTAAGTTGAGATATAGAGATAAAAACGTCAGCTATCAACTGTATGTTTATAGATAAAACCATGTTAATGAAACACTCACTTTCCATTCTACTATATTATAATATTAGTTGAAGATTGTTCTGTAGCCGTACTTTATTTATTTAATAAAACATTATTGTACAGAAGTAAACAGTAGTTTACTTCTAAAATCAGCTGTTGCCAACTCATGGGGCAGAACCTATTTAACCCTCGTGCAGCCTTCGAGGGGTCAAAATGAAAACAGGGGGCGCACAAAGCTCAAAAGCACACAAGGGTTGGATGTTGGATGATGTTCTGTTGCTGTACTGAATATGAATGGATGATTTTAGTGTTGGACTTCGAGGCTCACAGAGACCTGGTATTATCCACAAATAGAAGCAGACCTTTTCAAATGGCTAAATATGAATTATTAATATGAAATGAACTGAAGTCCCAGTAATGATCTGGTAATACCTGCAATGATTCCCCTCTCAGAAGTGATAATTATCAGGAAAAATGATTTTCCCCAGCAGCCATGCATCAGTAATAACTTTTTAAAGTCTTTTTAATAGTATTACTCACATTTAATTGATTCCAGTTGTGATCAGTTCTGGTTCAATTCCAAATAGCTAAAAAAGTAAACTAAAATTAAAATAAAACATCTCAAATCTAGCCTATTCAGTCCCATCCTTAGCTAAGTGGACGGCCAGTCGTCTGTTGTGAGACGTGTGTTGTGCTGAAGGTACCGGTGAGGGGATGACACAGAAGACGCTGCTTCGTCGTTTACGTGGGTCTTATGCTGCATTAATGTTTGGTCTCATCGAATGTACAGATGTGAAGGGTGGGGCTCCGTGGAGCTGAGGAAGCCTCACACTGAGGGGAGAGCGCTGCAGGCTGAGACCTGAAGTCTTGGGCTTCATTTTTTCTCCATTAGTATTTTAATATGTTTTAATACTTTTTTCTACTAATCAGCTGATTTGTAGGTATCAGTTCAAGGGGTGATGATCACACGCGTCCTGAGCCGAAAGGTCTGTGAAGTTCGTGGTGATGGTGGGAAGGATCTTGCTTCCCTGCTGATTGTAATCCTCCTTATACTTTAGATTTAGTGCCAGTCTGGTTCTCAGCTTTGAGTCCTTTCAGTGAGCGTCTGACTTGTTTCGTTTCTAAACGACATTTGCTAATACTGCCCATCGGGGAACTGTTTATTTTTATTGTTCCGCGATGTTCCAGTAAACGGTGTTGTTTTATGCCCCTCTTCTCGTTTCTGTCATGTTTCACTTGGTAACCTGGGTCACATGTAGCTAAACGTGCGTCGTTTTGTTCTCAAAGCCAACCTTTGACTGTTCGCTGCTCTACATCATAGGCTAAGCTCAGCGGTTGAATTTCCTCTTTTATCCCTCACAGAGCGGAGGATGCTTGACGTGCTGTAGGGGGGATTTAAATGCTCTGGTGGTCGTGTGTGATGGTGGGGGATGTGCATTGTGACTGGTGCCTATGGTTCCTCAGGGAATCATGAGGCGGAGACTGATGCTTGTGTTTGGGGATCGGCATTTGTCGTGCGCATTACTGTAGTTTGTCTTCGTGTCTGTCTCAGTCTCTCAGGAGAATCTCAGGCTTGCTTAGACCTTCGCTCACCTGTTCCTCTCTCTGCAAGTCACGCTGGGTTTCCTCCTGCGCCACCATCTTGTGCAACAGCAGTAACTGTTTCATCCTTTTGTTTCCTCCCCACTGACTCTCCCATCAGCTGTGCTCTGTTAGCTCTGTGTGCTAGGGTGTTCAGGACTATTTACATTCTGTCTACTGTTATTTTGTCCTGCTCTTACCTTAGACATTTCAGTTGCACATTCCAATAAAATCTGGCTGATCAGATCTGTTCTCTGGCTAAAGCCACCGTATTTGTTCCACGCTCGGATAATGAATGAGCAGAATACGGGTACATGTTCCCTCTACTGTGCTTTTAATTTGGAATTTAAGAATGAACTTCCCTTCTAAGGATTATTTATGGAAGCCCCGGAACATTCACATCAAGTCTGATGAACACGTTAGTGGCATCTTACTGCTGTGTGTTGGGTGTGTGTCCAAACTGAGTCTGTTCAAAAAGGCCTGTGGAGCCTGCTCATTGCTGTAAATTAAATCTGTGAATCTGGGATTTTGTTGTACATTTTACATTGAACTTTATAAAATGTTTAGCTGTTTGATTCAATTTGTCATTTGTTGTCATTCTGTTTTCTTGCTTTTCCCAAAGCTACTGAGCTACACAGCTCGTTCTGGCTGTGATCACTTATTCTGAGTCTACAATAAAAGAGGGTTCAGTAAGTGGATGGAAAGCCAAATGAACGATGCAACCTGCACCGCATTATGTTCTATATGTGTTAAATGTTAGATATGTTCTATATCACAGCAGTATCATCCTGTATAATACTACTTAATAATAATAGTAAAAGTCTCAGCCTTGGCTGTAGCTTGTGTTTAGCAGTTGCCATGCAAATGCAAATACAAGCTGCTAAATCTACCAGCAAGTTAAGGTTGATTCCATTGATTTGCTGCTTGGCTTTCATGTGTCATGTGTTCATTGACCGTTATGTGTTTCATTATAATCGTTATTTCCTGAAATTAAAATCTACTAACGGCAGCTCAACCAGTGGCTCAACCTGCTGCTGCAGAAGCACCCTCCAACAGGCTGCCTGTCCTCATGCAATACACTCATTTTCACAGTGTGACACACAAATGTGGTTTTACTTTTTGCCTTGACAACTCCCCAGCAGTGTGGTACAATAGGTTCTGATAGTCAAACAAGAAAACACAACACACACACTGCAGCAAGTCCACAGATACAGTGAAAGATCAGATGTTTCACTGCTCTGCAATCACAGTAAAAACTCATACTCACATACAGCCCTGTGCAAAAGTTTTAGGCAGTTGTGAAAAATGCTGTAAACACAGAAAGCTTTCAAAAATGGACGTGTTCAACATTTATTTTCATAAATGAACTAAATGCAGTGAATGAGCAGCAGAGAATCTAAATCCCATCAGTGTTTGCTGTGTCCACTATTTGCCTTCAAACAGCAGCAGATCTTCCAGGTTCACAGTGTTTGAAGGAACTGGGCTGTAGGTTGTTCAGCATCTAGAGAACCAACCACAGATCTTCTGTGGATGCAGGGTTTCTACATCCTTCTGTCTCTGCATCATCCCAGACTCACATGATGCTGAGACCAGGGCTCTGTGGGGCCAAGCATCACTTCCACTACTGACGTACTGACGTAGTAACCAAAGACTGAGTTGATTCAGATTTTTCTTTTGTTCGCTCACTTTGCATTTTGTAAATTGATAAAAATAAACAATGATTATTTATATTTCTACACCTATTTATACACCTTTCGCACAGTACAGCATGATGGTGAGTCTCTAAGTACAAACTTTATTGTTGTACTGATGAGGATTAGAAAAGACCCTGAAAACATATCTTAACTTGTTTCTCTGAATAAAAGTACAGCTTCAAGATCTTTTAAATAAACATCCTTTTAGTGTTAAACTAAACCAGCCTTAACCTAAAAGCAACAATACATAGCGAGTCCAAACATTTGTTCAGATCCTTGTCATTCTTCTACATCAGACGTTACAATTGTGCCCAGGTTTGTGTAGTTACATTATTGGCAAACAACTTGCAGTACGTGGAGTCGAGCAGGGTTTCAGGAGCGTCGCTGCTGGTGGCCTGCGACCGGGCGCCGTCGGTCCGGCTTTGTGCGAGGGCAGGACAGACAGACGTCAGCGACACAGCATCTACCTCACAAACAACGTAAGAATGGAACAAATGCAGCTCGGAAGCTTTACTTGGTGCTGCAGAGCTTTTAGTGATAAAAATGACAACATTGACTGAATTAGTAGAGACTATAAATGTCGCTGGTGTGTGCACTTTGTGTTCATTTTAGGAGATCTGTGTTCTTTGAATGTGAGGCATTACAGCTGCAAGTTGGATTCAGTCCATCACTTCCACTCAAAGCATCTATTCAGTGAGTAAATCCAGACTAGATTAAATGATTACAGCAACCAAACCTGCTTCAGAGTTTATGGGACAGATTTACAGACTAGATTTACCAAAGCAAGTTTCGATAAGAAACTGAAGTTGGTGCATAAGTGAACCATCCCAAAATTCTGATTAGACTGAAAGATAATACTTGATTTTCCATTAACTAATGTATCTGTTGAGAGACAGTAAATGAATAATGTTGTAGACAATGTAGGAGCATGTTCTGTGTCACTGCATCACCTGTAACAACAGAGATTTTCAGAGACCTTCATACTTAGCTTTTCAATATAGCTGCAAATTGAGATAATGCATTTTTCCAGTCAAACGCTGAAATCGTTCACATGTTCAGCTGGTGGATACTTTTCTTCTTTTATCTTTATTTTGTTTGCAAAATGAAGTTGTGTGGACACATGTTAGAAAGGCACAGACCAACCCTCTGTAGACCCACACAATAACATCATGTAGTAGAACCAGGCCAGAACAAGGATATGCAAGCACGTCTGAAGCTCCAACCGCTCCTACAAGGACAGTGACCTCAATAAGTGTTAAATGACTGAAGAACAAGTGTGGGACCAGGACTCTCCCTGGAGTTGACGGGACACACGTCAGGAAAATGACAAAGAAGCCAACGTTACATTTTCTCAACATCAGGGACGCGAACACACTGGAACTGAAACAGAAATCAATGCAGCCAAATGCAGAGCAGTGCTTGAAGGAGTGTGTTTGAGATCTGGAGGGATGGGCCACCCTTCAGTGTGACACTCCGGAGTAGCTGAGGGCGAATCGCTGATGGCTTCCAGACGTAAACTCCATTTTCATCTGCACAGATACCAGAAGACACTTCATAATTACTTCCCATCAAATGTGATGGAGGTTGGGAGGATCTGTCAGGAGGAACGGGATGCACTGCCTAAATCCAGGTGTGAGACGCTTATAGAAATTTAGTCAAGGGCATTCAGAGCTGTGGCTGCTGTCAAATGTGTTCAAATACTATCTTTCCTTTTCTTTTACTTTTCGAAACTTTTTTTATATTTAGGGTTTTTTTCCATGCAGCTTAATAGTAAAAAAATACAGTAGCTGGTTCCCATTTTCAACCAAACAATCTGAGAAGTACATATAGTTGTATTCTCTAGCACACAGTGAGAAGGAGGTTAGAGGAGGAGGCAGCAGGAATGAGGCTGCAGATATTAGTACATTTATTGTGACTCATAGCCAAAAGAAGCTGTCTCTTCGAGTTAGTGTTATCTCGTCTGCTGCTGTGCCCTGAGCTCCCTGTGTGCATTTGAGTGTGAGTTCTCGGGCATGTTTGTGTTTACATGTGTGTATGCGTTACGTGTTACTAGCTCGCTCCTAAAGCCGTTATTAATGATTTATTATTTCAGTTTCACAGCACTGGTTGTGCTGTGTTTTGCATAGTTCTGCTCATAAAGCAGCCACTGCCTGAAACAAATGACTGTTACTTTAGTCCACGTTTGCAAACAGGAATCATTTAGAATAGTTATTTAGGCAAATAAGAGTTAAGAACAAACCGTTTCTCACAGAAGAATGTTACATACAAACCTGCAACTGGTTGTTCAACCACGGGCGGCAGTGGCTCAGAGGTAGAGCTGTCACCCACCAATCGTGCTGGTTCCATTCCTGGCGTCCCCAGCCATGTGCCAAAGTGTCCTTGGGCAAGACACTGAACCCCAAGCCACCCCCGGTGTGTGAATGTGTGTGTGTGGGTGAATGAGACGCAGCGTCAGAGCGCTTTGAGGACCAATAGGTAGAAAAGCGCTACACAAGTGCAGAACATTTACCATTTATCTAGAGGTGCGAAGGTAAAATGTACAAGAATTTATTTGTAAGCATCCTCAGTAAATCATATGCATTACTGAGATACTGAGACTTGGCCTGAGAAATGTTTATCGGTGTACTAATGAAATGCTTATCAAGGTAAACAGACAAATTATCAAGGAAGGAAAGTTCTGATATAAGAATTTCATTTCAACACTTAATTTTGATGTTTGACAGACAACACTGAGATACTAAATGCATTTGTAAAACAATAATCCATCCACTTGTTTTGCAAGGTCATAAATTATCCAGTTGAATAGACAATTCTTTCAGTTTGACATTATCCTGTAAACCTTTTACAGTAGACACAGTAGCCTGCATGACTAAAACACACACATACTCCTCTTATCAGCAAAACAAGTTATTCATGCTGAAAAGGAGGAGCTGACTCAGAGGATAGGTTTCATATGGTAAACAGCCCATCAGAGAAAAAGTCTTTCAGCATCGTGTGAGGATGACGTGCATGTGAAGAATTGGTGTCGCATCCCATTGTCTGAGTTCTTCCAGGCAGGCCAGTGGCCAAAGAGCACAGTGACGCAGTGGAGTGAAACCAGCAGGGAGAGGAAAATGTGATGAAGCTTTCAATGAAGGAGTCGTAAAAGGTCCATAGAATGTTAACACTGGCTCCAAAGGAGTCGGGAGTTTACTAAGGAGGTGCTGCCGCTGTGAACTCCGGGAATCTTCTCTGCGTTGGGGGAGAGTTTCAGCAGGTGGTCAGAGATGGGGCCCAGACATTCAAACTCCGACTTGCTCAGCTGGTTTCCTGCGGATGCTGGAGGTGACAGCGACACCAGTCTCAGTATTTGTTTTATAGAACCCAGTCCTTCGCTTGGGTATCATTGACAGACACTACCCCTCCTTATTATGTCTCACCTCTTCTTATTATGTTACACCAACTTGAGTCCTGTCTACATGAGCTATACATCAGCGGTGTGGAGGCTGGAGCTGGAGCACAGATCCAGTTGTCGCAGGGAGAGACTGTGAGCGTAGTAACATTTCTGGATGCTCTGTCAGCATAATAATGTAAAGACACATCGTAGGGACCCAGGGACCTGTTATTTAACAGTAAAATGGGAAATACATGGCCTTTAACATACTATTGAAAATTCAGCTCACACTGAATAAGTAGGTCTCGGCCTGTCAGTAATTAAAAAGCGGTGACAGCCCAGATCCCACCTTTAAGACTCTTGACAGCATAGACAAGCACCACCATGGCATCAGCCTCCTGATTAAGGGACACCTTGTAAACCCTGTTCATGAGCCTGGGCCTCTGCTCTGTCACTGACTCTCAGTGCCTGGACTCCGCTGGCCTGCAGTGGCTGACCTCTCATCTCCACTGCAGAGTCAGTGCTGACATCACAATGTGCTGCCACTTCTGATGAAGTCATTTTTCTTGGTTGCAGTTGGAAGTTTAACACCAAGCCAGAGCTCACAAATGAGAGATTTACGGTATGTACAGCTGGGCTCCACAGCGTCTGTTTATTGTATCTTTCCTCTTCTATACTTTGGTTCATTTATTCTGGTGTTTCCACCACAAAGCATGGAGGTAGAGCACTCTGTCAAAGTATTATTGGTTGTTAAGGGATAGAAGAAAAGAGAAAGAGGTCTGCAGATCCCTCTCTAAGGCTGCCAGGTGAGAAGTTATCGCTCTGCTTTGGGAAGATAATCAATTTTTGCCCCCTCTGCTAGAAAACAGATTTTTTGGCATAGTCGTCCATTTTTTAACAATCAACCATTTTTCAGTGTCATACATTACCACCTGAACCTACAGTAATGTGAGGTAATGTCAGGATCTACGGTTCTGTTACAAAAAGAAGAAGCAGACCTCCTCCCTTACCTACTGGTCCAGGCTGATATGTGGTGTTTGCAAGTGAAGTGAAAAATACAGAAACTTCCAAATGTTGCCCATATTGTAGAGCAAAGAGGGAATGGAAAGCACCAAAGCAGGATTTAATGCATTTAGGAATAAAAACAGTAATAATAATAAGGCTGTGCTTTGATTTGTCCCCATTATGACTACTGGACATCCAGCAAACAGTAGATGACGCTATGTGTAGCCAGGAGGCCCGGAGTCAAACCCAGTGATGCTGAGCATCCCAGTCCTCTGTCCTCTTACGGGGATGGTTTAGCCAGTTGTCACAGATCAGCCACTAGCCTGATGAGAGACGGGCTGACATGAGCTGGACGTGATGATTTTTACAGGAAGCCTTTTACAGGAGCATGGCTGACCCTTAAGTTGACGAATAGCTAGTGGCATGTTTACCTAGAAACAACAGCAACATTAATAATAATACTAATAATCTAGAGTACATTGTTTGTCATCTGATATGCTGATATGATCTTTCAGTGAATCCAACTTTTAACAGTAAGCCCAAATAATTTGGAAATGTCTTTTTGTTTGTTGTTGTAATACAGATGTTCAACACGTAATGCTTCTGGTAGATACAGTAGAACACATAGTTCTCCTGGTAGATGCAGTAGAACACATAGTTCTCCTGTTAGATGCAGTAGAACACATAGTTCTCCTGGTAGATACAGTAGAACACACAGTTCTCCTGGTAGATACAGTAGAACACATAGTTCTCCTGGTAGATGCAGTAGAACACATAGTTCTCCTGGTAGATGCAGTAGAACATAGTTCTCCTGGTAGATGCAGTAGAACACATAGTTCTCCTGGTAGATGCAGTAGAACATAGTTCTCCTGGTAGATGCAGTAGAACACACAGTTCTCCTGGTAGATACAGTAGAACACACAGTTCTCCTGGTAGATACAGTAGAACACATAGTTCTCCTGTTAGATGCAGTAGAACACATAGTTCTCCTGTTAGATGCAGTAGAACACATAGTTCTCCAGGTAGATGCAGTAGAACACATAGTTCTCCTGGTAGATGCAGTAGAACATAGTTCTCCTGGTAGATACAGTAGAACACATAGTTCTCCTGGTAGATGCAGTAGAACACATAGTTCTCCTGGTAGATGCAGTAGAACACAGAGTTCTCCTGGTAGATGCAGTAGAACACATAGTTCTCCAGGTAGATGCAGTAGAACACATAGTTCTCCAGGTAGATGCAGTAGAACACATAGTTCTCCAGGTAGATGCAGTAGAACACATAGTTCACCAGGTAGATGCAGGAGAACACATAGTTCTCCTGTTAGATGCAGTAGAACACATAGTTCTCCTGGTAGATGCAGTAGAACACATAGTTCTCCTGGTAGATGCAGAAGAACACATAGTTCTCCTGGTAGATGCAGTAGAACATAGTTCTCCTGGTAGATACAGTAGAACACATAGTTCTCCAGGTAGACGCAGTAGAACATAGTTCTCCTGGTAGATGCAGTAGAACATAGTTCTCCTGGTAGATGTAGTAGAACATAGTTCTCCAGGTAGACGCAGTAGAACATAGTTCTCCTGGTAGATGCAGTAGAACACATAGTTCTCCAGGTAGATGCAGTAGAACACATAGTTCTCCAGGTAGATGCAGTAGAACACATAGTTCCCCAGGTAGATGCAGTAGAACACATAGTTCTCCTGTTAGATGCAGTAGAACACATAGTTCTCCTGGTAGATGCAGTAGAACATAGTTCTCCTGGTAGATACAGTAGAACACATAGTTCTCCAGGTAGACGCAGTAGAACATAGTTCTCC
This sequence comes from Macropodus opercularis, assembly GCA_030770545.1. Lineage (NCBI taxonomy): Eukaryota > Metazoa > Chordata > Actinopteri > Anabantiformes > Osphronemidae > Macropodus > Macropodus opercularis. Next base: position 18,110,701 of record CM061098.1, on the reverse strand, counting down.
TGGTAGATGCAGTAGAACATAGTTCTCCTGGTAGATGTAGTAGAACATAGTTCTCCAGGTAGACGCAGTAGAACATAGTTCTCCTGGTAGATGCAGTAGAACACATAGTTCTCCAGGTAGATGCAGTAGAACACATAGTTCTCCAGGTAGATGCAGGAGAACACATAGTTCTCCTAGTAGATGTAGTAGAACATAGTTCTCCAGGTAGACGCAGTAGAACATAGTTCTCCTGGTAGATGCAGTAGAACACATAGTTCTCCTGGTAGATGCAGTAGAACACAGAGTTCTCCAGGTAGATGCAGTAGAACACATAGTTCTCCAGGTAGATGCAGTAGAACACATAGTTCTCCAGGTAGATGCAGTAGAACACATAGTTCTCCAGGTAGATGCAGTAGAACACATAGTTCTCCAGGTAGATGCAGGAGAACACATAGTTCTCCTGGTAGATGCAGTAGAACACATAGTTCCCCAGGTAGATGCAGTAGAACACATAGTTCTCCTGTTAGATGCAGTAGAACACATAGTTCTCCTGGTAGATGCAGTAGAACATAGTTCTCCTGGTAGATACAGTAGAACACATAGTTCTCCAGGTAGACGCAGTAGAACATAGTTCTCCTGGTAGATGCAGTAGAACATAGTTCTCCTGGTAGATGTAGTAGAACATAGTTCTCCAGGTAGACGCAGTAGAACATAGTTCTCCTGGTAGATGCAGTAGAACACATAGTTCTCCAGGTAGATGCAGGAGAACACATAGTTCTCCTAGTAGATGTAGTAGAACATAGTTCTCCAGGTAGACGCAGTAGAACATAGTTCTCCTGGTAGATGCAGTAGAACACATAGTTCTCCTGGTAGATGCAGTAGAACACAGAGTTCTCCTGGTAGATGCAGTAGAACACATAGTTCTCCAGGTAGATGCAGTAGAACACATAGTTCTCCAGGTAGATGCAGTAGAACACATAGTTCTCCAGGTAGATGCAGTAGAACACATAGTTCTCCAGGTAGATGCAGTAGAACACATAGTTCTCCAGGTAGATGCAGGAGAACACATAGTTCTCCTGGTAGATGCAGTCGGCCTCCACCAGCTCTAGCTGCAGAGGGGGACGTTCTATCTCTCACTACCAGTCTGTTTCTCTGCATGCAGCTGGAACCGTTTTGACATTTTTCTCATTCCATGGAGAATATGCGAACATCACGAAACTCTAAAATGTTATGTCAAATGTATTTATGGTAATATTTGTGGAAATTGATCTTTTCCTTTATATCCGACCATTGAAGAATTATCTCTAAGTACTAAAGAAGGCAAACAGCAGCGCTACAATCTTCTCCTTGAACCCGACTGAGAACTGAGCAGAGTGTTCCTCCACTGATAACAGGCTGAAATTGAAGTTGGCTTTGTTGGAACAGCAGATAAAATCAGTGGACACTGGTTACTCCTACAGAATCACCAATCAAGCTCACAAACTGTATAAATCAAGCCATTAGAACAGACTCGCTCCATCTTTGGGTGAGAATAAGGTGAGCACCACATGCCGTCCTCCTGACTCCGAGGTAGATGATCAGCCTCAGGTCTCCACTGCAATAATCAGCTTCAAGAGCAGAAGAAATATCGAGCTAAAGGTCAACATCGCGTCACTTAGCTGAAACTGTCATGGTGCCGCGGTTACACGGTTCCTCGTTTGGTTTCTTAATCTGTAGTGTGGTTATTGCTGGGCGTGTAATACTGGTGAAGACTGGACACTTGTGCTGTTTGCTGTGTTTACTGGATTCAGAACTCGTTTCCTCTCCTCGCTCGTCCCTTCACTCCTCTGTCAGGCTGAGAGTGAGTTGTTGTTGTCAGGTTTCTCCTCAGAGCTTGGTGCCGGCTTATCCAGGCCGTTACCACTGACACATGGCGCCGTCACTTTGTCTGTCTGCTGTCTTGACATCAACCACCAGCACTGTCCTCCTCAGACTCGCTTGTCACCTCTCCAGCCATTATCACCATTGTTTGCCACCCAGAGAACAGCAGCAGTTCACCCTCACCTATTGTTCCTGTTTTCCCTCTCTGCTGTTGCAATGAAGATTTAATTCAAGTTAAAAAACATTTATGAATTACAATGAATGTATTCATTTATGAATTAAGTCCTTGCTCAAGTGGGATTTGTTGGGTTTTATATATACAGTAAGATGATTTGGTTGTGAATTGGCACTAGTTGGTTACTAATTCCCAGTTTCCTGTCAATAAATTCTCTTCATAATTCTGTTAATAGAGTGAGGATATGTTGATACAGTCACATACAGTAAACGTGATGTTCTGCAGCTTGACTTCTGGGTTTGGTGTTTTGTTTTGAAAGAGTTTTCACCGGGCTTGGTCTGATGTAGTTTTTGGTTTGCTTGAGTCATTATCATGATTAGTCCCACCGGTGTTTTGTGTTCCTATTTCGAGCCTTCCTTTAAAAACAACAGAGGCTCATGTTTGCCATGTTGAGTCTCCCAGGAAGAACCATGACCAGGTAAGTGTTTTGAAGTCGAGCCAAGGACTGTTGTTCATAGAGTCACGTCAAGTCCTCTGTTTGTTATGGTTTTTCATTAGGCAACGACTTTTCACGTCATCAACTGGATCAGGAAAAGAAGAACCACGTACGATTCACGATAAATGTACTTCATTCACATCGTTACGGCCTCCCTCCATGTGTTCTGGAAACCCTCCACGTTCCTGTTTTGTTTGTTTTCTCTCTCAGCCTTTGCTTCACAGTCGTGAGGAGCCACAGTACGTCGCTTCTCGCGCTGCGGACCTGTCAGGTTCGCACATCCACTACCGCCGGTCCTCCTGGATTTCACCCACCTGAGACGGCCGCTTGAATCACCCTCCTCAGACATCTCTGGATATCTACAGCATCTCCCATAACGTTACCGACGCTTCCTCTCGACTAAGCTCTAAGTGTGTAGTTTAGGTTTTATAGGAAAACTTCACAAACGTGTTTACTGAACATTCAACAAAGCCTTAGTATTTATCTGACCTTAGCCAAAGTGCTTTTCTGGCTCAGATGAGACTCTGCTCGTTGTCCGTCGTGTCCTTCTCCTTGCATCATACTGTGCCTCAGTACATCACCATTACATGATTACAAACTAACTGTATTTGCAGTTTATGTTTTGCACAGACACATACATTTTAGAGTTGAATCAATCAGTCCACCCAGCGATTACATGAAGCCTCTTGAGCCTTTCAGCCTCTTTTTACGCCTTTGCTTTGGGTTTTGTGCAGCAGCTGCTGTTCTCAGAGGAAATCCTCCAATAAACTGCTGCCCTGCTCACACCAGGCAGCAGCAGACACAGTAAGGCACCAGCTAGTAAACCTAGCACAGCATTTACTACCTGACCTGTCAAATACTGCATTTATCTGAGATGAAATGTCCTAAATTCCATGCTTTTAAATGTGTGTTGCATTGTGTTTAACCTACAGTTTGTGAGCCCATACTTGACCTACAACTTAGTTTCGTTTCACACCCTTTGTCGACACAGATGCACTGAAGCACCTGCACCTTATGTGCAGACGGTGTCTTAATGACTCTGGGTGTGTGTGTGTGTGTGTGTGTGGGGGGGGGGGGTTCAGGCATTAGTCACCGTAGACACTCTGCTCCAGTGTATGTACTGGATCGCAACACCTGCTGCTCTGCAAAGCACAGACAGGTAGAGCATTGGTCGCACACGTACACAAGGGGCAGTCTGGGTCATTTGTCTCCTGCACTTGAGCTGAAACACACTCACTGCTGAATTATCCATCAGATACAGAGACACGATGGCCACACACCCTGGTGGGTGTAAATATATACCTTTGCAAGTAATTGCTCATATGCACAGTGAGAAAACAGGAAGTACTGGGATAGAGAGACAAGTCTGCTCTAAATGGATTTCAGGCAGTTTACCCTCATTGTCTCTGTTTCTGGAAGATCTAACCAGACACGTTTTCCTTTACTCTATGTAAACTGAGACTAGACCCACAACAGCCAGACAGTAACAGTCCAAGGAAAACTATAAAAATACAATACATACTGTATAAAAACAGTATCCTTCATCCTACGTTTAGTAGGTTTTCCTACTATCCCTGTGGTCACTGTGATTCAAAAGACTTCACTGGAAAACTACTACAAAAATAAAAATCTGAAGAAGGCAGGCTGAGACGTAACATTGAGTACAATTGTCAGAAACCTTCGTCCATTTGTCAGATGAAAAGCATGTTGCTGAAACTGCACAAAAGCTTTTTTCACTTCCATTATGTCCGTCTCATTTGCTGAATCCTGTTTCACATGGTCTGATTCAGTAGCCTTGCTGCTCTTGCGCGGTGACTTCTGTAAGCCTTGGGGAAAGAGGCAATTTGTCAGGTTAGAGTTATGGTGTTGAAACTCCCAGCTCCCTGTCCGTGAAAGCAGAGGGGACAGTTCAATGCGTCTCTGTCACAATGAGCCACTGTCCACTCAGCTCTCCCATCCTTTGCATCCTTTGTGTTCTGACTGAGGGAAATTCTCTCCCTCCGCGTTCGACGTTTGGCTTTTATGACGCTGCTCCACTCATCCATCCATATCCAGTGGAAACACCTCATGTAAACGTCCTGTTTCCTTGAACACCTGTTAACGTCAGCTGTAAAACGTGTGAAAGCATCTAAATGATCTAGTTGCGTTGCCATATTGACAATTTTAATGGATTACTACACATAAAGACGTGAGCAGCTTGTTTTCGTCATAGCTACACGTTTTTAATGTGATTTGTGGTTTATTGCCTTTTAAGAAGCGCTTTGCTCATTGATTTGTTATGATAACACGTTTGTTGTGTGATCGCAGCTGCTAACAGTCCAATTAAAGCTCTTCACTTTACTTCCAGCATTAGATCTGAATCCATAGCAGTACAAGAAGAAATTCATTCATTCACAATTTCATCTCCAAACGTGACGTGGTGATGTTTCAGATCCACCATTTCTGGTTGTAAAGACAACGTGGTTGTGTGTTGCAGAACCACTGACACAGCGTGTGACTCTGGCCATCGTTTAACGGACGTTGTGAAGCAGCCACTTCCTTTGCGGTTAACGCTGGTCACCAGTGTCGTGAACAGGCCATTTGCTGATAATTGAGCTCATCTGTCCCCGAACGCTTTGTTGTTCAACACCTCACCCGTCATCAACACAACTGCAGCATCCTTGTGTGATACTTATGTATTATCACAGCTGAACATAACCCAGCCTGGTGTCCGCTCTAGTTGACTCCTGCTTCTGGGTCACACACTGTACAGGTCTTGTGACGCTTTGTGCCGGAACGTGTTGTTACGTATGGCCTGTGAAAAGGCTCCACACATTGCCTATAACGAAACACGAAAACAATGTGTGAGCTTTCATTTCAAACCAATCATGCAGCCTCCAGCCAGACAGAGTTAGTAACTTGCTGTCCCCGTCACTCCGCCTCCTCCCTGGTCACCTTCTGCCACTACCTGCCTGATCCACTAACCATGTTCTGTGCGTACGTACGTCTGTACGACTGTCTGCTGCTTCACCAGACACATTCAGCCGTTTTAAGGATGCATTCCTATATTTTCATGTAGCCAAGCCAAGTTCCTACCACACAGAGAATGTTTTGGAGCACTTCAATTAAGTGTGGTTATTCCCATGATGCATTGCACCCAGAGTTACTTACTGATTTAACTCAAGTAGTGTTGCCCTCCTGAATCCTTCTGACTTTTCTTTTTAGAAACTATTGAAGTTTAGTCAATGATGGAGGCATTTTTAGTTTTGCAGAGTCTATTTTTGAAATATGGGACGCTGTCTTTGAGTCTCAAGTATTAGTACGTTGTGTCGCTTGCAGCCTAGTCCCTTTAGGTTTTGTTTTACCAGTATTCAGCACATAGATAAATAAAGGAACGATCTGCTCTTTGACATCTGACCTATAGCTCAAACCTGGAGGAAGGAAATGATGTAGTGGCAAAGCAGAAGGGGCAAGAAGACGGTTGTGGTTGGTCAGTTCGATACTGTAGTAATGCAAGAGTTACATCTCTGCTGCTAGACTCACATTCATTGTGATTTCTGCTCACGTGGTTCAACCAACTGCAAGTTATTTTTGTGCCTGTCAAAAATAATTAATTTATTTATCTGTCACATTCCCGTGTCCCCATTTTTAACGACATAAACAAAACAAATCAGAAATATGAATGGGCATTAATTGAGGAAAATCAAAACAACCCCAGGTTTCTGTTCAGCTCTGTAGCCAGGCTGACTAAGAGTCATAGCTGTGTTGAGTCTAGTGTCCCTTTAAAACTCAGCAGCAATGACTTTATGAATTACTTTACTAATAAAATCAGAACAGAGTGTTTTAACAAATGTCATAAATCAATCTGCGAATCCAACAACCTTAGATTTGCTGCTTAGGCCTCTGTCTGACTTAGATGCTTTCCCCCATAGATCAGACTGAGTTAACTTCAATAATTAACTAATCTGCCCTTTATTTCTAAAACTCTTGCAAAAATTGTAGTTAAACAACTATGAGACCACCTGCGCCGGAATAACCTGTAGGAAGATTTCCAATAGAATAGAATAGAATAGGTCTTTATTGTCATTGTCACATAAACTAAATCACTACTAAATCACGTGTACAATCAAGTGCTAAAATGAGCAAAATAAGTAAGATACAGTAAATATACCTAAAACACATAAGCACAAACACACGCAACACATAAATGCACAATACACAATACATGCATTCGTACCCACACATACATCCATCATGGTTCGGTTAGTTGGGTAAAAACTGTGCATGAGTCTGTTTGTCCTTGCTTTATTTAACGCTCTGCAGCCTTTGAGGAGTCAAATCGACTCCACTGATAACTAGGAGGCGCCAAAGCTAAAAACACACACAGGGTTGCATCAAAGCCTTGGTGGGTTTTACATCCAAGCAATGAACACGTGTGGGTCTATGATGAACACGTTCATCCAACCGTTCATCTAGATGAAGCGTGTTGTGGTTTATCGTCTGTCTGCAGCTGTGTGTTATAATTTCTATGGGGGCTCGGTAGAAGGACACCAACAGTCTTTGTGTGATGTTCTTCAGTCTCTGCTGAGCCTTTTTCAGCAGATCAGAGGTGTTCGTGCTCCAGGATAGACTCTCCTCTCTGTGGACTCCCAGGAAGCTGGAGCCTGCCACCCTCTGCACACAGTCCCTGTCTTTTTCCTCCTGTAGTCTACTATGAGTTCTTTGGTCTTTGTGTTGAGGAGAAGGTTGTTGGTGGAACATCACGTCGACAGCTGCTCCACCTCATCTCTGTAGGCGACACATAAATGATCCCCGCCACTGTGGTGTCATCCTTTCCAGTGGTGTTGCTGTGATGTTTCAGTCTTATCTGTTGAACAGATACAGATTCCAATTCGTTCATGTTCATAATCAACCTTCCACCCGCACCAAAATTAGCTTTGTTGTTCCACAGGGTTCTGTGCTTGGTCCAATACTTTTACATCTTCGTCTTTACATGTCTCCTCTCTGTAATAATATTAGGAAATACTCAGTTCACTCAAACACACAATTTTCATTGCTATGCAGATGATACTCAGTTATATTTGTCGATGAAACCATATGAAGTAGAATCGTTGAAAAAATTTTAAAAAGCCTCCAGTTAATTCAGAGTCTGACTGGACTCAGGAAGAGACGTCACATTTCTCCTACATTAGCTTCTCTGTCCTGTCAAATCTAGGATAGAATTAAATTCTCCTCCTCTTCCAAAGCTCTTCATAATAAAGCTCCATCTTGTCTTACACCTCATGGCTCCTTCTGCTCCAACAGAACCTTGCTTCTCAGAGCTGGTCTACTGGTGGTTTCTAGAGTTTCTACCTGTAGAACGGGAGGCAGAGCCTTTAGCTCCAAGCTCCTCTATGTGGAACCAGCTTCCAGTTCAGGTTCTAGCAGCAGACGCCCTCTCTGCTTTAAAACTAGGCTGAAACCTTCCTTTCTGACAAAGCTGATGGTTCCAGATGGTTCTGGTTTCTCTGATCCATCTCTTAGTTCAGCTGCTACAGGCTTAGATGCTGGAACCTCCTTCATTCACTGAGCTCCTCTGGTTTTCTATCTATTCCATCCACTAACATGCCTCCATGTCTACATGTGACTAACTTTGTCTCTGTTCTCTCCTAGTTGTGTTTCTCTCTTTCTGTCTCTCTCTATTCTCATCTCCAGGTATCGTCAGACTCAGAGTCGTGTGTCTCAGTGTTCAGCTGCTGGTCCAACCATCCTGCCTGAGTCTGTTGTTGTTGTTGTTGTTGTTGCTGCGGCTTGTTTTGTTATCGTTGTTGTTGTTGTTGTTCTTTTCTCTCTTCTCTATCCCTTCACTCCAACCGGTCAAGGCAGATGTTCTCCCACTGATCCTGGGTCTGCTGGAGGTTTCTTCTTCTATGGAGTTGTTTCACTGTTGCTATTAAAATGTACAATTTATTGATTGGCTACAATATAAAGCTGCTCTATGTGGGATTTGTTGGGTTTAGTTGTGTCAGGTCTTAAACGTTACTTGTGCCTTGAGATAACGGACGTTGTGAATTATTATAGAAATAAAACTCATTTGGATTGAGTTGAATAAGGTCCTTTGCCCCTTGTGATTTGATCCAACAACTTTAATTCCATGCATGTTGGACACAGTCAGGAATACAATCAGCCCAACTGATCCCATGACTGTCCAAAGGTCTGTGGATGCAGATGCATTGAGAGATGTACCCACAAAAGTTGTCCGGTCACTAAACTGGGACTAAGTGGTTCAGCTGAGGACAGCGCCCCCACAGGGTGTAGGGCGGCATTGCCACAGTGTAGCAGCCTATAATCAATACTCGACCTTCCGGTTTTATTTCTCCCTCTATTGCTACTGATGCATCATAGAGGCTACGAGGCGCTAAAAACACCAGCGCACAGCAGCTACTGACGCCGCTTTCACATATTATTAATGTCAGATAAACGTCGCCCAGGGTGACGCTCACACGTTCCCCCGTGTCTAAGTGGGTTCTCTCCAGGTAGTCCGGCTTCCTCCCACAGTCCTGACATGCAGTCAGGTTAATTGGACTCTGACTTGCCCACAGGTGTGAATGTGTGATTATCTGTTCTGCTCAACTTGCAGCTGCCGGTGCTTCACGTTGAGCTTGGTGACACTTCTGACACCCGGAGCTAAGCAGAACAGCATTATTCTTTTGATTTGTTCATTTACTGCTACTCTTTATTAACGTTTGTCCGATTGCTTGATTAATAAATGAGCAGACTTCATTCCAGAGAAGAGGCAGGTCGGTCGCAGAGCTGGAGGACGCCCGGAGCTACTGTGCCAGCCAAGCTGAGGTGGAACACTACTGCAGTTAGGGCTGCAACCAACGGCTGTTTTGGTAATCAGGTAATCGGACGATTATTTTTTTGATTAATCAAATCAGGGTATCTGTGTGTACAAGTGTTGAAAAATGCCACATTTAACTATGTTTAATTTTAACATTTTAAACCATAAATAAAACACAAACCTCAGTAAAACGTCTTTAAACGTTCAACATGAAATTAAACAAAATAGCATTTAGTTGTTTGTCTTTGTTTGGGAGTCTGATTTAGTTTTTATTTCATTTATTTAATGTTTCCAAACTTACTGGTTGTCTGAGACTAGAGCCCAGTTGTGCATTTGTAGTGGTGTAAAACCTTTGCCCTGAAATTACTGATTGGAATATTTAATACTTCAATACTCTCAAAAATCTAAATTTCACAACCATAAATTCATGAACATAAATCTGTCAAGTCTCCAACCACCACGGCAGAGACTTGCTGTCCAGCGAGTCCCTCTGATCTGTCCACAAATCAGTGACAGCTGTGGCAGATCCCACATCATCTCTGGTCTCCACATCCAAACAGTTCTTCTCGTTGACTTGCTGGTCACCTTCCCTGTCAGCGCTACAGTCCTCTCAATGCCGTAAAGGGCAGGTCCTTAGCAGAATCCATTTTTGTAAATATTTCAGGGTTTAGCTACAAACATACAAAATAGAACAACATTTTTATTCCCATTTTTGTCCTGCCTCAATCAAACCTATTTTCTCCCCTCAGGTTTTTGAACATCTTCCGGTTAACAAAATAAAGCCCATCAGATAGATATACCAGTGTAACTGAATTAGATTTCCATCATCAGAAAAACAGAACAGATATCCCACCACCTCCGCATCAGTTTAATTTTAACATCTGATATTTTAACCCATTTGTTTAAGACCCTAAGATCCCTAGACGTTCATTTGGACGATCGCAACAGTCACATTTCATGCATCACTTTGCGGCTTATAAATATAATTGGAGCCATTTGTGTGCGTAACTTAAGTGCATCTCGATGTCACGCGGCGAACCTCTCTCTCTGAGGAAGATAATCTTCTCTTTAGCCACAGCAGCTCATGTCTGTCTCTTTCTCTCTTCTAATTCTCATCCTTCCTGCCGTCTGTAGCTCCTCCTGCCTGTCACCTTACACCTCCCTTCCCTGTCTTAGTCGGTTTCTAGCACTGTTATAAAACCTTTTCATTGCTCTCTGTTACACTTCGGAAGATCGTCCTTCCTGTGCTAACACTCACAGGGGAAGGGAGATAAACACTTTTCATGGTGGAGAATGCAGGTGGAATTTCTTTTCATCCTCCCGCTTCTCTGAATTACAAGCAAGGATACGCAGTCCAGTCAAAAGAAATGCTGAAATGTAGCGTATGTGCTGAACTGAAAGTCTCACAACAGCTGTACCGTCCTACGCTTTCCTTTAACTCAGTGTGGCACTTCATCCCACAGCTGCCTTTTATACTCACCATTATTTAGTTTGATCCTATACATTTGATTTTCTTGAGCACAGCGTAATGACTTCAAGCAGTTTCACAGCCAAACAGTCACCAGCCTGCAGCCTGAAAGCTGGAGTGGTTGCAGATGTTCGTAATGGTAGAGAGGTGAAGAAAAGAAGGACCAACAGGAGTAGGTGACCGTGTTACACCCGTCTTCCACATATTCAATTAGGTCCTGCTGGTCTCGCAAAGGTTTTTTCATTTGCAATAAGAAGTAACATTCAAATCAGTGTTTTCAGCCAAACTCAATGACTCGACGTAGCTCCCGCCTCAAAAAGGCGTCATTTGGATGTCAGCTCTCAGGAGAAGCATCTGGCTTCAGTTTACATGATAAGAGGAATCTCACATGGGGAGAACGAACAAATGGCCCAGGCCACACACTGCAACCCAGCAGCGCTTTGGGTGCTTGGTCCGTTCCACCGATCCGATGCCGCCATGGACTCAGGCTGAGCTGCAGAACACGTCTGTCCCTGACCCTCAGTATTTCTTTCATTCAGTCCCTCACATTCTCCCCTGATACACACACTTCCTGGTTTCTCCTCTCAGATTGATCAATGAATCACTTGTGCCTCTCCCTCAGTTGAATTTATGTCCCGTTCAGTCTCCAGTATTCAGCTATTCCACTTTACCTTTGCACACAAGTGTTGTTGTTTTTGGTACTTTGGAGGGAGAGCAGAAGGATCTAGAAGGATAACTTACCTTACACTCAGAAGCAGGTCTGCAGGTTTTTCAGCCTTGAGGTAGATTCTTGGTCACTGGGCTCCAACCACTGATATGAAGCAGTTGTGTCTTGTTGAGAGGCCCATCAGACAACCGCAGCTGTTCCAATATTCCATTATACTCCACTTGTCCTGGACGTTTTCAGCCCCCAACGTGGTGCAGGGATTAGTCTCATTGACAGCATGTTAGCAGACGTGCGGGGCTGGTTTCCTCGTTGTTTTAGTTTAATATCTACTGCTGCTCCATGTTCAGAGTTCGACCTTTACGCATCCTCTATTGCTTCCATAATATACTGCCATGAGGTGCTGGTCGTCCAGGGTCTGCGATTCCTTTGGCTCGATGGATCAGCTGGTGCAGCTACTGCATTGTTTCATAATGTGTAGAAATGGTTGGAGTGTACGCGTCTACGTGACAATCACACGCAGTTGGGGCAGATTCACGAACTCACCTGCTGACTGTTGCTCTTGAACGGTGTTGGACGCTGCAGAGGGCGGTGGAGTGAGTGGCCACATTCCACTACGTTCGCGCCGTCAGCAGTGTTTTCACGGGCCCTGCAGCGTCTGTTAAGGCCATTAGGAAGTGGTCGGTGCTTGTAATTGGGTTTAGCACCTTAACTGTCTACCTGGGCTGCCATGATGTCTGTGTCACTCCATCAAACACATTCAAACTGCAGAAGCTCATTTCATCACAGCCCAGAGTTTCCAGACGAGCCCGCGCTGTTTCCTCCTCCTGGACGCATGTCCGAACCGTCATTAGGAAGCGCCTGGTGTCTGCGTGGCTCACAGCTGTGGGTCAGTGTGTAGCTCAGGTTCTGTCCGTCACACACACTCATGTGCATGTCCGATAACAATCCCACTCCCCCAGAATCGCGTCGCACACATCGCTTGCTGTTTCTCTCTTAAGGTGGGTCCAACCCTTGTGTGTGTTTTTGAGCTTTGACGCCTCCTAGTTTACAGTGGGGTCGATTTGACTCCTCCAAGGCTGCAGAGGGTTAAATAACCTGAATGTCAGAGTTTTTACTGATAGTTTCAGTATCTATCACTATTATACAATATACATGATCTGAATTTGCTAAAAAAAACATGTTTGTTATGATTATGTAGAGGTTTGTGTAGAGAGCAGTCTTTTTACTTTTGTACGTTGGAATGTCTTATACATGTCACACTTGTACTAGATGCATTTTCTCCAGCTGATGCATGTATGAGGATGTGTTATAACAAATAAACATTATATGAATGTTATCAATCCTAATAATTTATTTTGAGTTATGCCACTGGTTTTATGAAAGAAGTATCATTATACTCCTTAGCAACAAGTCTCTTATTTAATAATGCTTCGTGTGAATTGTCCACTTTGTAAACATGTCATATCAATATATTTTTCAATCCACTTCACAAAAACCTTTAACCTCGCATATGCAGAACGGTTCTGATGAAAACGGGCTGAACACAGTGTAAAGTCAAATGTCTTTATGTGTCATTGGGAGGTATCTGCACCTCGTGGAGTTAAAGAAATGAATTTCATTCTTTTTAAAACATAAAAGAACAAAACAAGTGTGAGTGTCTTTATTAGAGACTGCAAAGCAACAAAAATGCCAGCACATTCAGTCCCATATGAGAACACAGAGGCCAGACCTGTGGGCTGACCATGGTTTCATGTACAATCATGGGTTTAGATGTGAATCAGGAAAGTGCTCTGTTAAGCTTTGGTGTTTTTTAGCTGCCGTATTGAACAGTCGCTGCTGCCGACAAGGTGACAGCGTAAACGTTGACACGCTGTATGAATGCACCCATTCACGGTCTCTGTCCCGTATCCTTTCAGCTCCTTTCTGTCACACTGTAGCTAAACAGCAACAACGTGTTATTTCTTACCGAGAAGGCTTCATACAGAAAACAGCTCGGCTGTAATCATCCTGTTATGGTGTCTTTTCTGTATGAAGCTTCAATCATGCATACTTTCAGCACACATAAATAAAAAGGCTTATGTCTTTTATAGACATTAGTAGAGGATCATAACTAAACTAAATATATTTACTAGCTACCAAAGGCTGTTTTTCATATTAAAATTTAGAGGGTACAACCAGGACTTGAACTCACTGCAGCAGCGTGGTAGTCAAGCATGTGACCCGCTACGCTGTGTGCATGCGTGAAGCCCAAGAGTGAAGGTCTCCTACATAAATTCAGTTTTAATGACCCAGAAGATTTGACTAGATCAGCAACATAACGTCTGATAAATAAATAAAAATACAATGTATGCTCCAAATTCCACAGACAGCGATATTCTCAATTCCCAGTCCTGACCTCCCACGTGACCTCCTCAGTGCGCCTGCTTTTAAGCGTGCATGCGTTGTAGTAGTGCTACATGCTGCGATATGAGTGTAGGCGATAAGTGCTACAGCCACGTGTCACTGGCTTTAGGCCTGGACACCTTCAGACCTTGACACGTGTTGTTCTTCCACACGCACCAGACTCTTCCAGCACCCAAACACCTAAAATGCACCTTCTCATCGAATTGTTGAAAGCTTGACTTTAACCAATGCACAACTTTAGCTGAGGAAACAGCAAATGAAAAGAAGAAATATGCTGTTTGCAGCAGAATGGAATGTGTTGGAAATTTCCTAACAAGCTCGCCAGATAAGTGAGTCTCTTTTTAACTGCATAATATGCAAGACAGTGGAACGGTCAGCTATTTGATCTTTTGCTTCAGTGGCTGAGTAAGGATTTGAAGTTGCCGCTGGAGATTTGGCTACTTTAAAGTGAAATTGTGTACCCATGCTTGTAATTTAGTCTGGGAGTGAAGAGAGAGAAAATACGAAAGGTTTCCTCATTTCTCTCTGCATGTGTTTATTTCTCTTTAACTCACCCCTGGATTCTTGAACCAGCTTCTTTTCTTTTTCTCCTCCCACCATCTGCTTGTGTCCGTCCATCTCGGTTTTCCTCCTCTCTTGTTCTCATTGCTCCTCCTTGATTTTTCTCCCACTTCCTGGCTCCATCTGTTTCTTTTTTCCACAATCACCCTATTTTCTCTTTTTCATCTCTGTTCTCGCCTCCCTTCTCTTCCCCAGATACATAATCTGATACAAAGGGTTACGAGGGTTAAGTGAAAACATTATTTCTATGACATGATTTGATAATCGCACGATTGTTCAGATCTTGTGGAATTTACAGAATATTCGACATCAAGGAGGCAAACGACTGATGGTTGGTGTCTACATGTACATGGTTTGACCAATATGAGCACAGTATAAAGGCAGCTTGCAGAGGTTTAATAAAACATTTCCAAACACACAGAATTACATCTATATTTGCCCAGTGAATGTGGGCAAATACAAACTGTGAGATACAGACCGAAGCCACCTGACAGCTGATCCAGACATAATTAAAAGCAGACACTGCCTGAGCTGACAGTTCAGAAGAAAGGGCATCTCATTTCTTTAAAGCGCGTTTCCTCATTTCCCCTCTCCACGCATCTTTCTCTTACATCTCTCCAGCATTTGTGGTAGGAAAAGATGAAATCGATGGAAATGTGGAGTATGTTGACATCCGTGAGTGTTGAATCACGCCGTGTGTAGGAGCTTCAAATGAGTTTTAGGCGACCTGCGTGACGCACCATCAGTCTTTCTGAGGCACTGCAGACCTGAAGGACCGTGGTTTGGTAGAGTTGACCTGCGTGCTGGGCTGGACTGCACCTCCACTGAGGTAAGCTAAGCCCGCTCTGAACTGGCTTGGTCGACCCCTGGTTTGCAGATCTACTGGTATCCGTCCGTTCCAGACACGTTCATTTCTCCTCCGTCCCCTTCCTGCATAGAGCAGCATCTGTAAAGACGCAGTAAAGACACAATGACAGGCACAGCTACTGCTTTCACACTACATAAATCACATTGCGTGTGCTCCATTTATGTATTTGCATTTCCTCCACTCTGTGTGTTGTGCACTTGGCCAGTTATGCCCCATTTTGCTTATTCTATAAACAGAAATGTGCAGAATCTACAGTGTGCTGTACTGTTTGGTTTATTTAAAAGATGCCGTCCTCAGAGAGGTCAATTAACAGATCAGTTAGTTGTGTATTTTGCAAGTAATATTACGTTTGCATGTGCGTACAACATGCCCTTAGTGGGTCTGCTTTTTACTCCATGCTGTGATGCTATTAAAGCATCTAAAAGCTCACCTGGAGGAGCAGAGACCGACAAACGTAGTGTGTGATGAAGCCAGAGCTTGTGCATTTCATTTGATTACAAACGAAAAACCTGGTTAATTAGATAGTTTGTCTGTTTGTTTGTATTGCTGTGACGACTATCTGAATTCAAACATCTCTGGGACTGGATGCGAATCTTCACAACCTCATTGATTAGCAGCAGATAGAGGTTAAAATCCTCCAGTAATGTGTAGATGTGCAGAGAAAGACGCGTTGATGAGCAGAGGTGTATTATAGAGCCTTAGAGCCGACGGCCAGCCCTTCATTTATTCACATGAGTAGGTTGTAAACAAAGCATTGAAAGCCTTGAAATGCCCGGTTGTTGCATTGGCGCTGGTGGACATCTATTATACCACTGGTCCACTGGACTGGTGACATGATGAAATGCCTTGTGTGCTTAGTAAAGTTTTCACAGACGCACACATACTGCACACGGTTGTCTATGTGGTCCGTGTTCTGTGATTTTATTTCAGCTGTGTCTGTGCGACTAACACACATCCTTGTCCTTTACCACAACCTGGAGCACGTTTTACTTTGGACTGAAGGATTGTTGTGTCTTATTCTACAACATCAAATCACTTAGTGCTTATATGTCTCGACATAGTGGCTCAATGAGGCTTATAGAGATGGTTGGGAATTAAATTCCTTCATAGCCGCTAGGTCGACTTTTTTCATTGCCCTTTGAAAACAAGTGACTTGGAGCTGACACAACCATGTATTGTTCCTGTGTGACGATGCTCTTGTTTGTCCTTTCTGCAGTGACTCAAAGGCCAATAACAAAGACAACTAGACTCTGTTTGTTGAAACAATAATATTGTTTGAATGTATGATTTCAGTTCAACATTAACATGAATATAATTAATGATTTATTCAACACCACACCTGCCACTGATGACTTGAGCATGATGGGGATTCATGGGTGTCTGAATTCATTATGTAGGGAATGAATGAGTGGAAGAGAGTAGAGAAGACTGGTGAGAACAGGTGGTGCTCACACTGTTTAGTAATGTAGAGTGGTGAGAGAAACATTAGCTGAGAAGCTCTCTGAATAGAACGGACTCACGTTCTCACCAGTACCAAGCACATGACTGAGATCTAAGCAAGCAGAGCTGTGTGTGTGTGTGTGTGTGAGATTTGATATTTACCTGGGCCTGCATCAGCTACATCAGATAAAGTGGACCAATTAAAATTCCAGCTGCAGAATAAAGAATGAACACAAGATCCTAAATTACGATGAGAGATGCATATTTACTGAAAAGCTGTGTGTAGATGTTCAACACAGAGGGAAAATGTGTGTGTTGGTGAGAAGCAGCAGCTTTAATACCCAGATACTCATCAGCTACAAGCAACGTTGGATTCCAGGTATAAATCTGTGCCGGTGTGTGTGTGTGTGTGTGCATTTACCCTTGAGGGTGCAAAATCAATCTCAACCAATTAACCTGTCCAAACATAACCCGTGGCACAAAGCGACACAGAGAAGGACAAATCCACCCAGAGCGGGTCTGTTAGCTTTACCCAAACGAGAGCGCACTTAATGTTACAAGCTTCTGCACTGATGCCGTCCGGACGTGGTGTTGCACTTATCTCGTGCTTTCATACTAGGCCTGTCACAATAATATGCAATTCATGGTGACTCGTTCCATCCAGGTGGTTTCACTGCTCTTTATTAAATAACATTAACTTTTCCTAAAATACGGGGAAAAAGCACAGAAACTAGAGGAGCAGTGATGTTAACATCCTGGGTTTTGCATGGTGTGATGTCTTGGCATTGTGTGTTACTGTGACCCCACAGTCCATCATAGTTAAATGAATCTACAACATACATGACTTCTCTCCTTGATGGTCAAACTGAGCACAATGTTGCATGTGCGTGATAAAAGTGAAGAGCTTTCCGTAGCACGGGCCGTTTAATGGCTGTGCTGGCTAGAGGCCACTGCTCGTGCCCCTGTGTTCGTCCTGTTGATTGACTGACCTCTGAGGCAGGTGTGGTCTCTGCCCTGACAGACGTGCACAGCGTGATAATCACCAGGCTGTGGACTGTGTGTGTGTGTGTGTGTGTGTGTGTGTGTGTGTAGATTGCCACTTGAGGTGATGTAAATACGTTCCGTCGTGTGTTCCTTTATGTAACTACCCCATGTTTACCACCTGTTCACTGAGTAGGAATCTGTTGCAGGAAACCACATCAGCCTTTTGAGTGAGGAGAGAGAGTCAATGTAGGAAACTGTCTACACAGCTACAATGTGTCAGTGTCGGTCTGTCAAGTGTTGATGGACACAGAGGCCTGGGCTTCATTATTGACCCACTACACTGCCGGTAGTTTACCTGTACTCTGGAAGAACGAGGCTGGATGGAGGCGGCCAAAGAGCAAGTTCGGCTGCTTAACGTGTGTCTCATGTTTACCTCCATTCAAACCAAGCTCTTAGGCCTCAGCTGCTCAATGTAGAGTTGAGATCAATAACAAAATGCTTTTCTCACTTAATGGTTGCTTTACTGTGAAACGGGGACTGAGCGTCATTATGTTTTCACCACTCGCCTACTGGAACAAGCTGAGTTGGGATATTTCTATGCGTCTTTATGTGGTTATGATATAAATAGCTGTGTTTCCTATTACTGCAGCACCAAATGTACTATGTTATTGTCCAGTGTTCTTTAAGTCAGAGCGAGGTTGGTAACAAGATGTCCTCCACCGGTGTGAAACCTTCTCCTACTGTCGCCTCCTTGATTCCTCCTGGACGCACATCTTTAGTGACACAGAGCTGCCTAATCACCATGTGCCAGATCACGCTGCCAATTACCGCAGTACAGCGTGACTTTCATAACCTGGTGGGCGCAGCGTGTGGCCGGCTAAGTAGGAATTATTCCCCCTGCATGTGCGGAAAGCCTTCATCAGCAGCATAACCTTTGGCAGCCACACTGATAGACGACTGAACTCACTCACTGACCTCGACGCAGTATCTGCCAAATGATACAGTTATTAGGACGGAGGAACACTTGCATGTGTGCATGTATGTCCATGGAAAAACATCCAACCGAACCAACCAATTACTACTCACGCTCTCGTTCCCGCTCACAACCCCCCACACACAGGGTTTATCAGTTTTGGGTACGATGAAAGTTAATTATTTCCGTAGACACTGACAATACAAACCCAACAATATATGAACTCTGAC
Source organism: Macropodus opercularis (assembly GCA_030770545.1). NCBI lineage: Eukaryota > Metazoa > Chordata > Actinopteri > Anabantiformes > Osphronemidae > Macropodus > Macropodus opercularis. The sequence continues at coordinate 18,091,795 of CM061098.1, read as the reverse complement.
AACAGTCATTCGCTTTATCAAATCCATACACAGTCAGGTCATAAAGTCAGGTGGTTGGAGCCGAGAGACGACTGCAACAGTTGCTTTGTGTTCAGTGTCTTGCCAAGCTAAATGTTAACTACACCAGCATATCACCAAACCCAGCAGGGAGAAGGTGTCACTCACCCACACAGGGCTGTCAAACACACACACGCACATACGAAAGGGCTTCACTTAACTCACATGCTGTGCATAGTCTACAGTTCTCTGTTCTACGGGTCTGACGCACAGACCCACTGGGTTTACACTGGATCTGGCCACAGTTGTTGGAGTTGATGTGTCCATCCATCAGGTTGAGGCCTGGCGATGTCCCAGACAAATATTTGGAAGTTGTTACTTCAAGGAAAACATATGACACCTAGTTGGGTCAGGTGAACGGTGTGAGCCCAGAGGTGTGGGTTTCTGTTGTGCGTCTTTATGTGCGTTCACAGTTTGCTAAGCTTCTTCTGGGATTGGCTGCACCAACCCTTTGACCTTGAGTAGCTACGACGGACGGACGGTATTCGTTCCTTTTACTTCTGATAAATTAAGGTTCACACAATATATGAACCACAGCGTTTTACAGTAGTGTGGACAGGACATATTAGTTACGTAGAGCAGATTATAAAACGCTAACAATGTGCTTGTCCCAATGACGTCCAGACTATTGCTTCCTCTATTGCTTCCGTTTCCATTTGGTGTATTGTATCGGTGTGTGTTTATACACACACACATACCTTATTAGTAGGGACTGTGACAGCTGTCATGCTGCAAGCCTGTGTGTGAAGGATGCTGTGTCAAGGACGTGCTCACAAAATGACATGGTGGTACACACTACTACAACTTCCTGTCCACAGTGCAGTGTTATTTTATGTTACACTAAACGCACAAACATACACTGTGTACTCATGAGTAAGGGATGTACATATACACTAGCATGCTTTGCCTCATTGCAACAGCTCCTCATTGTGCCTTGAATAATGGCTCCATGCATCATTAACCCTCTGACACAGATCCAAATGACTGCTGCACACGCATCCTGTACACGTAGACAGGAGCTGCGCTGAGCACAGAAGTTCCATGTTACTGGGAGTCTTCAGAGAAAATAGAGCATAAACAGACGTCCACACACGCAGCTAGGGTTGAGAAACTGATAGGAGAGAACAACGAACAACGATTCAACATTTTAAAGTTAACTCGAGCTGTGAAAATATTTCATATTCCATTAGAATAGTTGCCACTTGACTTTATCCACACAAAAAAAAATTGAAATGTGTGTGTGGCATACGAGTAAATTAAACTGACCCTGGTCTGTTCAATTTAAAGTTACAAATACATTTCTACTAAGATGTTGGAAGAAATTTATAACACAAGGATTAATGGATGCGCTGATGTGATAAAACCAGAAGCACAGAGAATGGAACCAACTGTAATGAAAGAAAAAACAGACAACAGCCTCAAGAACTACTGATTATCAATTATCAAGGCTATCAACGGTGAAATAACTCAAGACTCAACAGAAGGAACTAAGGGAACATAATGACAAAGGCGGAAATGTCAGAAAACAACCTCCAAATCAAAATCAGAGCTGAAAACTTAAAGCAGACAAACAGGTTGTTCGTGATTCCGAGCCAGACAACCACAACAAACAAAAACAGACACATCTGCTGGATTTGCTCCATCCTGCAGATGTTTGAAAAACGTGACAGCTTTAATATCAATGCTGCAGATCCAGGTATAGATGCAGACTAGAGTGGAATGTGTTGTATCACCTGCCTTTTCATTTGCTGTGCTTTGACACTTTCATGTACTTGATTGCTGGGTTACAGTTTTTACACATCCCCAGATGCACAAAGGGCTGGGACTGAAACAAGGCTTCTTCCCGGGTGAGGCTCTGCCAGGCCAGTCCGGGAAGCTGCCTCCTCTTCTTACTTGTTTCTGGAGAGCGTTGCCGTTAGCAAGTGAAATCCATGCTTGGCTGGATTCAGGTCAGGTGACTTGGCTTTTTTCAGAACATTCCACTTCGTTGCCTAAAACATCTTTGGATGCTTTCACAGCTTGCTTTGGGTCATAGTCCATCTGCGACGCGCCGTCCTGTGCGTCTTAAAGCATTTGGCCGAAGCCTGTAGATAATGCAGTGCATCTCTAAACTCTGAAGAACAGAGGATTAGAGGCCCACAAGGAGAGAATCTAATCAGGACAGTGACACTGTAGCCAACCACAGCGTCTACCTCTACGTACCAACCCTGCTCCTGCTTTCTTGGGGAAGTGCTCCTGAATTTTTCTAAATATGCTAACATATATTGTAGAAAATAATATTCCATATGGTATAGTAAGTATACACAACATTGTCTTTGAAACTAAACTAACGGTAGTGTGAGGTGAAATTGGCTGAATTTATGCTTATGTTTTACTCTACTCATGATCATGAAATGCTGGAACCTATCACAGCTGCCGTTGGGCAGGAGCTAAACTCTGGACGGTATTATGATATACGATCATCTGATATGGAATTGAAGTAGGAAACGACTTCCCTCACTGTCAACCTGTAGTGAGCATTTCAACATGTAAAGTATTACTTTTGACATGTCATCAAACAGCCTAAAAGGTTGAATAAAACACTAAATGGTGCTTTGATAGTGGATCAGACACCTCACTGTCCTGCTGGCTCTGTCCTCCTGGGGATCTCCCTGGGGAGGGGTTCTGATGATCTCCCACTGGGAACAGGCCTCTGGGGAAGACCCAGGGACACACTGGAGTCCAGAGAGAGGAGAGAAGAAATATGTATATATGATACGGAATATGTATGTGTATCTACACTGGAAGGCCCAGTCTGACCTCAGCCATCTAACAGCTGCACATCTTGACCACTCCCCTCAGGTGGCAGCGGAGTTGAAGGAAGAGCAGTCTGTCCCGAAGCACCTGTTCTTCTCTGACCCTGTATCGGTCTCTTTCCCGCTCCGCCTCCAAGCTATTATCTCCTCCTCTGGGTCCACGCTCATCCCTGTCAGTCTGATGGAGCTGCCGTCTCCGACTGCACTTCTTGACCTATTTTGGCTCCTCTGTCCCTCCTCACATCACTCCAGCTGAACAAAGAGAGGTTTGTACAAAAACTGACAACTGCCGCGGACCAAGCAGCAGGCTCAGGAAATCCAGGTGTAGAAGCAAGAAATTATAATATATTAACAAGTACTTTGCTACTAATAATACTACAAAATAAGAAAAGGATCACACAAAAACTAAACCTGCATCCAGCCCGGCATCCAACCAGCCCTTATAACATAAACAGGTCAACATAAAGAACAGAAACTTAAACCGACCCAAACATGACTGAGCTAAGAATTATACATAATATAAAGACAGAGGCTGGTCTACTTCACCAGACAGGGTCAAGGATATATATTTAAACTGATTACGAACAATAAACTAAATTAACCCTCGTTCATCCTTCGAGGGATCAAATGAAAACAGGGGCTCAAAGCTCAGAAGCCACACAAGGGTTGGATCAAACAGCCGCAGACAGACGATAAATCAACCGCGCTTCATCCAGATGAACGGTCGGATGAATTTGTTCATCAGAAGCCTCCTATTTTACAGGTAAACTGTCAAGCATATTAGATGCAGCTTTAGTTTCTCCTCTCTCACCTACTGAAATGGGCCATATTTCTATTCATTTGCCCAGTGCCAGGCTGTGTGTGATCCGTCTCTCTCTCTCTCTCCACTCTACCACATTCTGAATACATACTGGAAGCTGAGTTGTCATTTGGACGTCTTTCTTGTCAGTTAGAAACATTTCACTGCCCAAGTAGCATCATTGGTCAAACCAAAAGGCTTTTTACAAAACTGTCAGAGCACTTACATTAGCGTTTTATACAAATCTGGAAAAAAATATAATAAAATTATGTTATAGTGCTTCACTCAAACCACAGTTGGGCTGCACAATAAAGCTTTTATCCTGATTTGAACAATAACTTGTACCCTGTGTCCTGGTCTACAGCACAGTTATGCTTCCATTGAGGGTCGTACCCCAAATGAGCCACAGTCGTGTGACCATAATCACCCAGAGCTGAAGGTCCTGATGCTTTACAGAGCTGCTGACGTCCTGACTGAAGGCTGAGCATCGTCATAGGAGGGACAGTACATTTATCTTCTGTTTTAGTTTGCTTCCTACAAATGTTCAGTGACATAGACATGTAAAACAAGGCCCCAGTCATTTCTAAATCAAACTTAGACTACGTCTTAGAAATAAGACTGTGACAGAACTGGTTGCGGTGTTTGGAAAAAAAGCAAAAGGTGCTGGACCCAAATGCAGACGTGACTTGACCATGGTGACTTTATTTAAACACACATGACTTAAACTAAACTGCACGAACAAAAAACTCACATGACTGGACACCGACAGGAACCTCCACCACACAAAACATCACATGACTGATTAGCTGACAAAGACAAGGCAGGAACTTAAATACAAAACGAACCAGAAACAAGATACAATAATTACATTAACCCATGACAAGACGAAAACCAAAGACAGGACCACAGCGCCCTCCAGGGGCTGGAGGCCTGACTGTCACAAAGACCAATAGAATTTTAACTTTTTTATTGTCAGTTCTAAATTGCAAAAATTTGTTTTCCTGTTTTGTTGACAAGAGAAAGAAGATAAATATCTGAGCACCATTAATTAATCAACTAAGCTTTTTGTAAATGAATTAATTTAATTGTTGACATTCACTCTTTAATTTAATATGAATAATATAATATATATAACATAAACAATGACTGATTACTACTGCTACTACTCTCTGGGTTTGATGTAAACATGGTGTAAAGAAGACATTGAAGAGTTCTGTTACGTTATGTTTTTTGTAGTGAGGTCTTTAGCGACACCTTGTGGCCACGTTTATGTTCGGCAGATGCTTCCAAACGCGATGTCGCAGAACACGTTACGTTCAGCCTGTGTGCATGTGTGGTGTGTGAAGTGTATTCTGGTGTAGCCCTCTCATTCCTCCTACCTGTGTGGTGCCTTGGAGAAGTTATACTTGTAAGTAATTCTGTTGGTTGTTCTAAGTAACCTTTGTAATGTTTCAAGTAGGCAGCCGACAAGTGCTACTTAGCCGATAAGCTAATGCTACGTAATGCTCATACATAGCATGTATGTATGTTCAGAAGTTTATGCATTATGTATGTTATGTTTTCCCTTTTTATTCTTATTTCAGTTTCACAATGATAACAGTACTGGATGGTGACAACTCAAACCTCAGTAAAACAGCACTTTATTTGAGACTGAGTTTCGTTCTTTTTGTACTGTAACTGTTTAGCTATCTGTTGAGACTGCACTAAGGAACGTGCGTCAGAGAACAGAATAGTGAAAAAGTATCATTCCAGCGGGCGAAACACGACGTATCTCACGGAGGAATACAGGACAACGCGCCAGCCTTCACACATCGTCTCTTCCCCAACTTCGCTACTGCTATTGAGCACGACGAATACAAGATGGAAGAGAAAGCAGAAGAGCACCGTACACGTGCACCCAGTTCCCACAGCCACTTGGAAACCAGGTCAGTTGCGTCCATGTCATCAGCGAGTTCAGGAAAATCCTCTGCAAGTTTAGCTGCAGCTAAAGCACGTGCTAAGGTAGAAGCTGTGCGAGCACGCTCCACGTTTGTTAAAAGAGAAGCAGAAGTACTACTAGAAAAGGCCAAATTAGAAGCAGAGCTTCACTCACTACAGCATGAAAAGGAATACGCCGCAGCTGCAGCAGAAGCTGAAATACTGGAATCTGTGGCAGCAGAGCTAAGTCCAGGTGAAAATCACAGAGGTATTAACATCACAGACATACCCCAGGATTCCAACGAAAAACGAACCAGTGATTATGTAGACAGCCTCTCAAACTCACGGGACAACGAAGCTCGTCTTTCTAGAGTCAGAGCAAACCCTCTCCTTCCTTCTCTGGCTAGAGAAGGATACCCACCGAGTACGGCCGCACAGACCGGCACTGAGGCATACACCTCCTTTGCCTATAAGCCCGCTCAATGCCCAACTCCTTCTCGCAATGAAGAGTGTTCATTACATATCTCCCCCGCTAAGTCAGTACATCAGCCGTGCTCCACAGATCACGCAGGCATGAGTGACATTGCCAGATACTTAGTTCGCCGTGAGCTTATCAATTCTGGGCTTTGCAAATTTGATGATCATCCTGAAAATTACGGAGCATGGAAGTCTTCATTCATTAGCGCTACAGAAGATTTAAGACTAACAGCTAGCGAAGAATTCGACCTTATGGTTAAGTGGTTAGGTTCCCCGTCCTCCGAACACATCAAAAGACTGAGAGCTTTCCATTTAGCTGATCCAGCAGCCGGACTGAAAATGGCATGGATGCGTCTAGAGGAGTGTTATGGCTCTCCAGAGATAATAGAGAAAGCTCTCTTTGACAAGTTGGACAAATTCCCTAAATTTAACGGCAAAGAACCTCTGAAGCTGAGAGAACTTGGAGACCTGCTTAAAGAAATAGAGTTTGCAAAGCTGAACGGTTACATACCTGGGCTCTCCTACCTAGATACGGCAAGGGGCGTGTCACCCATCGTCAGCAAACTCCCCCACAACCTCCAGGAAAAATGGATGTCCGTAGGCTCCCAATATAAACTCCAACACCAGGTGTCTTTTCCTCCATTCACATTCTTTACTGACTTTGTGTGTCGTGAAGCGTATACACGTAATGACCCCAGCTTTAATTTGAACTTAATGGATAATTCTGTGAAGCCAGAGACCCAACAGAAACTATTTGGCACATCCAAAAGTTTTGTCTCTACACACAAAACGAAGGTGTCTTACACACACAACAACATAGTCCCAGACAAGCCAGATGTTGATAGGCAGTGTCCTATTCATAAAAAGCCGCATCCACTGAAACGCTGCAGGGAGTTTCGGACAAAAACTATAGCAGAACGAAAAACATTCTTAAGAGAGAATAACATATGCTTTAGATGTTGCTCTTCTAGCACACATCTAGCAAAGGAATGTAAAACAGCTGTTCAGTGCTCTGAATGTAATAGTGACACACACGTCTCAGCTCTCCACCCTGGACCACCGCCATGGACTCTGAAAACTTCTGACACAGAGCATGGCGGGGAGGAAGAGGAATCAACCTTACCTGCAGTAGACTCTAAATGCACAGACATCTGTGGGGACTCCCTAAGTGGCCGTTCTTGCTCCAAAATCTGCCTCATTCAGGTCTATAAGAATAGCCAACCAAACAAAGTCTTGACAGTCTATGCTATACTAGACGATCAGAGCAATCGGTCACTTGCTCGATCAGAGTTCTTCGACCTCTTTCGTCTGAACGGCACAGATTCTCCATATACACTTCGCACATGCGCAGGAGTCACAGATATGTCTGGAAGAAGAGCCACAGGCTTCACTGCACGCTCTCTCGACGGGAGTTGTAGCGTGGCACTACCCACGTTGATCGAATGCAGCTACATGCCTGATGACAGGTCAGAGATACCGACTCCTGAAGCTGTAAAACACCATGCACATCTCAAATCTATCGCTCACCTCATTCCGCCTCTCGATCCAGAAGCACAAATTCTTCTCCTTCTCGGGCGTGACATTCTTCAAGTTCACAAAGTGAGAGAACAGCGCAATGGGCCCCTGAACGCTCCATACGCACAAAGACTGGATCTTGGCTGGGTCGTCGTGGGAGAAGTCTGTCTAGGCTCTGTGCACAAACCCCCAAATGTGAGTACTTATCGCACCAACATTTTACACAATGGTCGCCCATCGTGCTTCACCCCATGCCAGAACTACATCAACCTGAAAGAATCGTTAAAGATAGAGAACACAACAAAGGCTCTCAGGCACCCTCAGTCTGCTTCAAGCAGTCACATTTCTCATAGTCATGACACTGACAAGGAATGTCCATCAGATAGCACAGTGTTTGACATAAGTGAAGACGACAACAAAATAGCTCCTTCTATTGAAGACAGACAGTTCATCCAGCTTATGGATAGAGAAATGTTTATGGATGATACGAACAGCTGGGTAGCCCCATTACCCTTTCGCTCAACAAGACCACGTCTGCCTAATAACAAAGAACAAGCTCTACACCGTTTGACTTCTCTTCGTCGCACACTTGACAAAAAGCCAGAGATGAAAGAACACTTCGTTACCTTCATGCAGAAAATCTTCGAACAAGGTCACGCAGAACTGGCTCCACCCCTCCAAGACGAAGAGGAGTGCTGGTATTTACCAATATTTGGTGTGTACCACCCACGTAAACCCGGCCAGATCAGAGTCGTATTTGACTCCAGCGCGCAATATCGAAGTATATCTCTGAACGATGTGTTGCTTACAGGCCCAGATCTAAATAACAGCCTGTTGGGTGTCCTGCTACGCTTCAGGATAGAACCAATAGCAATCACAACAGATATAGAACAGATGTTTCACAGTTTCATCGTCAGGAAGGATCATCGAAACTTCTTAAGATTCCTGTGGTTCAGAGACAACAATACAGCAGGAGACATCGTGGAGTGTAGGATGAAAGTGCATGTGTTTGGAAACAGCCCTTCACCTGCCGTTGCTATGTATGGCTTACGGCGTGCTGCTCTACATGGAGTACAGGAGTTCGGCGCAGATGCAAGACTCTTTGTGGACAGGGACTTCTATGTAGATGATGGATTGAAATCTCTACCTTCTGTCGATAAAGCTATTCATCTCTTCAAGGCCACACAAGAGATGCTTGCCATCTCCAACCTGAGACTTCATAAAATAGCATCGAATAGTCCCTTAGTCATGCAAGCTTTCCCTTCAGCCGACTATGCAAAGGACCTGAAAGACCTTGACCTAGAGAAAGATGCTCCACCTGTGCAGCGCAGTCTCGGATTAAGCTGGAACCTCCTGAATGACACCTTCATATTTTGTGTCTTTGATCGAGACAAACCATTTACCCGCAGAGGTGTCTTGGCAACTGTCAACAGTGTGTTCGACCCTCTTGGTCTCATAGCCCCGGTTACCGTAAAAGGGAAACGTTTGCTTAGAGAACTCACCAGCACAACAAACGACTGGGACACTCCATTTCCCCCTGACAAAGAAGCTGACTGGAACATCTGGAGAGATTCATTGTTGGATCTCAAACACTTCAAGACTCCACGAGCCTACACCACAGTATCTCTGACAAACTCTGTGAGAAAGGAGATGCATGTCTTTGCCGACGCCTCTACAGAAGCAATAGCAGCTGTAGCTTATCTGAAGGTTACAGATGACAAAGGTATGTGTCACGTAGGCTTCATCATGGGAAAAGCAAAATTAGCTCCCCAGTCAAACCACACCATCCCTAGGCTTGAACTGTGTGCTGCTGTCCTTGCAGTTGAGGTAGCGGAGCAGATCGCACAAGAGCTAGATTCTGAGCTAGACAGCTTAGACTTCTATACAGACAGCAAAGTAGTGTTAGGGTATATTTGTAAAGAGACCCGAAGGTTTTATGTATATGTCAGTAACAGGGTCCAAAGAATTAGGAAGTTCTCTCGTCCTGAACAGTGGCATTATGTTCCCACCTCACTGAACCCAGCAGATGTAGCTACTAGGTCAGTGCCAGCAATTCGTCTCACCGAAACAAGCTGGCTCACTGGACCAGCATTTCTACGAGATTCCGTGTCCTACTGTGCTGCAGAGGAAGCGCCCTTTGACCTCGTCTGCCCAGAATCTGATGCAGAGGTACGGACTTATGTCACTGCCCACACAAACACAACCTCAACTCTTGGTTCTCATCGGTTCAAAAGGTTCTCATCTTGGGGAACGCTTGTTAAAGCAACATCCATGTTGTTCAATCTTTCAAAAAGAAAGAAAGCTGTAATGGTTGGCATCACTGTTCCAAACCTCATACTCCTGAGACGCTATCACAAGCCAGATCGGCTATTATTAGATGTGTACAGGAAGAAGCTTACAGAACAGAATTCGCGTGTCTACAGAAAGGACAAAGTCTTCCAAAAAGCAGTGCACTCAGGAAGTTGAATCCTGTACTTGTAGATGGCCTTCTAAGCATTGGAGGACGACTTGAACATGCCAAGCTTTCTACAGTAGAGAAATACCCATTGATTATCCCTGGCAAAAGCCATGTGGCTGACCTTCTGATTCAGTACTATCATGACAGAGTCAAACATCAAGGCCGCATCTTCACTGAGGCTATGATCCGCTCTGAAGGACTTTGGATTGTCGGAGCAAAAAGGCGTGTGAACAGTCACCTTCGAAAATGCATCAAATGCGAGAAGTTGCGAGGAAAGACCATGGAACAGCAGATGGCCAGTCTTCCTCCTGATCGTCTTAGTACTGAGGCGCCATTCACTCATGTAGGCCTGGATGTGTTCGGCCCTTGGAATGTGTCCACTCGCCGTACTCGTGGTGGCCAAGCCAACAGTAAAAGGTGGGCAGTAATGTTCACATGTCTAAGTGTGCGAGCTGTGCACATTGAACTAATAGAGTCTATGGACAGCTCCTCTTTCATTAATGCTTTGCGTCGCTTCATCTCACTACGAGGTCCTGTAAAGCAAATCCGCTCTGACTGTGGAACAAACTTCAGAGGTGCATGTAAGGAGCTGAGAATGCTTTTGGATGACAAAACTACACCGAATGTGTTAAGATACCTCAGCAAAGAAGGTTGTGCATGGATTTTCAACCCACCCCACTCTTCTCATATGGGAGGAGCGTGGGAAAGGATGATTGGGATCTCAAGAAGAATCTTAGATTCTATGCTCTCTCAGACCAGTTCTTCATGTCTCACTCATGAGGTGCTGTCTACCCTCATGGCCGAAGTGTGCGCCATCATTAATGCAAGACCTATAGCACCCATCTCTTCAGACCCTGAGTCTCCTTTTCTTCTTACACCAGCAATGATCCTCACACAAAAGACATCTTCTGCTTCCCCTCCACCAGGATCCTTTGGGACTTCAGACCTCTACCACAAACAGTGGAAAAGAGTACAGCATTTCGCCAACGTGTTTTGGGACAGATGGAGACGTGAATATCTCTTCACGCTTCAAACCCGTAGTAAATGGCAGCAAAATAGACCTAACATTAAAGAAGGTGATTTGGTTTTGCTAAAGGACGATCAAGTACAAAGGAATGAGTGGCCTATAGCTCTCATCAGCAAAGCCATTCCTGACTCTGATGGAAAGGTCAGGAAGATAGAACTGAGGACAGCCAAAGGAGGAGTTCCGAAGACTTTTCTCAGACCCATCACAGAAGTGATATTTCTCATGTCATCTTAGCTACTGTAACGTTTAGGATTGTTTATTCTTGTTACAAGCATTATGGGGAATCTTGGTGATATTGCACTGCATATCAGACGGGGAGTGTTACGTTATGTTTTTTGTAGTGAGGTCTTTAGCGACACCTTGTGGCCACGTTTATGTTCGGCAGATGCTTCCAAACGCGATGTCGCAGAACACGTTACGTTCAGCCTGTGTGCATGTGTGGTGTGTGAAGTGTATTCTGGTGTAGCCCTCTCATTCCTCCTACCTGTGTGGTGCCTTGGAGAAGTTATACTTGTAAGTAATTCTGTTGGTTGTTCTAAGTAACCTTTGTAATGTTTCAAGTAGGCAGCCGACAAGTGCTACTTAGCCGATAAGCTAATGCTACGTAATGCTCATACATAGCATGTATGTATGTTCAGAAGTTTATGCATTATGTATGTTATGTTTTCCCTTTTTATTCTTATTTCAGTTTCACAATGATAACAGTACTGGATGGTGACAACTCAAACCTCAGTAAAACAGCACTTTATTTGAGACTGAGTTTCGTTCTTCTTCGTACTGTAACTGTTTAGCTATCTGTTGAGACTGCACTAAGGAACGTGCGTCAGAGAACAGAATAAGTTCGCTTTTATACCTTTTCAAAAGTTCACAAAAATAAAAACTTTCTAAAGCTTCACTTAGTGTGAGGAACACTATTACATAGGCAAAAGGAACCCGGCACAAATAGGAGACAGTGAAACCTGAAACAGCCAGACATCCAAAGAGCATCAGACGTAGGCAAACAGTGAGACATGACAGAAAGAGGCCACGCTGGTCATTTAGTTCAAGACCCAAGCTCATGCCCTGCATTCAGGGAAGGCCGTAGATGCTCAGATCTACTGCCCTACCACCCAGTCATGGTGCAGAAGTTCACGTAGCTCAGACTCTTAATTGTTTTGCGTCGTGGAAAAAAAAGGCAGCTATTGTCTGTTCATCCAGGCTGAAATTCAGCTTCTCCCTCTCTTTGTCCTTTTTTTCACAGATGTCACTAAATAGTTTTAGAATCAGTGTAATGTTCCAGGGTGACAATGTAAAAGGTTTTGCATTGAAACAGTTTGCCAGCATCAAACTGAAACAGTTACACCCACTGATTTTGTTCAAACAGCTGAATCCTGTATCTTGATGAGGCCTCTCTAGAAAAGTTAATTATCCCCTGTAGAGTGTGAGCACATTGCTCAAATATAATCATCGATTCTCTAGAAGCATAGAATAATCCAAATTTAGGTTATCATGTTTCCACACCAGATTCTCTAAAACAAAAATACCAATATGGTTAAAATGTTTAACGGTCATGACTAATTGAGACAGTGATTACGCTCAACATGCCTGTGGCACTGCTTTTTGCATTTGCCTGTTTGGATCCAGATCACAGTCTTTTTGCAGCACTGCTACACATAATCAGCTGTCAATTAGTCTCTCACAGCAGCTACATCGAGCGACTAAAAAGGCTGCAGTGATCAGTTGCATCAGATGTTTCAGTATAGGTCTCGCTAACCTTTTTAAAAACAAAAGTAAAGCAGTTAAGTTGGACAAACGTAACTGGAAGCCTGGTTGTTGGCTATAATCAAAACATGAAACCCTTTTTAACGCTGTAGATAAATCGCTAACCTTTTAAACCTCTGAGCCCATTGTGCATAGGTTGGTATATCCAAACTGAGATTATTAACAAAGAAGAAAGGTCAAACCACTGTATGTGGTGAAGTACTTGATGAAATGAATGTAACCCACAACTTCTTGAGTTGATTTTTTTTTTTTGGAAACTTCATGGAACGTGGATCTGTAAAACACTGAGCGCATTTTGATATATATGCTATTTAAAACTACTAAAATAACTATATGCACAAACAACTTGCAGGAACAGCAAAAAATTAGTTTTTGCTCATAAAAAAATACCAAATAAAAGTCAAACCGGCTATATACATTACATACTGTGCTAATCTGCACTAACTATATATATAAGCTGACAGCACTGCAACTACTCTCTACATCCTAGTGTCTTCAATCTCTTTTGGGGAAAGCACAGAGACACCTAACCTGAAGAAGTCGCACCTACACCTGCCCAGTTGGTGAGGGAGCAAACATACACTAAGTATTGGCTCCTCCATCCAAATAATGGGAATCAGTTCACAAAGCAAGGTCCATGAAGACATGACGACAGAGTCTGCTGTGGATGAGCTTGACTGGCCTGAGTCCTGACCTCAACCCCATAGAACCTTTGGATGAATCAGAGCAGAGACTGAGAGAAGAACGATGGAAAACTCCCACAAACACACTAAACCTTGTGGACAAGCTTCCCATCAGAGCTGAAGCTGTTCTAGCTGCAAAGGGAGGAGCGACGTCATGTTGATCCCTAGGAAGGAAACCACTAGGTTCATATGGACTCAGGGCAGCTGTGTAGTGGAGGGTTTTCTTTAGTTAAATAAAACTTAAAACACACGAAAGGCAAATGCTCTTCGCTGAGCCACCGCAGGATTCCTGCTGTTCACCTGGGTCTTTGGAAAACCAGCTCTGTTGGGCTGGATCGCAGCTTAGTGAAGGTTGGGTGGTCATGTCACCAAGTTCTCTTTTTGGGTGCACGTATATTGTATATTTGTGCGATGGTATGTTATATAACATAGACCAGAGGCCCAGGAGGCATCAATATATTCTCCGCATATGTGAAGTTAAATGCTTTCTGAAACTCTGTAATAAACTGTGGACCTAGAGGTGAACGGCTACAGGTGTCCAGGCCAAGGTGCTGTAACTGAGGAGCCTCACGACAAACATGATCTTGATCTGTAGAGGAGGTGGAAGTTGTTGGCAGGTTTCAGCATGTTGGCAAATCAGTGTCACAGCATCAGTGTCAACATTTTGGCAAGTCTGCGTCACATGAAAAGTTTTCTGAAGTTCAAACGACCACAAATACAAGTGCAGCTCTTTCAGCTTTACAAGAGCCCAGCTGGGTTTTCACATTTCAGATTTGTGTTAGTGTTGTAACAGCATGTCCTGTTCAGTTTTATACCAAAAGGCTGCAGGATACGTTACAGTGTGACAAGCAAATTCAAATACTGCATTAACACATGAAAGGGAAATGGAAGTGGGTGGTCGAAGACAAAGGCAAGGAATTTCTAGTGGGGTGAGAAGAATTGTCTACACTTTTCTATCAAAAGGGCTCATAGTTTCAGTTCTATACAAACGCTGTGAAATTTCAAAGCTGATTAATCCTATTAGAATTAAATTCCACATTTCACAAAAATTGCCTGTCAATATGTCTGAACCCTGACTTGATGAACGGAGTCATCGTACTAAAATGCATGTGATGGTAAAGAATTTGAGAAAAACCAGGTTGTTCCATACGGTCGTAGCAGAGACCAACGTTTTTACTGCAGTACGTTTGCGGGGCCATAGTATTTAAATTCCTGCAAAGGGTCAGAGACAAAGGTGGATGCGTTGTCTCCTTTCTACCACTTCATTTCAAATCTCCAGTTCACCACTGGACAACTGGAAAAGTCTACGTTTGTATAGACTTTAAATTTTCGTCGTACATGTGACAAGAACATTAAAGATGTAACCGTCTACACCTCCGTCTTTCTGTACGTGTGTCATTTCAGGACTCACACAGAAAGAGCAAAGGAAAAGGAAACAGTTATTTACATGTTTGTCTTTCTTAGACGTTTGTAGACTGACTCAGTTACTTACTAACTTATCTCACACATTATAATATATTCTGACTTTGTAATGAACTGAATGTCATAGTTAGCTTCTAAGGCTGCCTTTTAGAAGCGACACCTCATTCTGCATATTACAGGGCTAAACTATTCATTCACAGAATTCCACTCATCTACACAATAAACCAGAATTAACCTTATTAAACAAATAAAAATAGAAAATCTGTTCCACATTCAGTAATATTCACAGTGACCAATTCTGACCCACTGCCTTGGTTTCTAAAGTCACGTGTCATGTAAGGTGATGGAACAGAACATGATGGTGGCGACGGACAGTGTTGAAGTTCTTCACTTTGAAAAGTGAAATAATCGGTTTTTGCAGTGTGGTCGTCTGCCTCTCTGTACCTCTTGGTTTCCCGTAGTACGAAGCAGCAGCTGGGCCGTTAACCATGATGCCGCTTGCTTTTCACTGACAGGCGCGTTTTCCAGGCCGCTGTCTAGCTGTGACTGTACCATTTCACATTCTTTTTGAAGGTGCTGTTTTATAAATGTTGGATTGAAACATGAAATGAAATTTCACAGTTACAACAAAATAGTGAATCTGTTTCTTCAGTTGATAAGAAGGAAAACAGTGTTAGGCCTGATGGGAACCACATATTCTATAATAATGTGCTGAGAGGGTAAATTATGGTTATTTATTCATGTGTTTATTTTTTGGGTCACCTCAGCACTTTTATGCAGTGAAAAGTCTCACTGTTGAAAATAAAGCAGTGCAAACGAAGTGCTAGTGAGTTTTATTTGTCACATTTGCTTAAGTTTCATTTTATCATATAGGCCTGGGCTGCCACCACTTGCATCTGGAGCATTTCATCATAATCTCACCTCTCGGAAAAGACGACTGCACAAAGTTATTCCTGTACGTAATCTCTTAGAAGGTCAAATTAATCTACGTGTCCTCAGTCATTCTGTCTTGTCCTTTAATCGGTGGAATATTGGAAAATGTACAGAAAAGATGAGACAAATTAGTTCTCTCTAAATGAAGGATACCTGCTTGAATGTTTAAATTCAATAGTTCAGCTTTTAGTGTTGGTCTGGTGGTTGAGTGTAACATATGGCTCCTGAGTCACATGTAGGATGCACTTCACTCTTAATGCTGAATTGAGGTCTTCTATTAAAAGGTTTTCAGTCTGGGTTCATAAATACGTCTCCTGTTGGTAATAGGTCATTAATATTGATATTTAATAGAGGGAAGTACAGTAGGACACTCAATGTCCACAAGAATGTGGACATTGAGACGCTAAGTACACACAGAAATACCAGGGTGACGCAACGATTCAATTCAACTTTATTTATATAGCGTCAATTCACAGCAACAGTCATCTCAAGGCGCTTCCCAGCTTATGAAGCGCCACAGCGTTCACCCACAGAACAGCCTGCCGGCTGCAACCCTTGAATCCTTCTCGCTGGTGCCTAATGATGACCCAGTTTGTGATTTCCTCATTAGCCTGAGCTTGTAACAACAGCCAGGATGTGGCGTCAACTCGTCCCAGAGCGTGCTCGAAGTGGAACGTCAACAGTCTGAGCGTCTGAAGGAGCAGTTCACTGCTCTGAACTCTCTGCTGAAGACCTGTCCACTGGCGGCAGATGATCCAAAGCTTTTACACTGTGTTGAAATGAATATTACAAGATACATGTGTGGTATTAATCTAGATATATTAAACAAGGAGAAAATAAGGTTCGACTTACAGACATAGGGTTCGATTTATAGACTTACTGGCTCAAAGAAGCTTTCGTCTTTATATCCAGCATTCCAGTGCTTTGTGCTGAGGAGGGATTGGCATCTGTGTTCTTTCAGTCCTGTTCACTGTCAACAGCTCTTATCACTTCCTTGGCAAACACATACCACACCAGTAATATCCTTTGTTCTTTATGCAAGTCTTTAAAGGTGAGGAGTAATGTTAGAGCTTTTTATTGGAAGCTATGCTAGAGAATACATCTGGGTAATAACCTCATTCAGTCACTTTTAATATTTGCAAATTGGTTTGATACAGAAGTTGCTATATTTTATTGTTCTTTTGCTATATTCCTGTTTAACTTATAAAAATCGTCTAGAGCTAAAATGATTTTATGCTAATATGCCACATTTAGTGTTTTTTAAGTTGACATGTTCTCACAAATATACAAGTGTTATTAGTATAACAGCATATAAGCCATGTTGGCCATTGGACACTATTTCTGTGAGGTTCATACCACTGGTACCACTAAGTGCAATTATAGCTTTTAATTAGCTTTTAATGCCAGAAAATGTGGCCACAGCAAAGGTTTCTTGTGGAATAGGCTCCATATTGGTTCTGCTTTTCCAGTAAGATGATCAAAACAAAACAAACAGCCAAGACAATGTTTTAAAGTGAGACCATGTGCAAATGAGAGTAGTTGATTTGTCCTTCTGCTCATAACAGTACTTCAAGCTGTACTAGTACTTATCGAATGTCTTAAACACATTGTGATGATGGCGGTGTCTTCACTGAGTGATTTTACATAATAATGACAGACATCTGAGATTACATAGGTGTCAAAAAAATCATCAAATCATTTGAGGCAGGGAGATGCAGGCGAGGATGACAAACACTGTAGCAGCACAGACGGCTGCTGTTAAAAACTGAGTTCTGGGGCAAGAAAACAGACTAAAAGTGTCAAGAAAGAGGATGGAAACAATGAGGCAGGAGGCAGGAACATCGACTGCACGGGAAAGTGCAACATTTACCTCTGGCCTAATTACGCTTTCTCATATAAAATGTAAATGGAATGTGTCGCGTTATGGTGAGATCCATACCTGATGTGTCAGTGTGAGGATGTTACAGATGAGACACCAGACTGAAGAGCTCGTATGATCTGAAGACCTCCGGGGGAAATGAGAAGGAGCTTGAAATCAGCCTGGACAACATTTAGTTTTTTAAGTACTGTTCCGTTTAGACGGCAGGACAGGGAGGACACTACGCAGTACGCAGACCCTCCGCCACTGTATAATACAGCCATTTGATTTCATAAGGTTACAGTACACATGATTTAGACGGAAATAATGAGCCTCTGCTGTGATTCAACTGGCAGCGAAGCCGTCTCAGGGATGACTGGCTGCATCTTGACTCGCATTGATAATCTGAAGACCCAAGAGGTTTTCGACCCATCTGTTGCCGTCCTGCCAGTCATCATGTCACCCTCTCCCGTCCATTACTTTCTCTTCACGTCACATGCTCTGTCTTTGCTTGAGGCCCTAAACTCCACTCGTGTGAAATGAAGCTGTGCACACTGAGAAACGCTGAACCAGAAAGGCTTCTCGTAGTCCGTCACCATTAACGCGGGTAAACGCCAAACTGGGTTGATGCATTTCTAGACAGAAGCTCTGATTTGATCAGTTATTTAGCTTCATCTGTCACAATAATAAGCAACCAGTAGCATAAGCTGTATGGAGTCCAGTGCTAAGTAGCACAACAACACATATCCACACTACTATATATATATATATATATATACTAACAGAGTTGTCTGAAGACACGTGTTGGGGTTTTTGATCTGTTTCTTTTGGTCGTTTCCTGCTGTGGACTAATCGTTGGCAGTCACTTACACCTGCTGCCATTATCATCGTCAGTTGGTTTGTCTTCAGTCAGCGTATACACTTGGTTCATTTCCTGTTTACTGTTTGTACCCTGCATTACTGTTTTGTTAGCTTTCTAGTTTGGTTTCGAACTCGTTTAGTCTTGAAATGGGAAGTTTGTATTTTTTGTTGACCATCTTTGTTAGTTATTCAAACTCAATACTTTTGCTCAGGCTTATTTGTGTGAATTTATGTCCTTCTGCAGTGCAGCAGCGTTTCGAGCGCTTTGTATTTGAGTTCATTAAATTACCCATCGCTTTGTAAGTCCTTTTGAAGTCTGTGCCATTAGATCTCGCCATAGACTCTACCCAGCTCGCTACTCTGTTAGTATTTTAGTACCTTAGGTCACAAGTGAGTTTACACCTGAAACCTAGCTAGGTAGTTAGTTAGTGTTACGGACACACTAACAGACTAGATGTGCATCCAGCATTTAGCAGGACTTTATTCCAACTTAAATAACCAAACTCGACGAACGGGCATCAACACACACACTCTGAATTTTGTCTTCTCTAGAAACAAAAGGCAGAGCTTAAAGCAGGATCTAAAACTGGTACAGAACCTAAACAGAACAAACGAGAGAAACTCAGGATGCTGCACCTACAAGGAGAGAGCAAGTCATCAATTTGAAGGATCCTAGAAAATCAAACTCACTGCAAGCAGGGACTGATTGAATCACTATGCAAAAAACACCATCTTCAGACTTACTAACTTGGAATAATGCTAGAGGTCGGGAAACGTGGAAGCAGACAGAAATCGATGCGGACCGAGTGTGACTCACTAGCAACTAGTGCCAGTGAGGAAACAGCTTAAATACAGACATTGATTCCTGAAACTAGGAAAAGTTGCACAGATCGTAAAAAAGACTAATATTAAAGAAAGCTGGACCAGATCTGCCACAGAGCTCCCCGCCCCTCAAAGGGCACCTCTGGCGACCTAGGCAGGTTCGGAGGGGTTGGCACAGTAGAAAACCCTTATGAGGTCAGGGTCCAAGATGCTGCGCTGCTCCGGACCGTACCGATCCCAGTCACCTCCAACTTCTGAGGAGACTGAGGTCCCAGGCACAACGAAAAGGTCCCGGGTTCGATTCCCGGAGGTGACAGAGGGCCTTTCTGTGTGGAGTTTGCACGTTCTCCCTGTGTCTATGTGGGTTCTCCACGGGGTCTCTTCCTCCCACAGTCCAAAGATGTGCAGTTAGGCTAATTGTGAGTGTGTGTGTCACTAGTTGTGCGTCTGTACAGACTGGGGTCCTGTCCAGGGTGAACTCTGCCTCTCGCCCATAGACAGCTGGGACAGGCTCCAGCTCACCAGTGAGTGAGAGATCCACCACGGTCAGTATTGCGGTTTTCCCAGCAATGGGGGACAGAACTGAAGTCCACTGTGATGTGAGACTAAGGTTGTGATGGTACAGGCAGTGTAGAAAACTCACTCTGTGTCCTGTGCAGCCAACAAGACACCGAGTGGGTTTGGCCGCAAACTCCGAATCCTCCCGATGGTTCCCAGAGACAGTACTGTATGTACATAGTGGAGCTGTTGAATAGTCTGGTTGCCGGGGTTACAAGGCTTTGAAGCTCCTTGCATTCAATACCCAGCTCAGAAGCCAAACCCTCATCCATAAAGTTCACCTCGAACCCAAAGTCAATAAACACTTCCAGAACTTTAGATCCAGTGGGACCCTTCACCGTGGCATGTAGTGCAGGCTGGACCGAGCGTGAGGAGGTTTGCCTCCCCAGCCGCTGATGTCTTTTACCGGGTAACTCGCGGCCCGATGGCCGGGCTGACCGCAGTACAAGCAAGATTGTCTTGAAACCTCCGCTGCAGAAAACCTGGTGGTCCCCAGCTGCATGGGCCCCTCCGTACTTGCAGCCTCATGCAACCAGTGGGTCCCTTCGCCGCTCGCCTCCAACAGAGACCAAAGGAGAGGCAGTCCACCCAGGGAAACCCGATGAGCGATGAGAACGACGCCCAGTGTCCTCCCTGTGGTGGCCAACGTCTGTATCTGGCCAATCACGCAGCTCTTTCTATGTGATATTCATGGAACCTCCGCTAATATCAAAGAAACTAGGACCACAATGCCGCATAAAGGCCAATAACCACATCTGCCACAGTTAGTTAGTCAGTCTCAGCGTTAGCAGCCATTAGTTTGTTAGTTTGTTGACTAGTCAGCAGTTTCCTGACATTTATCATCCAATTAAATAATGTGCAATGATATGGATTGAATCAAAAACAATTTGAGCACTGTGATGGAGGAGTCCAGGGAGTACTGTACCTCACCTCACAGCCCTGCAAGAAGGTTCACGTACCACTACCAACAAGAAGGACATTCTGTATGAGAAGGAGATGCCAAGAACAGTGTAACATGAAAGCATGTGTAGAAGCTACATGAGTTGTAAAACAGAGGACAGTAACTTGTGTATTCGGTATATACAGACAAGACAGAGATAATAATGCACCCAGATCAAAAAAAGGTTATTTGCCTGCAACATATTCTAAAAGAAAATAGAAATAAAAACCCGATTCCATTTACATGTATCTGGAACGTGATGAGTGTCGTGGTTGGTAGATCTTGGAAAGGCCCAGTCTCTCACGAGTAAGGATGTTCACCACATAGTGAACAAGCAGATTATGTGCGTAGTTCAAGAACAAAGTGTCTCAACATGCAATTTTCTATAGCGCCACCTACTGCACAGCGACAGATCCCCTTCTGTAGAGGATACAACCACGTTGGCTCAGGGGCTCTTACCATAACAGTCTGCGTTTCAAAATGTTTTGGAAATCATGTACATGGAAAAAAATATCAGTGCAAAGTTTAAAAGCCAGCATGTGATGCCATGAGTGGGACAGTGACAGGGCACATACAGGTTCTGGAGCTGTGCAGTGAAAATGTGCAAGAAAAATGAGGTTGTGCATCAAGCAAGAATGGGAAAGAATTCAACCTACAAAGCTTCGGCAATTAGCTGTGTACATCTGCAGAAAACAGTTAAGTTCATTAAGTCTGAACATGGAAAACCGCAAGAATGGGAGCAAAACAAACATTGTGCTTCTTTACTCAGCACAAATGGGCTTAATCAAAGAAAAACGAGGTAAAAGTGATTTCGTTTTGGTTTTAGTCTTTAGTTTTTGCTGCTGAATTAAACTTCATATCAACACAGAATAAACACAATAGCTCCCATTTTTTTTAATCCCAGCGGGTTAATTATTCAAAGAATTCAAGAAGTCGAGAATTAATGCTGCCACTCAAATGGCTTTATGTGGAGTCTATGCCACGATAGCTATGTGCCGTGTCTGAGTGGAAGAGAGAGACCAGTATCAAAATGTCTGGTTTGGTCCAGTGTCACAGCTTCAGGCTTACAGTTCGTACCTGTGTAGCTGCAGCTGTATCTTAACCGCCCTTCAGTTCTCTGATGTGTATCAGTAAATCCTTTACACTTAAAAGTGAACTCAGAGAACTGAGCTGGAGATTAAAGGTAATCAATGCTGCAGTAGAGCCATTTCACCGCTGAGCGTGACTGGTGTGGGGGGGTCGTGGATCCTGTATTAACCCATTTAACTCATCTCTCTCTGTGTGTACTGGCAGAGGAGACATTTCAGTGCGCTCAGCCTCAGTGTGCCATATTCTGCTGTAATGTGAGGCCCACAGTGAGTCTTTAAAGCATCTGCTCTGAGACCTGGCCACATAAACACCAGGCAGCCCTGTTAGAATGTTGGCTGAAGGCTCCTTTCACTCTGTGCGACCCTTTCATTGCCCCTCGCTCTCCCTCCCTCTCTCTCACAGGCTCGTCCCCGTCCCGTCTCCATTCCTACTCGTTTCCCTGTTCATCCATCCCTTCCTTCCTCTGCTCGCCCCCCGTCTCCCCGGTCTGTCTGTCTCTTTATGCCATCTTTTATGCCTCTCTCATCCCCGATGTGGCACTACCAATTATGATAAAATGAACCGTGACAGCCTGGACATCTGCTGAAGAGTGGACTCCATAAAGGGATTCGCCCTGTTGTCTGCTGAAGTACAGAGAGAGCAGCAGAATAATAAACAGACATGGCCGTGGGCAGCACCAGTGTGAAGGACCTCAAGGTAGTCAACTACGAAGCCAGTATGCTGCTCCAAAAACTATAATGTTCTGATGATTGATGATGTAATTGTTTAGGGAACAGCTGCATCATATAGGAACGTTTTGTATCCTGCCAATAACACAGATGTGACTTTGAGCAACTTCAATAGATCAAAATGTTTTGTGGAGAACAGAGAACTTAGGCACAAACCTTCCACAAAGACGCACTGGACCCCAGTTCCCTACAGCGAGGACGAATGTTGCTTTTAGCAGTTACGTTGGTTTTACGTTGACCATTTTTATGTAGGATCAGCTTAAATACAACAAAAGTCATTAGTATAAAGTAATAATAAATATCAAGGTGCACGAGTGCATTACACCAGAAATCCGAAAGTCAGGAGCCGAACCATGACAACATGTCAAATGTTAGGCAAAACGGGTCTGCTATGACTAAAGCTGCCACATTGTGGAAGCTACTACACATACTATGCATATGTGTAGTAATATGCAACATGATGCAGTTTCAGTTATGAATCCATTCCTTCATTACCAGTTATACTGTATGACTGAATGGCTAGTAATGGTATGTGTGCAACATAAAGTGAATACATCACACGGGGAGCAGGGTGCCTCACATTCCTCAAACTGCTTTTCTCATTAAGTTTTAAAGGCAGGTCAATAGAGGCTGAGGGACTGATCGATGCACTGAGCCAGGGATCTTTAGCCTAGATTGTTAGCTGCTGGCTCAACTGTGCAGAAGTGTAAACACGCGCAAATAGAGCTCAGTAAACACAAACACGGCTGTAGAGCGAATAATATATATTCATAGCAGCAGAGGAAGACGCACATGCCTGCATGGACAACACAGGGTTGACTGTGTTTGACAGGACACGTGTGTACAGTCTGGAGAGGGGCCAGATAAGGCTGGTTCTGGTTCTGGTTCTGGGCAGAAGTATCAAACATCATCACTGCAACATCACACACAAGCAAGTTCAGTGAGAGTTCAAGCAAAATGACGAAGCAGCCAACAAATACGTCGAACAACGAGCGAATGAGTGAATCCAAATATGACCGGAACAAGGCCCAAATCACCCGGACGAGCAGAACCAACCGAAACAGACGGCAAAGTGACAGTCCACAGGAAAACGGAGGGACTGTGACAGTCTGGCAGGTGCATAGCATATACTGTGGGAGGTGATTAGTCACTGGGCTGAGTCATAAGACAATAAGAGACAGGTGTGCAGGGGGAGAGAGGTGAGCAGGGTCACGGCAACAGAGGACATGTGTGGGGACATCTGCTGGCTGGAAATGTCCTCAATGACAAATGTGACAATGAATCCGTGAAAAATTACCCGTATTAAAGCCCACGTTGGGTGAAACACATACTTACTTTACTACTACAGGTAAATAAAAACCTGTCTGAAAACCTCTCTGCTTCAAGCTGAGAAGATCCTTTTGATTTATTGATTGATCTGGAGGAGTTTTCAGTCAGCACCACATTCTTGATTTACCATCTGTCATTTCATTGTTGTGACTGGTATGATCTGGCTAATCCCTCTATAAATCTACTAAACATAACTCTATTACTTCTGCTCATGGACACACACACCAGAGCCTCAGCACCTACACAGGCTCACGCACACAGGAAGCAGACTGATGGAGGCGATTTGTTGTCTTTGACGTTTCCTCCCCTCCAGGATAACTTCTGCTCCACTACTAATTTCTCCTTCCCTGCGTTTTTGACGTCCTGCTGCTGCTGTTGTAGCTACACCGGGTGTTCAGACCCGTGTCTGCCTATAAGTCACTTGAAGTATGTGCTACAGGCGAATTGTTGTGTTTCTCCTTTATTTGACTGGCAACCAGTGCGAGGATCCTGTAACAAGTTGAATGCTGAAACACTTGAGAGTCTGGCTGCAGCATTCAGCACCAGCTGCAGCCCTGACTCTGGCAGTCAAGTACAGTAAATTGCAAAAGCGCTGTCCTGAGGAGATTAATGCCCTGATCAGGCAGAGTGCTTTTCAGTAGGAGGGGTGATTGTTTGCCATGAGAGGGAAGCGCTTTGCTCACTTTTTTGCTTTCCTGACCAGCTCCACTTGTTCCACAGAAGGTGCTTGGCATGTTTTGCTTCCTGTTGAATTGGATAAACTGAGAAGCCCAACGACTGACAGAAGACTGTCAAACTGTCCACGGCTTGTGGACCAGGCAGCCTATTGCCTGTGGCTCCTCTTTCTGACGGCCTCGTGTGCCCACTGTGTAATCCTGTCCAGTCTTCATGCAGAGATGTAACTAAATGACGGCTGTTTATATTAATCTGTCGGAGCCTTTAGCAGCTGGGTAAGCAGATAAGGTTTGACCTACCTGCATCTGCAAATCTGATTGTAAATGAGCGTGCGCTCATAGTTTACAAATAAAAGAATCATTTTAAATAAAAAATTGCGAGAAACTAGAAAGACAATTGTCATAGTTACAGTAGAGCTTTCACTGTTGCTTAGACCTTACTGACACCAATGTTTATAGCGCCAATTCACAACTCAAGGCACTTTACAAGTGAGGTTTAAGACCTGACACAACTAAACCCAAGAAGTCCCACATAGAGCAGCTTTGAATTGGAGCCAATCAATAAATTGTACATTTTAATAGCAACAGTGGAAAAACTCTATAGAGGAAGAAACCTCCAGCAGACCCAGGATCAGTGGGAGAACATCTGCCTTGACCGGTTGGGGTGAGGGGATAGAGAAGAGAGAAAAGAACACAACCACAACAAAACAAGCAGCAACAGACTCAGGCAGGATGGTTGGACCAGCAACTGAACACTGGAGACACACGACTCTGAGTCTGACGATACCTGGAGATGAGAATAGAGACAGAAAGAGAGAAACACAACAAGGAGAGAACAGAGACAAAGTTAGTCTCATGTGGACGTGGAGGCATGTTAGTGGATGGAATAGATAGAAAACCAGAGGAGCTCAGTGAATGAAGGAGGTTCCAGCATCTAAGCCTGTAGCAGCTGAACTAAGAGATGGATCAGAGAAACCAGAACCATCTGGAACCATCAGCTTTGTCAGAAAGGAAGGTTTCAGCCTAGTTTTAAAGCAGAGAGGGCGTCTGCTGCTAGAACCTGAACTGGAAGCTGGTTCCACATAGAGGAGCTTGGAGCTAAAGGCTCTGCCTCCCGTTCTACAAGTAGAAACTCTAGGAACCACAAGCAGACCAGCTCTGAGAAGCAAGGTTCTGTTGGAGCAGAAGGAGCCATGAGGTCTAAGACAAGATGAAGCTTTATTATGAAGAGCTGTGGAAGAGGAGAAGAATTTAATTCTATCCTAGATTTGACAGGACAGAGAAGCTAATGTAGGAGAAATGTGACGTCTCTTCCTGAGTCCAGTCAGACTCTGCTGCAGCATTTGAATTAACTGGAGGCTTTTAAAGAGTCACTGGTTCAAACTATGAGCAGGGAGACACAGTCGTCCAGCCTGGAGGAACTAATGCAGGGATTCATGTTTCAGCATCACTCTGTGAGAGGATGCTCCTCATTTTAGCAACATTCCTCGGGGGGGCTTGTTCCCCTTTCTTCTTCGTTGGCTTTGGCCCCACAAGGGTTAAGACAAAGAACTATTAGGACAAACTGTAAAAACACTCACAGCTCATTTGCTTTTACAGACAAACACTTAGATTTGTTTTGCTGAATCATGTCCTCAAACATTACACAGCTGTTGTATCCATTCTTCTATCCTTCTCTTCTTGCTCTGTATCTGTGTTGCTTGTGACATTTTGAAGCCAAATGTCATAACCTCAAGGATAAACTTTACAATAGGTGGATACATGTATTCCAGTATATTGTATTTGACTTTGCAGACTTTAAGTCTCATCGTAAAAGCCACCATATTTATTACAAAGCAAACTTCTCAAGGATATGACATTTTCCCTGCTAGTGGGGAAAAAATAGTTCTTTTGTACGGTTCACAAGAGAGTAAATCGCTTGTCTATTTTAAAGAGAAATTCTCCAGTAGTGTGGCTTTTGGAGGAAGGTAGATGTTATAAAACAGGTACAACCAGACATACTCACAAAAAATGTAACCAACATAAATTGTTCCCCAAATGCACACACACACAAAGTAGCATATCAGTCTTATTATTCCATTCAGATGGTTGAGTTTGTCTCCACAGTTCCTGTGTGAGTCTCCCCATCTGTCTGGTACAGTAAGTGTATTGTGTTGTGTTGCTGTATATCTCTACCTGACAGAGGTCCCTCTTTTTGTATATCAAGTACATTTTTAGATGTTTTACGAACAAAAAAATAAAAATATCACCATCTCCTCACATCTACTGGTAACAGCACTGGTGACCAACTGCTTTCAACTCTTGAGGCGCCAAGTGGTTTACCAGTGTAACCAGGTTATACATCGATCTTGTTATAATCACTTTCTGTAACGTTAGTATAGCTGTAATAGCTGATAACGCACAGAAGAATCCCTTTCTCGTCATTTCTTCTTCGTTGGTGTGTGGTTTTTTTCCATCAGCAATAAATGTGGGTTGCCGACAGCCCCTGACAGCCCCCGTGTCACTCGTCTCTATACAGTTGGTATGTAGACCTATACACTTTTTGTGTTCTTGTCGCAGCCGCACGGCCCTTTTGCGCGATACCGCTGTGGGAGAGGACGGATGTTTAGCCAGGTGGGGTTTGGTTCTTTCTCCCGTACAGCAGAAGAAACGGAGTCAAGTCCAACCACCGACTCGGTCTCTACGTAACACAACACAGAATTTCACCGGTCACTCCAGAACCCCCCAACCAGCACTGGGGACCTTACAGCCACAGCTCCAAGTGGCTGTGTCAACAATAGAGCCATAGAACATGGACCACTTGGCCTCAATGTCTCCAGCCTTCCTGGCGATCTGATTTGGGTTGGAGCTCTCCTGGAGGTGGGATTAAAGACAAAAGGTTCAGCCAGATAGTCCCAATAGATCCCCAGTCTGTGTGGCCCCCTCCTCTGCCAGGTACGTCCAACTCACCAACGGGTGGTGATCAGTTCAAAGCTCAGCCAGTCTCTCCACTCGAGTGTCACATAACACCACCACTAAACTAAAATTAAAAAAAGATCAATAAAAGAACACAACTGTGGTTCAGACCGAACAGACCCTTCCTCCCAATCACACCTGGTAGTACTGTAGTTGCCCACGTGGATGTTGAAGTCTCTCCAGTAAAACAGTAGCGCCACGACTAGGGGCACCTTCCTGTACCCCACCAAAAATCTCTGCTCATTCATAACCATGACACATGCACACGAAAACGATTATTAGTGTGAGGATTTGTGATCAGAGTTACTATGTTAATTTAGTTTTTCACTGGACCATATAACAGTGGTTTAGTGTTGAGACGTTTTCCATTTTTAAACCATTTCAGCGGTCAGTTAGACACCAGAGGAGGTTAGCTCCATGGTATAACTCAGAGATCTGCAGCCTAAAGTAGAGGGACCGAAAACTAGAAAGAAAGTTGCTCCAACAGTTTACAGAATTCCTCCCTAGCGTTTAAAGTTTAATACTATATAAAAAGCCCCTCAGTTGCTGGAACCACATATTATTCATCATTACACGAGGAAAATGAAAACAACCACAGGTTTCTGTTCAGCACCTTTAGATTTGCTGGTTAAACTCTGTCTTACTTAGACACTTTCCCCCATTGCTCAGACTGAGTTAACTTCAGTAATTAACTCTGCTAAATCAGCTACTTGTCTCTTAGACTCAATCCCAACTAGATCAGTCAAAGAAGTTCTTCCATTAATCAGCACGTCCACATTAAATCAAACCAACCAGTCTCTGTTTACAGGCCACGTACCACAGGCTTTAATGTTGCTGTGGTCAAACCTTTACTGAATAAACCTACACTGACCCTAGAGAACTAAAAACTATAGGCCAACATCTAATCTGCCCTTTATTTCTAACATTCTGGAAAAAACCGTAGCTAAACAACTATGAGACCACCTGCGTAGAAATAACCTGGATGAAGATTTCCAGTCAGGATTCAGATCCATCACAGACAGAACCAGCTCTGATTAGAGTCACTAATGATCTCCTCACGGTGTCTGTAGTGTATCTACTGTTGTCCTGTCCACTGAGGATAGGCAGAAGAAAAGCACAACTACCTGCAAGAGAAACACACAACTCATAAAAGTAATAATACTGATAATACTAATAAAAATCTCCTCTAAGGAGAGCATCCTCTAAGTAGAGTGTGTTTGTCTTCTTCACATATCCTAGTCCTGTAAAGCCGTCTTTCCATACAGCAGATGTAATAGTTCACTCTTCCGTTGTGTAAAAATGAGACCCACACCCCTCATCGGATGCCCAGGCCTCATTTTATGCTCCAGTAGCTCTATCCATCTTGTCTGACTTCACAACATGCATCAAACCCTCCAATTTAACCCCCACTATTTGTTTTTCTCTGCACACAAAGTCGCTGCCCGTTCTCTGCACCACTCCTTTGTCTCCTGCCTTGTCACCTCTCCTCATGCTCGCCCTCCTGTCTCACTACAGGCCGGCTATCCACAGGGAACCATCCGTCTCTTCAGCGCTGCCTTCCTTTTCTCATCAATTTCAATAGAAAGCTGAGCTGTGTGGCGTGTTTACCCGTGGACCAGTATTTTGGCATTTGAGATGCTCAGCATCAGAGGTTAAATATGTTTGAACTTGGCCTCAGTTGTCTGAGCCATATTGTCGCATATTGTTTCCTACAGTGCGGCAGGACTCTCCAGCTCCTGGTGGATGTCTCTCTGCTTGGACCATGTTTTGCAGAGCTAATAGTGCCTCACAGTAGGCGAGCTGTTGTCAGCTGTTACAGAAATGCTACATACAAAGTCCGCACTGCTTCTGCCACAATCACTGGAGATTTAAAAAAAGGTCTCACCAGCTCAATTCCTGGTCCTTTACCTCACACAAGCAAACGCAATACAGAGATTATATTGTCGATTACTGTCCCACGGACCAAACCCCAGGAGCTTACACAACTAATTGCCTCTTCAGACTCAACTAGACTCTACAGTTTACTTGCAGTAAATGCAGCACACTACAGATTTTCATTAAGATTAATTCAGTGTCTTACTTGTCTCCTCTCATCGTCGCTCACAACTTCTAGAGGTTTCCTTGTGTCCATTGGTTCCTTTCCCTCTCTCCTGTCATTTTCACTCGACATGCCTCCTTCAGGCTCACCCCATCATGAACCTCCTTCCCCTCATCGGTCTGCTGTCACGACCAGTCAGTGATCAAAGATCTGCTTCCTGTAACAAATGACGCCTCAGACGACAGCAGGGACTCTTCTTGTAATAGTCAGTGGAAATAAGCCGTTCAATGCTTTTATTAGCATGAATAGGAATGTGAGAAACTTGCACAAAGAAATATCAATAAGTAAAATGCATTTTTACAACATGTATGACAGAGACATTACTTTCAGAACTGACACACAGATTATCTACAGCATGAACCTTTATTGTCACATTTTACCTGCCTTGGAATATGTCAGAAACATTACTTTAACATTACTTTAACAATCTGTGTCTCTTCAGGCATTTTTTACCAACACTGAATTATACAGTCTGTGTGCTGACGTGAGGCCTGGTGTGTGAGAACGGACACGTCACAATTACCGAAGCCCAACACTGCACATCAGTGTTTCCAGTGTAAGTGGGATTCATTGTCAGCAGTCATCTAAGTAAAGTTGGCCACATTTCACCTGCTGCTTAGCCATTACAGTAGCACAGGTGCTGGCAAAGCCATCGTCTAATGAGGAAGCACAATTTGAGTCTGTGCATTTAAAACGTGTGATGTGTCTGACAGACAAAGACAGAGTAGAGTAGAGAGCACTTATCGTAGAAAGTGTAGAACGTAGGCCCTAAAACCTGAAATGCGACGGTTCAGTTACACCCCTTCCTGTTTGTGCAGCAGTGAATCTGTGCCTTGTATTGTTTGCCAACTCTTAACCCTTATTTCACACATTTGTAGTTACTAAATATTTTGCTTCTTGTTCCTGTGACTTCTTATAGAGCTTTGTAAAAAAGAAGAGCAAGAGAGCAGAGACTCTTGTTGTAACAGCAGTCTGATTTGTGTATGGAGTCATTCAGATATTCTACACAATCGCTGTGCACAAAAACCTGTTTAAATGGAAAAATTGTGATGAATATGTTGCTATAGCAAAGACTTAAATTAAACTCTTGGCCATGGGAATTTCTCATCACTGCAGCACTGCCATAAATAATGAGGCAGAGCCAGGTCATCCACAACAATGGCCCTGACGACAGCGAGCGTATATATACGTACGTGGTCATTTTAATCTAATGCACACATATACTGCAGCAGTTTGCCTGATTTGTGTTTCTCTATGAACCTTCATCCAGTCTGAAAAAAAGTTACACAATAAAATCCATCAATCAGTTCACTGAATTTAGAGGCAGCTCAGTGACATTCTCTGTTTTATGGTTCTGTCTGGTTGTTCTGTTGCCACGTCCTGACGTCACACTTCACACTTTTGTTGATGTGTTTGTCTGTTGCTGCTCTGCTGCCACAGTTCATCAGTTCATCTGTTCGTCTGTTCTGACCTCGGTCTGTACGTTTACATGTTACCTGAAGCCTGTGAAATTGTTGTGCTGTTCTTTTTTTTCTGCTCATGCAGGGATTTTTGTGCTTGTTCAGTCAGTTTGTTGTCCTTGTGGTTTTGTCTGGCTCCTGTTCTTAGTTTATTTACGTTCTTTGCATGTTTTTGATTTTTTGAATTCTGCTCATACAGTGTTAATTTAATTGAAATTCCTGGTCTGAGATTTTCTCCTGACCTTAAGTTCGTGTTTGTTTGTGTTTCTATGTTGGTGAACTTGCTCAGTACTTATGAGATTTTGTATTTTTGAATTATTAAACTTCTTTTGACAGACTGTCCTGCATCATTTGGGTTCTCAGCCTGATGGTACCTGTGAGTCAGGCCGCCATCAGTTTAACCCGTGAATTTGTGTACAGTACACTAGCGTTTGTGTGGTTTACTAGGATGCTAATGTAAATGCAACATTCTACTGAACCTCCCTCATATTTAACCCTGGTGCAGCCTTCAAGGGGTCAACATGAAAACAGGAGGCTCTAAGCTCAAAAACCACACAAGGGTTGGATCAAACAGCCGCAGACAGACGATGAATCACAACACGCTTCATCTAGATGAACGGTTGGATGAACGTGTTCATCATAGACCCACACGTGTTCATTGCTTGGATGTAACACCCGCCAAGGCTGTTTGATCCAACCCTGGTGTGTTGCTGAGCTTTGGCCTAGTTATCAGTGGGGTCGATTTGACCTTTGAAGGCTGCACAAGGGTTAAATATAAGAGAGGTTCAGTTCATTTACATTAGCATCCTAGTAAACCACACAAACGCTAGTGTACTGTACACAAATTCACGGGTCAAACTAATAGCGGCCTGACTCACAGGTTGGGAACCTATATATATAAGCTATTTATATATAAACGTATTACAGCTAATGAACAATGACATGAGAACATTCCACGTAGTTTCATGTGGTGCTGTGAAATTAACAGTGGGTTCCAGACCACACAGGTGCTGGCAGGAGGATTCATGGAGGCACCTGATGCTCAACTCTGTGGCCAGAAGTTTTAATTAGCAAATAATGCCAAGTCTTGACACAGTGAAACCTAAACCTAAGTGTTTCTCTGGCAGTTGGACTCATTTGCACCGTTGAGAATAGTTCTTTACGTGCTGACATTAAGGCCCCAGCTGCTTCTGTCTACGAGCATTTCTCAAGAGCAGCTCATGTAATGATTAAGACGCACACGAGAGAGACACACAGATGCCACCCGAGACATGATGAAAGAGTGTCATTATGCTAACATATTCACATATGCAGGTAAGTTGTATCTGACCTGTAATAGCTTGTGACTGAAGACACAGGTACACCATGCATAATTACAGACTGGGCTGATGCTCGCATGTCTGTGTGCTTACCAAACAGTCTGTAGTTTGTGAGCAGGGGTGTGTGTGTGTGTGTGTGTGTGTGTGTGTGTGTGTGTGTGTGTACAGGTTCAAGGCTGAAGGCAGCTTCAACCTTGAACCTGTCAAATGATGTGGTCCATGAACCTCTGTCCTCTGTCTTCCTCCTCTGGTCCTTGATGTGCGTCACGCATCGCGCTGACTCCAGTTCAGCTTTAATCTGTGAATCTGAGAGGGAGGCACAACATAATCATGCACATTTGCAATTGAAGCACTTTTCTTCTGAGCAGTGCAGTAAGAGAGAAATGCAGATTGTTGGTTCGACTGGATCTGACTGGAAGAGGAGCAGAAGTCCAAAAGGTCACATGCTGTCACTGCCTCCTTTGCAGCTGCTACAGATTTCACACAGCACCAAGCCAGCTGTAAGAGTTCAGCTATGGTCTGTCGTTCATGAATCGTCTGTCATGAGCTTCCGTCTTTCATCCGTTCCGGTTTTTCTGAAGCTGTCCATCTCAGCTGATCCATTAGTGGATAATGTGGCGATCATTTACGTTGGTAATGTTCTTGATGCTGCTCTTTTGCTGCGTCTGACACCTGATATAAGGTCTCAGGGTTTTTGCCTGGTCTATGAGGAACCGGCAGGTTATTGATTCATCTGTGTGATTGTTATTTCCCTCTGGTTAAAGTTAACGTATTACTGTGGCAGCCTCCGTGGGTTCTTAAAAGATCTGTGTCTTTTGTTGAATCTTTAATCAAATTTTAATAAGCCATCTACTCAGTGGAGTCCATAATTACTGTGACTTAACTCAAAAGTCTGTTTGCCATTCATTGCCTTTAATGTTTTCTAGGCCTTTGTAATTTCACTGAACTAATTGCATTGTCAGCTACTGAATCAAGCGAGTATTCACTCTCAGTGATGTATGAACTTCACAACAGGACACATTCCATTGCACACTGGTCACTATTATTATTATAATAATATGTATGTTAATATTTTTCTCTCTCTTTTAAAGAAATTAATTCATCAGTTTCCGTCATTCAATCAAAATAGTTTATTTGTCAAGTAGTGGAAAAGTCAAAAACTATGTTAAAAGGGTTGGAGGTCAACTTCATAGTCAAATGAAACGGGCTGTGAAAGCTGGAATCAGATAGACAATGAGCCACGTACTCCCTTAAATACAACCCTGCCTGTTAAAACCCACCAAAGCAGACTCACCCAAAAAGCTTAAAACAACAAAACAAAGAAAAACATGGAGGCTGAAAAAAACTACAACCAAAGAACTAGTGCACAAGAGCAGCAGAGGAGAGAATAAATGGCTGACACTACCTGGATTAAGATGATTCCACATCAAGGTGGTCAACAATGATTGAAGACTCCAGAACACAATGACAGAAAACCTGTCAAGTGAAGCGGCTCCTCATACTCACCAGAGAGAGGAAGTCATCGTTTGCCATTATCTGTCATCAGCTGGTAAGAGGAGAAACATTTTAGCTACAGTCAAAACACATTAAAAAGGGGGAAGATGAGCCAGGATGTAGGCGGCTGGTACCTGCCTCTGCTCTACTGCTGAACCGCTGAACAACGTCTTTGAGCTCATACGGTCAACACAGAGCGGAGGTGTCCTGTGACGGTAATTGCCTCGGTCCAACAACGTGACCCTGTGACAGCAGTGCCACAGACCAACGCGGCTCTATTCCCTTGCTTATAATTGTGATTTGGAGTGGCCACTGATTTAACATTTGACCAAGTGCACACAGTTAAGCAGCCTTGAAATTCCACTGCTCTACAGGAGGCTGATTTGTCCTAGTGACTGCCACCATGTAAACATGTAATCAGGTCACTAATCGGCTTTTTACAAGTGCACCTACAGAACAAAGGCTGCAGCTGCCTTAACCCTCCTCTTCTGCTGTTCACCCGGTTCCTGGCCCATTCTACAGCCCTGGAAGCAGCATGTGATGTACTGTTGTGTTGGGGGTCTAACATTATGGCTCAGGTGCAGAGCTCATGGAAACGTGGAGATAAGTGGTCCAGCACCAAAACTCTGCACGTAGGGAGCAGGTGCTAAAGCACAAACAAATCCTTTTTAATTCGTTGAGTTCAGCACTTGAATGTTAAGTAACGAAACGCTTAAAGCTTAAAGCTTAAAACTGAAAACGCTTGTCCAGAAGCATGTTGGCCGTGAGAAATGAACTTCTGTATGAGCTTCGTCCAGTTTTACAATCACATTTCCATGCTTCCATGTGTCCCTTTGATTGGCTTCACTATGGGCTACTTGGCAAATGTAAAAAGGACAGAAAGTTGCAAAGAGCCACACAAAGACTCACAATTCTCTGGCCATGCTCTTCTGAAAAACTTGGAGAAGTAAAACGTCCAGAACTTAATTTTAGGGAATCGAGTCATACAACTGACTGTTATACATAGTTCTACAACATGTGCGCTGTTATAACAAGCAGGTGTACTACCGTCTTATTAAACGCTTGGCCATAATAGAATGGTTGTACATAAAGTGTGTACTTGTAATAGCGATGTAGTGTGAGGAAAGCCACTTTGTTCAGATCAAACAAATGCCTGTTGAACCCGGTGTCCACTGTCCCGGCACACAGTCAAATATCCAGGATAGCCTGCAGCCATGGAAGGAGAAGGCCTCTGCTCTGCCTGATGAGGTTACAGGCACAATGGTGTCTGTGCACAGTGATGGGAAGCACAGCACAGCTTGCGACTGCACGTATGGATGTGTCATCTTGGAGCATCTCGTCCAGAATAGAATAGAACAGAACAGAACAGAACAGAACAGAACAGAACAGAATAGAATACAATAGAATAGAACAGAATAGAATAGAATAGAACATAGTAGAGTAGAATAGAATAGAATAGAATAGAATAGAATAGAATAGAATAGAATAGAATAGAATAGAATAGAATAGAATAGGTCTTTATGTCATTGTCATATGTACAACGAAAATTGAAAGCGGTCTCGTTCTGATTATTCACTCATTCAACTGTGTTTCAAGGCTGTGATGTATGAAGATTCATAATTATTTGTTGGATCGGTTGTATTTTCCTGACTTACCGTACTTCAGCATTGGATTCTGTTGTGTGTGTGTATTTATTGCTTTCATGCTTTCAGACAGATGGGCCTGCAGTAATTTAACACATATGTTACGATTGAAATTTTCCAACAAAGCTAAAACATCTGGTCAGAAGCTGAGATCTGTTACAGACTTACTACGGAGGAGAGACTGGCTGAGACACGACCCGGCAGACAAGACTTAACTAGAAATCTGGTATTTAATACGTAGAACAGGTAGACACAGGTAATAATGACGCCAACAGACAATAACGTTGAACTAAAACACGGCACGTATAGTATGGAGCAACAAGACAAGACGGAACCGGAGCCCGGAGCGATGATTACTCCATTAATACAATGCTGTAACGTGTTGTTATGAATGAAATGCAATGTGCAGATTATATTCAAGTGACCAACCTTAGTCCTTCGTTTAATGGGCCACATTCCACTCTGTGACGGTGGATTCCTCATCTTTGTGTTTTGCTGTGTGGATGTGGAGGCTTGACGCCTTACGATAACTGTGCGGGGGCCCACAGATGGGTTACCGCTCGCTGCTACTGTCTACGTTCGTGCCAGACGTGTGAAGTGCTGCTTGCACAGTGTTCTGCACACTGTGTGCGAGAGATGATGATTTGTTATCGCTCATGTTGGACTCATGCAGGGAATTCATTACATCCTAGAAGAGACGCTGTCACGCTGTGGAGGAAGGGAGTAATATTAAGCATTCGGTGAGAAAAACCCCAACACATGCAGTTTGGTGCGACGACGGCTGACCTGGAAGCTGCCATCACGCTGAAAGCCGTCCAAGGTGACGGCTGGACATGGGCGGTGTTGCACATCAGCGTGGTTAGTTTCCGAAAACTGTAGGAACTAAACGTCGCACATATATGATGAAACACACATCATGTATGTTAGACATTTAGCACAACACACAACCGACAACATGTACAGTAAATGTCCAGAATCGGCCAAAAGGTGGATTTTGGATATGTGAACTTTAACGTCATCTCCACTTTACTGCAGTTTATCTTTTTCATTCCAAAATCTAATAAAGTGAGAGAACACTGACATTTTGAGAAAATATTTGTTTCTTCTCTAAACCACAAATGAGAAGATCAATGTATATTTCGTCTGTGTGTCTGGAACAGAGACAGGTCATCAAGCTCTTTCCCAAAAATACCAGAGTGTGTTTCATTTGCCTCCCTGCCACATTAATCTTTTCTTGTCTTACAGCTGACGGGAATGAAACTGTTCATCGGCCACAACTTGAAGAACTGACAGAAGATGGAGCAGTTCACTTCAACTTTCATTTTAAGCAGAATATTTAAAATGTAATATTTCAAATATTGGAAAGAGCTCGATGACCTGTCTGTGCACCTGGAGTTGACTTTACACATTTACATGCACAAGTGTTTCAGTTTCTCATAAATACAACAGGCTGGGCTGCTCCGCTTTCCCATGGACCTTGTTGCGACTTTTTTCCACATTTATTAAACTCAACAGAGGACTCAGAACCTTTCTACTTACAGGCTCCTGAACCGTCAGCTACTGAAGCTGTGGTCTATAGACTTGATGTTCCACAACCATAACACTGTTCTAGGCCTCCTAGAGTTTTGTTACTACAGGATCCAGGTTTGTCCAAAGAGGGAACTGGACTTGTTTCAAGGTCAAGGTCTGATTTTTAGTCAGAGTTGTTCATTTGTCTGTTGTTTTTACATTCAGTATAAGAACATTACTATTATTACGCTGCGGCTCGTTACGGGATGTGATAAACTGAGCAGAATGCTGCTAATGTGTGTTTTCTGTCTCTGTTGAGGTCAGTTACAGATAACAGCTAATTATCCTTCGGCTCTGTTTGACGTAGGTCTCAGTGTCCTTCAGTCCACAGAGACACGTCAAACACTGAATCTGTCAGTGCTTTTGTTCTGGTTCATTTAACGTTGGGCTCAGAATTTTGCACCTGTGAACATTGTCTGTCTGTGTTTTTGATGTTTTTGACTTGTTTTGCTATGAAAGCTTCTCAGACAAGACAAACAGCCTGGAACCACTGCAGAGCGTGTGTGTGAAGGTTTTTAAGTCAGGCTCAACATTTAAATAATTTGGAACGACGAGCCAAAAAACATAATTTGTCAAAAGCAAACCTTATTGGCTGGAAA
Source organism: Macropodus opercularis (assembly GCA_030770545.1). NCBI lineage: Eukaryota > Metazoa > Chordata > Actinopteri > Anabantiformes > Osphronemidae > Macropodus > Macropodus opercularis. Next base: position 18,053,955 of record CM061098.1, on the reverse strand, counting down.
TTTCAAATATCTTTCAAATGTATGCATTTCATTTCAATGCAGCGAATGATTTGCATGTAGCCTGTATATCTATACAGGAGAAAGCAAACAATAGCTGCAGCTCCTCAGGAAAGGATTCTGCCATTTATTCATATTCTGGACACGGAAGACAATTTGTTCAGACGAAGGCTATGGTTGGATGAGCCTGTCTCAGCAGAAGAGGAGGGTTAAGGCAGAATTTATCTCTTACAATGTGGAGAACAACTTCAAAACTGGAAAATTCTAACAAAGTATCAACATAACACAAAACCTCTGCAAGGCAGGAAAATAGTCAAGCACAAAAGTAAGAACTAACAATCACGACGCATGCAAGGAAAGAACTGAATGTCAGGAACAAACCAATAAAGTATCGAAGTAAAGCACAAAACAAAATCACTGCGTTGCAGGAAGAATAGTTCAAGACAAAACGTAAAGACTAAAAATCACTGCTCAAAGGCACAAAACTTACTAAACACTAAAGAATTTCAAACCTACAGGGCGACAGACGTGAACCCAAAACGCTGACACAAGAACCAACAGAGTTTGTGTGAAATGAGTCCGTACACACAGAAACACAGGGAGCAGGTGTAAGAGACAACAATGAATAGAACCGAACCGGACCGATAAAGCGCCTCCGTCAGGGCGGACGGTGACATATTTCTGTAGAGTCGTTCTGTTTCATTCTTGTGTCTCTGGTTGTTTTTCTCTTCTTAGTTGCTTCTGTCTCCTTGTGGTCTCTTGGATGGATGTTGTCTCTTGACCAGTCCAGTTTGATTTTACAGCCTTTCCATATATTCATGTTCTCATGTTTTCATCCGTTCATCGTGCGTCCAAGTGGACATTTGTGTGGATGTAATTAAACCCCCTCCAGGCATTTGAGATGTTGTGTTGATGTGAAAGGCACAGACATGAAGTCACACTGACCCTGACCTTTGACGAACAACATCTAATTAGTTCATCTTTGCCTCCAAGTGGATGTTTGTGCCAAATTTAAAAAATCCCTAACAGCGATACTCGGCTACTGTATCCGTGACAATGGGACTGACTGTGGGACAACCCAGAAACACAATGGCCGTATTTACACTGCCAACATTAGAATCAGCAGATGTCATCAAACCTCCTTGCCATGAAGTCTTTGAGCAGTCAGGCCTCAATGAAAGCGTTCAATAAATCAGCCTTGTTATCCTCTCCATGTGAAAACTCTCACACTTTCTTGTACAAAAGTTGGGCATGAATGCTCCATCAGGCCTTTTTGTACTGTAACAATGCTACCAAAATAACAGCATCAATTTCCACCTATGAAAAATGGGGAGCACTGCATGTTCACACAAACAATCAAAACCCAATCAGTTGAATTTCCAGAGGAGCAAATTAAGCGTGGATGGGAAATTACACCATTGTCAGGCAGAATATGCCAGTAATCACTTAAATTGAGCAGGAAAACAGAAATTAGCAACAAAAGGCCTTTAGACTGTCAGTGTGGTTGATTAGGTGTAAGAGAATGTGCCCCAGCTCATCAGTGCAACATTATGCATAACTGGGTTCTGCACTTACTGTCTAATAAACTGTTTAAACGTTGGAGGGAACACATACATTACCATGTATGAACAAATGCCTCGCTTTCCACTTCTGCTTCAATCTAGCCCGTTATCTGAGAGCTGCACGTCAGCCTCCTTGCTTTCTCACCATCCTTAGAGCAAGCTCAGCCTGGGAGTAGGAGCATCCCCAGCGAGGACGAGTAAAGAGCAGCAAGCACCCCAATTAAAGCCCAGTGATGACAGAGGCAGAGGAGAAGAAGTAAATCAAAATGAGACTGAACATGAGAGGAGAGTCACTAATTCACAAACAAATGAGGAGGAGAGGAGGGAACGAGTCCTGGGTTGCGTCGGCCGCCGGGTCGGTCCAACCTTCAGCTCAAACTCAAACTCATCCATTCAAAGGAAGATTATTACAGTGGAGTGAAAGTGATGTGACTGTGGAAGCGAACAGAAGGTCCCTTAAAACAGCATCCAGATGTCGTCTTCATATTTTATCTTGCTTTATCTTTAATGTTTTTCACTTCAATTATTCAGTCAACCTCATTAACAGATATGACTGCGGTGCATGTAATCTCTGTGCCAGACATTTGATCTGTGCAGGCTCTGGGCATCAGGGGGCTTTAGCGGGTATTGTTTTTCCTCTTTCATGATAGCCGGTGCTTTAGATCAGCTGCTGCTGACCTCATTATTTTCTCACAGCAGGGGGGATTTGAGGCAAGCTTGTGTTGTCTGTTTTTCACTTTATTGCCTCACTTTTCTCTGTCGTATTCAAAAGTTAAAACAGTTTGATGTGTTCCGCATGCCTAGGAAAGCTGACTTTTGATTATGTAAGGCCCTTTTTTAACTTTCACTGTTGCATGATGTATCACACTGGGTGCAGCATTAATAAAGGAGGCTTAAAAATGTCACAGGCCTTTAATGTTGTAAGTCATTATTTGATCTCTTTTGTTTATTTATTTATTATACAATGTTACAGTTCCGCGCTGTCTCTTGTCAGCTCTTGATCAAAAGTACAACACTTATATAATTGCTCAAACGCTGTGGGTATAAAATGAAGAAGATACATCAGTGTTGCACCCATTCGCTTCAAACCTCTCTCACCCACACACATAACGCACGGCTCCAGTAGTAGTGTGAAACGTCCCACATACACTATACATACACCTGACAGCAGGCCTGACGACCTGCACGCACCTTGTTTAGCAGGGACCCGTTTTGTGGTTGATGATTTGACACAGCTGGGTTTCGGATGCCACCAGGTTGGCAGCTCTCAGCTCCATCGCTCGTCTGATCTGGAAAATCACATTGGACCAACCAGTCGATAAAAGCCATACGGACGGGAATGTGCTGCTGTGCTTGGCCCTTGTCTTGGGTGAATGTTGCTGCCAGACCCATTTGTGTTTTTCTTCCAATCACATCGTTTTAGTTACATGGTTTGTTGGACCTAGTAAAGCTTTTCAAACTTGTTTTCGTTTCACTATCGTTCTTTAAGTTACGTCTTGTGTAGTGATCTTGTTTGAGTATATATTGAAGATGGAACTTATATAAAGGATTTCATGTCAGGAAGAGGATTCTGTCTTAAGAAGTTGTTGTATTTTTGTATTAGTCTGTGCATCTTTAAACAGGAAGGGTTTCCATCCAGTGTTTTGGATTAAACCGTGTTCCCATGATGCCTTGTGGCTCTGGGTTCTTCTAAGCTGCATTTCCCTGCAACATTTTGCGTTGTGCGGCACCTTCATTTATGGATTTATGTGGAGTTTTCTGTTTATTTTGTGATCCTATGGGAGTGATTTCTTTAGTCCAGTTTGTAAGGTTCACCTCTGACCCAGGGGAGATGGGTTAACACCAGATTCCTCTACCGTCACCATACTCCCAGCCCTTCAGCTGTTACCGCAACCGGCACCGTCGTCGCACTTCCCCCATCCTTCAACTGCTGGGTTTCACCACACTCGCTGTCATGTGCCACCTACTGTACCTCACTCGATCACAGCTTTGTCTCGATCTTTTCATGTGAATTAGTAATTTAAGAATGAGCCTGATCATTGTCCCTCCTCTGCAGACCAGTGACCTCATGCCCAGGCGCTTGCCTTCAGCAGCAGCTTGCATAATAAAACACAGCTGTGGTTCTTGCTAGTTCTTTGGGTCCCACATACAAACACTACCATAAAACGTCACTCTTTTATTTCTGAGATTGATGCTCTAAATGAAAATGTTCAGGTTTCTCTGACCAACTTGATGCAGGTGCACAGTGATGCTGCTGATGAGATGGTCCCACCGGGGACACTCCTAGAGACAGAGGCTCAGTTTTAACAGGGGGAGAAGAGCGATAATTACCTTTCTTTGGAACCTAGACGACAAACAGAAGTGTCCTTAGGCCCTTCAGCTTCCATTAAGACCGA
>CM061098.1:17440000-17445000 GCA_030770545.1 Macropodus opercularis | reverse complement strand
AATCCAGACAATCAAAATCTATTCTCCACAGTAGTACGTTGTCTTACACCCACGACCCAGGGTTGATCACTGTGACCCCGTTTGTGTCTCGGCTCGTTGGTCTAGGGGTATGATTCTCGCTTTGGGTGTGAGAGGTCCCGGGTTCAAATCCCGGACGAGCCCACCGCAAGCGTTAGCGTTTCACAGTCTTCAATAGAACTTTGCCTTTTTAATCAACTCCCATCCTAATTGCTTTCCTGACCCCACATCTAATCTAGTTTCTTAATTGCTTTGGGAGCCATTTTGGCTCGTTGGCCTAGTAGTATGGTTGTCGCTTTGGGTGCGAGAGGTTCAAATCCCAGACGAGTTCTTCGCAACTACTAGTTGTGCTTCTCTGTCTCTCTCTCTGTCCTCATCTACAGGTATCGTCAGACTCAGAGCCATGTGTCTCCCGTGTTCAGCTGCTGGTTGCGCCATCCTGCCTGTGTCTGTTGTTGTAGTTGATTTCTTTTCTCTCATTTTTATCCCTTCACACCAACCGGTCAAGGCAGATGTTCGCCCACATTGAGCCAGGGTCTGCTGGAGGTTTCGTCCTCTATAGAGACAGAGTTTCTCCTCTTCACTGTTGCTATTAAAATGTACAATTTATTGATTGGCTACAATTAAAAGCTTGGTCTATTTGTAGTGTTTAGTTGTGCAAGGTCTTAACTCTTACTTGTAAAGTGCCTTGAGTTAACTGTTGTTGTGAATTGGCGCTATATAAATAAAATTGAATTGAAATTCTTGCTTTGTGCTAGTCCATCTGCAATAGAATTTTAAGATTTTCATAAACTGCTAAGCTAATTGCTTTGGTGAGCATCTGCTTGGTTTTGAGACATTATCTCGGCTCGTTGGTCTAGGAGTATGATTCTCGCTTAGGGTGCGAGAGGTCCCGGGTTCAAATCCCGGACGAGCCCTGCTTAACTGTTTGACTTGTAAGCTTCACTGGAACCTTAGCCGGGAAAAATCCTTACGCTGTGGCCTTTGAGTGGTCAAAATGATAAATAGGGGGCGCTCAAAGCTCAGAAACCACACATGGGTTGGATAAAACAGGCGATAAATCACAACATGCTTTACGGTTGGATGAACTTGTTCGTCAGGAGATCCATACTCGTTGTTTGCCTGCATGGAACACCCACGAAGGCTGTTTGATCCAACCCTGGTGTGTGGTTTTGGTGGCCCCTATTTTACAGTGGGGTCGTTCTGACCCCTCGAAGGCTGCACAAGGGTTAAACACACGCTACTCTATGTGCATGGAAGTACAGTTACGTGCACAAATGTCTCAACAGCACAAACTGAATGCCCACTGCCCACCATTACCAGGGCGGTGGGTTTTCTTACCGACGTCTCATCTACAGGTATCGTCAGACTCACAGCCGTGCGTTACACAGGTTGAAGGAGTATGATTCTCCACTTCTTGAATTGTAAGCTTCAGTGAAACTTTTTCCTGTTGAAAAACTGATATCTTAAGGCCCTTTAGATTTTACATGGAAGTACAGTCCAATCCAGCCAATCGAAATCTATTCTCCACAGTAGTACGTTGTCTTTTACCAATGAGCCAGGGTTGACCCACTGTGACTCTCTTCGTGTCTCGGCTCGTTGGTCTAGGGCTATGATTCTCGCCCAGGTTGCGAAGGCTCCCTGGTTTAAATCCCGGACAAGCCCTTGGCAACTATTTGTACTGTCAGCTAACGTGACACGTCACCTGTTGTGTACACCACTAGCTTAAGGCCACCTCAGCAGTAGTGCATCCTCCATTCTCAGTGCACCAGGATTGAACTTGTCTCGGCTCGTTGGTCTAGGAGTATGATTCTCGCTTCGGGTGCGAGAGGTCCCGGGTTCAAATCCCGGACGAGCCCTGCCTAACAGCTCTAGTTAATGGCTTCAGTGACATTTTCACCGGTGTATAAACTGCTATCGTAAGGCCATCTAGAATCACTCGTGCTCTAAGCTCATTCCTGCAGTAGTCCGTCTTCTTTCTTTAACCAACAAGTGACAGCCTTGTCTCGGCTCGTTGGTCTAGGAGTATGATTCTCGCTTAGGGTGCGAGAGGTCCCGGGTTCAAATCCCGGACGAGCCCTGCTTAACTGTTTGACTTGTAAGCTTCACTGGAACCTTAGCCGGGAAAAATCCTTACGCTGTGGCCTTTGAGTGGTCAAAATGATAAATAGGGGGCGCTCAAAGCTCAGAAACCACACATGGGTTGGATAAAACAGGCGATAAATCACAACATGCTTTACGGTTGGATGAACTTGTTCGTCAGGAGATCCATACTCGTTGTTTGCCTGCATGGAACACCCACGAAGGCTGTTTGATCCAACCCTGGTGTGTGGTTTTGGTGGCCCCTATTTTACAGTGGGGTCGTTCTGACCCCTCGAAGGCTGCACAAGGGTTAAACACACGCTACTCTATGTGCATGGAAGTACAGTTACGTGCACAAATGTCTCAACAGCACAAACTGAATGCCCACTGCCCACCATTACCAGGGCGGTGGGTTTTCTTACCGACGTCTCATCTACAGGTATCGTCAGACTCACAGCCGTGCGTTACACAGGTTGAAGGAGTATGATTCTCCACTTCTTGAATTGTAAGCTTCAGTGAAACTTTTTCCTGTTGAAAAACTGATATCTTAAGGCCCTTTAGATTTTACATGGAAGTACAGTCCAATCCAGCCAATCGAAATCTATTCTCCACAGTAGTACGTTGTCTTTTACCAATGAGCCAGGGTTGACCCACTGTGACTCTCTTCGTGTCTCGGCTCGTTGGTCTAGGGCTATGATTCTCGCCCAGGTTGCGAAGGCTCCCTGGTTTAAATCCCGGACAAGCCCTTGGCAACTATTTGTACTGTCAGCTAACGTGACACGTCACCTGTTGTGTACACCACTAGCTTAAGGCCACCTCAGCAGTAGTGCATCCTGCATTCTCAGTGCACCAGGATTGAACTTGTCTCGGCTCGTTGGTCTAGGAGTATGATTCTCGCTTCGGGTGCGAGAGGTCCCGGGTTCAAATCCCGGACGAGCCCTGCCTAACAGCTCTAGTTAATGGCTTCAGTGACATTTTCACCGGTGTATAAACTGCTATCGTAAGGCCATCTAGAATCACTCGTGCTCTAAGCTCATTCCTGCAGTAGTCCGTCTTCTTTCTTTAACCAACAAGTGACAGCCTTGTCTCGGCTCGTTGGTCTAGGAGTATGATTCTCGCTTAGGGTGCGAGAGGTCCCGGGTTCAAATCCCGGACGAGCCCTGTTTAACTGTTTGATTTATAAGCTTCAGTGGAACTTTAGCTGGGATTAAACTGCTGTCTTAAGGGCCTCCGTGACCTGCCATCAAAACCAGTTTGTTTATTAGTACGTCTTGTTGTTTTTTTTAAAGAGCCACTGCTGCACTAGTCTTAGCTCGTTAGTCTAGGAGTATGATTCTCAGTCAGTCTTCCCTGGTGGGAAATGAAGGAATATGGAACTGTCGCTTTAAAAAGAAATCCTATTTCGATCCAACCTATCCTATGAAGCGAAACAACTATCCCACGCTAGCAGAGTGCATTTAAACACACGCTACTCTATGTGCATGGAAGTACAGTTACATGCACAACTGTCTCAACAGCACAAACTGAATGCCAGGAATTCAACTCCTACCATTATAATTATTGAGACGGGACTTCCAGTATACGAATACATGCAATTTGTGTATGTTTATTTACTTTGGGATGAAATTTCAGAGCTGTAATGTCCGACACCATTTGCAGTGACAAATGGCTTTTATCTTATTCCCCACAGGTTGAAGCTGATTGAAGCCAACGTTGGGTTTAACTCCCGGGCGGAGCGGTGGGTTTTCTTACCGACGTCTGTGCTGCTGGACTCTTCTTTAGTAGTCAAAGGCTCGTCAACAACTTGTACTGTCAGCTTAAGTGCAACGTTAACTGGTTTATCAAATGCTATCTTAAGGCGCTCTGTCCCGTAGAGTCTAAACTTAAATCTGCAGTAGTGCACCTTCTGTATTTAATGAACTAGCCTTGACCTTGTCTTGGCTTGTTGGTCTAAGAGTATGATTCTCCACTGGTTGAATTGTAAGCTTCAGTGAAGCTTTTTCCTGTTGAAAACCTGATATCTTAGGGCCCTCTAGATATTACATGGAAGCACAATCCAATCCAGACAATCAAAATCTATTCTCCACAGTAGTACGTTGTCTTACACCCACGACCCAGGGTTGATCACTGTGACCCCGTTTGTGTCTCGGCTCGTTGGTCTAGGGGTATGATTCTCGCTTTGGGTGCGAGAGGTCCCGGGTTCAAATCCCGGACGAGCCCACCGCAAGCGTTAGCGTTTCACAGTCTTCAATAGAACTTTGCCTTTTTAATCAACTCCCATCCTAATTGCTTTCCTGACCCCACATCTAATCTAGTTTCTTAATTGCTTTGGGAGCCATTTTGGCTCGTTGGCCTAGTAGTATGGTTGTCGCTTTGGGTGCGAGAGGTTCAAATCCCAGACGAGTTCTTCGCAACTACTAGTTGTGCTTCTCTGTCTCTCTCTCTGTCCTCATCTACAGGTATCGTCAGACTCAGAGCCATGTGTCTCCCGTGTTCAGCTGCTGGTTGCGCCATCCTGCCTGTGTCTGTTGTTGTAGTTGATTTCTTTTCTCTCATTTTTATCCCTTCACACCAACCGGTCAAGGCAGATGTTCGCCCACATTGAGCCAGGGTCTGCTGGAGGTTTCGTCCTCTATAGAGACAGAGTTTCTCCTCTTCACTGTTGCTATTAAAATGTACAATTTATTGATTGGCTACAATTAAAAGCTTGGTCTATTTGTAGTGTTTAGTTGTGCAAGGTCTTAACTCTTACTTGTAAAGTGCCTTGAGTTAACTGTTGTTGTGAATTGGCGCTATATAAATAAAATTGAATTGAAATTCTTGCTTTGTGCTAGTCCATCTGCAATAGAATTTTAAGATTTTCATAAACTGCTAAGCTAATTGCTTTGGTGAGCATCTGC